>CM029439.1:56965742-57374621 GCA_017140255.1 Eucalyptus paniculata subsp. matutina
ACTTTGCCTTAGCACCTCCCTGCACCTTAATACATCTCATATACATATGCATGCAGCAAACATATTTTATAACTGGAACACATCAATTCATCTTTCAGACAATCACAAGGGTCCCGATTATAAGGTGAAATTGTTATAATACGTTCCATTCCATGCCACACAATTTTGCCCCAAAATAAGGCGTAGATATCTCATATCGATGGTTCCATCCACGCTCAATATGCAAACTCAAGGCCCTAGAGGTGGCTCCCACGAAATTATATTATCATGTAGCATTTAGTCCTTGACCACATACATCAATAGTATAAGGCCCTAGAGGTGGCTCCCACGATATTACATTATCGTGTATCACATAGCCCTTTACTACGCATGTCAGTAGTGCAAGGCCTTAGAGGTGGTTCCCATGTGACTTAGGTTGTCATGTAGCACTTAACCCTTGACTACAAAGCCCTAGAGGCGACTCACAGGAAATTTCGTTGTCGTGTAACACTTAGTCCTTTACCTGTTCATAACACATTTGATTTCTTCAACACAACACATTATCTTTTAATAGTTATCACATAATCACATAATCACATATCATCACGCATAAGTTCTAAGCATGCCACAAGTCAACCACAAAACCATAACTGGCCCTAACCGGCAGAAACCGGGCCACTCGCATGTCTCCAATTTTAATTCCAGAAACATAATCAAACATACTCAGAAAATTCTCAAATTTGAATATGTTCTAAAAGATACCTAAAAAAAACATTTTTCATGAAGACACATTGACCCATATCATTCTGGATTAAGAGCAGTAAATCACTCAAACCGTTACAAAAACTGTGTCTCTTTCTAGAAAATATGTTTTTCAAAAATCAGTTTGGTGTGAAATTCAAAACTTGTCTGTTTGATTTGAAATTTGACTATGTTAAATTACAAGATGTGATGAACAACTTTTGCGAAGAAATTTTTTCGAAAATCGAACCCTAAAAGTTGATAAAAATCTATTAAACACCAAAAGATCACTATTTCTAGAACAATCCGAGATTCTGTTTTACAAATGAAGAAGCTGAAATCTCATTCTTTTAAATCCCTAAAATATTGAGTAAAATATATGTCATAGTTGAAGATGTCTAGAATATTTCTCAAGAAGGAAGTAACCCCAAAATTGTAGCACATTTTTTTCCACAAAAATGGCAAACAGCGAGGGTCTAATAACCAGATCCAAGGGAAATCCACTAAATTAGACTAAACCACCCTTATTAGTGCTAATCTAATCAATTAGATTAACCCTAATCTATTTTAAGGCTTATATAACCAAACTAGATTAACATTAATCCAACTCAAGGCTAATCTAACTTAACGATAATCTAATCAAGTTAATTAACACTAATCTAACTCCATAAGCATAATTAACAACATAATCAAGGATTAGGGAGTTAACTCATCGGATTAGCGAGGAAACGGGTTTATGGCGACAGCAGTGTGACGGCGGTGAGATCCCATGTCTACGGCGACTCCAACAGAGAGCCAGAAGGGGCTGAAAACAGACAACAAGCCTCACGGCTTGAGTTGGAAAAACTGGTTCTGCTTCTATGGAGGGGGTTGGTCGCAGGGCTTGGCTAAGTTGGACACGGTGCGGGGATGATGGGGGCAAGCGATTGGTCGGAGTTGGGACGGGCGGAGGCCGCGACTGGAGCTAGATGATGGTGACCTAGACGTGAGCTGGCGGCTTGGGGACGGCGAGAGGCGGTCGAGCTTGGATGGGTAGGAGCCGCGGGTTGGACTTGCGGGGGATTGGGCGGTCAGGCAACTGAGGGACGGTGGCTCGGCTGGCTGGGTTGGTTGGCTCTATGTTGCAGCAAGGAAAAGGAGATGAAGAAGAGCTGAGGAAGAGGAAGAAGAAGAAGAAGAAGTAGAAGCTATTCTGCAGGGTGGTGGCTCACGCATGGAGGGGAACAAGGGGGCAAGGGTCCATGAAAGTCTTGCATGCAGCCACTTAGCTTCCACTTGAAATATCTAGCACTTGAGTGCTTGAACCACAAAGTCTTTTGCCCTTGAAGTCTTGGAAGCAACCAATGGCCAATTTTCCCTTAAATCTCTCACAAACAAAGCTAATTTGAAGGCCAAATAAGTTGCCCCTATGAATTTCCCTCCAATTCCTCACAATTTAATTCAATTTGGTGGCAAAAAATGCCAAGGAGGCTGCCCATACGAATTTCCTTGCATTCTCTTCACCAATTACTCCATTTTGAAGGCCAAAAAGTCCCTAAATTTTGCCTATCCGAATTTCCACAATTTTAATTTTGTCGAATTTGATTTTCTGCAAAAATTCTTAGCTCGACGGAATTTCTTAAAAAATGAGACGAGGTCCTAAAAAAAAATCTTGACACGCTCGAACGTTTGATTCCCGAAATCGAATTTAATTTCGTGGTTAAAATCAACCGGATGCGATTTTAGTACAATCTAACATACCGGGTAACTTTTAGAGATTTTATCGTGATTATATCTCTTAACGGCTTCACCCAATAGATCAGTTAACTCGTGAGTGATCAGTTCAGAGAAAAAGGACCATAGACGCATCGATGAAAGCCAATTTCATTTTATTGAGATAGGTCGAAAATTCATGATGTCACAACTTGTGCTCCATATTTCATTCACAAATCCAAAAGGAGAAACCTAAAAATTCGATGTGAAAACATCGGCACTGATGCGAAAGTAAGCGGATGGCAGATGCAAATCTTGACGGACCAGGGGAGGTTGTCGAGGCAGTTGGAATATTCAGACAAGAAAAAAAAATGCTGGGAAAATTGTCCAAAAAGTCTTAAACCTATTGCATTTTTGCCAATTCAGTCATAAACCTTTTAACTTTGCCAATTGAGTCTTAAACCTTTTTACTTCTTGCCGATTCAGTCCATCCGGCCAATTTTGGCCGGAAAATGTTGACGTGGACGTCGGCGGTGTCACGTAGAACTGCCGGCTACCGACGTGGACAATTTTTAATAATTTTTTAATAATTTTTAAAATTTTTGAATTTTTTATTTTCAGTTTTATTTTATTTTTTATTTTATTTTTCTTTTTGGCTTTTTCCGGTGGCTGGCCATCGGCCATAGCCAGCCTGGCTGGCCTCGGGCGGGCGATGGTGACCCCCGGCGAGGGGAGCCCTCGTCGGGGGTCGCCCTCACCCAGGCGAGCGTTGGCCTTGCCCCTGGCCGGGCGGGTGACGGTTGGCCACGCCATGTCGGCCAGGGGCAAGGGCCGGCCTCGCCAGATCTGGTCTAGGCGAGGCCGACGCTCGGCTGGGCGAGGGCGAGCCTTGCCAGATCTGGCGAGGCCAGCCCTTGCCGAGGCTCGCCCTCGTCTAGCCGAGTGTCGCCCCTGGCCGGCCGGGCGTCGGCTGGCCATCGCGAGGCCGATGCTCGCCTGGGCGAGGGTGACCCCTGGCGAGGTTGGCCCTCATTGGGGCCAGGGCGCCTTCGCTGGGGGTCGCCGACGCTCGGCCAGGCCTTGCCTGTGGCCGGTGGCCGGCCACCGGAAAAAGCCAATAAAAAAGAGAAGAAGGAAAAAACAGAAAATAACAAATATTCAATTTTTTTTAATATTAAAATATTATTAAAAAATTGTCACGTCAGCCGCAGTCCTACGTGGCACCGTCGGTGTCCATGTCAGCATTTTCCGATCAAAATTAGCCGGATGGACTGAATCGGCAAGAAGTGAAAATGTTTAGGACTCAATTATCAAAGTTAAAAGATTTAGGACTGAATTGACAAAACTGTAATAGGTTTAGGACTTTTTGGACAATTTTCCCCACAAAGGCGCTTCTCATCTTCCCCCGTAAGTAAAGGCCAAAGCATACGCCATTGCTGTATCCTAGTCTTCACTCATTTTCTCCTTTGCTACTTAGAGAGAGAGAGAGAGAGAGAGAGAGAGAGAGAGATTTGCCAGTTGATCTCCGTGAAAACTCCCTTCAGAGCTCTCACAGAAGAGCTTTGCCGATGACCCATGACCCATCATCTCAATAAGGAGCTCACATCGAGCTCCATTGCTATATACTAGTCTTTACTCAGAATCCCATCTGCTACTTCCTGCTTTTCTTCCTTCGTTATTGTGCTTCAATCACATCCACTTCTTTTGGATTAATTGAACAGGTGAAGTTTTTATCCCTATCATTGCTCAACGTTCGGTTCAGTGGGGGGGGGGGGGAGAGAGAGAGAGAGAGAGAGAGAGAGAGAGAGATAATTCTACAGTGATGATTCTTAACAAATTAACTGGAAGCGTGACTAGTTTTCTTTTTGCCAGTTGATCAACGTGAACCTCCATCCAGAGATGTCACAGAAGAGCTTTGTAGATGACCCGGATATCGAGTCTCAGCGAGAGAACCTCCTCGTTGATGCCGGCAGAGCCCCAAGGAGACGGTGGCAACTGGTCTCCTCGGTCCTGAGGGCAAATTCAATTCTCATTTCGATAACAAAAAAGACTCTGATTAGGGCATGTGCTGTTGACGATCAAGATGTCGAGTCGCAGCAACCGACTCGACTCAATACTGGCAAAACGCTGAGGAGACGGTGGCATTTGGTCTACTTGGCCGTAAAGGCTCTCCGGGGCTTCGTTTCGACGGCAAATAACCCTGTGATGGAGACACAACTTGATGTGAGTAGTCTAAATAGTCGCTCTTCCATAACAAGACCACATAACCCTTTTGCGAGAACTCACCATCAATTTTTTTTTTAAAGTCATAAGTGATCTTTCATCTCCTTTGTCTTGCTTATAAGTTCGTCAGTCTCCAGATGATCATACATCTCATTTAGCTATTAGGGTTAAAAAATCACTATGCATCTTTCGGTTAATGAATCAGTTGATTAAGGACTCGAAAGCAACTTTCATGGTCTGCTGCAACTGATTTCCATCAACTGATTTCAGATGAAAATCTAGTATTGTTCTTTTGCGAAAACTTTTTAAGCTGCGAAATAGTATAGCTGATAGGAAAACATTGGGAAGAAGTTTCTAAAACTGAGGTAGCATATTCATTTGTTACAGAGTGCAGAATTACTGAAACCAGAGCCAATCAGTGAGTGGCGCATCGATTGTGGGTACAACAATCATGAAGCTGCTGATGTGGTGACTGAAATTATAGCTAGAATGACAAAGGAAAAAAATTTGAGTACCTTGCAAGAATTTGGAGGTGTCCCGGGGGTAGCGGAGGCTCTCGGCAGTGATATGGCGAAAGGAATTCCAGGTCAAGAGAAGGACTGCCATGCCCGAAGCCCTGCACTCCTTAGACCCAAGCCAGAGGTCCATAACGGAAACTTCATCCACTTCCTCAGGAAATCTTTCAATAGTAGCACCATTTTCCTCCTCCTGATTTTCGCCATCCTGTCATTTGCCTTTGGGATCAAGGAAAAAGGACTGAGAACGGGTTGGTATGAAGGGGCCCTTACACTAGCTGCTGTCATTCTAATTGTGATAGTCCGATCAATTTGTGAATTTCGGAATGAAAGTTCACGTCATCTGTCAAGAAACCAGCTTTGGCAAAATGGGGAAATGGAAGTCCAAGTTTTAAGGGGGGGATGCCGTCAAACTATTTGCATCTCCGAGGTCCTCTTGGGAGACATTGTGCTATTAGAGAAGGAAGACCGAGTTCCTGCTGATGGTTTGCTCATACCCACTGAATCCTTGGAAGTGGATGACAAAGCTGATCCCATCATCAATGATCACAATCCTTTCTTGTTCTATGGTTCCATAGTAACTCATGGAACTGGCAAAATGCTGGTGACCTCAGTTGGTGCCGAGACAAAGTGGGGCGTTAGGTTGAGCGGAGCTCCACTATCACAAGGGACGACAGTAGAGAAGCAACTCAACAAGCTCAGCACTTTGATACAAGTAATCAGTATTGTCAACTCAGTAATCATCGCTGTGGTGTTGTTTTTGCGGTTCAAGCTGGAGAAGAAACATGAAAAGTTGGGCCTGCCGGACTTCTCAGGGAAGCCACAACCTCTGAAGGAATTAATTGAAGCTATAGAAAGAGTTGCCCTGAAACCAAGAGGAATATTGAATATGTTAACTTCATTTACTTTGCTACTTGTGGGGATAGCTGAAGGAATGCCATTAGCAATCACTATTGCCATCACTCGCTGGAACAAGAGGATGCTAGGTGACAAGACCTTTGCTCAAGTACCATGCTGTATTGTCACCATGGCATCAGTGACCACTATCTGCACTGATGAAACAGCGGTGCTAACATTGATCCCACAAGAAGTTGCAGAGTGCTGGATTGGTAAGGATGAACTTATCAGGGAAAATCCCAAGGTAACCGTTGATGTTCAGGATGCAGCATTGCCTGTAAAGGAGGGAGGTAATGGGCCAAGTTTCTTGCACTGCAAGGGACCTGCAACACCAATATTAGACCTGTGTTCACAATTTTATGACACTGAAGGGAAAACAAGGACCCTTAATATAAGTGAAAAGAGGTATTTTGAAAACCGCATTAACCAAATGCAGTCAGAAGGTCTTGAATCCATTGCGTTTGCTTGTAAGCAAGTTGATGACTCTGGGATTGATGAAGGCAATCTGACGATGGTGGGACTGTTGGGGCTGAAGAACACTGGTCGGGAAGATAACAGAGAGGTGATAAAAAAATTTAGAGAAGCCGGAATTAAAGTATTATTAGCATCGAGCAAGGGGTTTCGATGCTTGAGGACATTGCTACAGCAATTGGAGTGATACAGCCTGATTCGGATGCACTGGTCATAACAGGCAAAGAATTTCAGAAGGGCTCTGATGAAGGGAGGATGGATATGATAACTGGAATTTCAGTGATGGGGAACTCCTGCCCATCCGATATAGACCGTCTGGTGAGTTGCTTGAAAGATCAAGGAGACACAGTTGCAGTGGTTGGAGACACAACAAATGACGTTCCCACACTAAAAGCTGCTGATGTGGGACTCACGTTTGCTACTAGGAGCACTGAAATTGCAAGAGAGAGCTCTGACATCGTCATCAGGGAAGGCAATTTCACATCCATCTTGGCAATAATTAAGTGTGGAAGATGCATATACAGTAACATTCGAAAGTACATTCAATTTCAGCTAACTATGACCTTAGCTGGGTCGTTGATACCCTTAATCACAAATGCCTCTCATGGAAGTTCGCCTATAACGACGATTCAGTTCCACTGGGCAATCTCAGTTTTGACTCCTCTAGGTGGTTTGGCTCTTTTGATGGAGCCGCCGCGTGAGATGCTCATGAAGAAATTCACACCAGGACGAGATGGACAACTCATTACCAAGGCCATGTGGGTGAATGTTTTCATACAAATGGCTTATCAGGCATCTCTTTTTGCAACCATACAGTCTAAAGGGCCTGCAATGCTCAGGCTTAATGAGAAGCCAATTGGGACTCTGATATTCAACAGCTTTTTTCTATGCCAGTTATTCAACATGTTCAACGCAAGAGAGCCTGAAAACAAGAACATCTTCAGAAAGGTCCATCGCAGTAAATGGTTTTGGATGGGTACAGTTACCGCCTTGCTGTTGCAGTTCACATTTTTTGAGATAGCACATATCATTGCAGGGGATTCAAGATTGACATATGCAGAATGGGGAATGTGTCTGCTTCCTGGGATAATCTCATGGTGCATTGACTTAGCTGGAAAGTGCATATGCCTGATGATTAAAAGTTGTGTGACAAAGCCACCAGGTTCAGTTGTCAGAGATAATGGAAACCTAACCTCGGCTGACCCAGAACCTGCTGGCGATCTTGAGCTTCCACTCATGCAGGAAGTTGAAGGCCCAACATATCAGAGTTAGTAATTATCTGCAAGAGATGGAAGAACTGAATAAGGGTACGTGGCATTGTAAATAAGGTGGGTTAGGAGGATGCCCGATAGAAGTGAGTCAGACAGAATGATTCAGTTCATTGACTTAGATTTTTAACTTGACTGATTAGTTGTCAAGAGTTGCTCATTCAAGGGGCCATGTAAATAATTTTTAAAGAACCATAATGATAGCCATCTACATCTCCCAGTTAATCCTTATTCCTCCCATTCTTCTCTCTTCTTCATTTTTTCTCACATTAAACCATGTAATCGCCCCTCTTTCATTTTGAAATTGGTTATATTTTCTGCGAATTGCCTCTTATTAGCACTTCTTTCAGGGTGTTAACAGTTAATTTCTGGAAAAGTCTTACGGAGTATCTGAAAAGCTACGTAAGAGATCTTCACAATGTACATTTTCATATGCAAATGAGCAAGTAAATTAGCTGTGTAAGAATCAGAGATTATTCAATATAAAGAGAGAAAGCAAATAATAACAGAAGATGATCGTAAGTTTTTATTCAGGCATCTTCCATCACAAGCTGTTTATCTAATAGAAACTAGCTGAAGAGACTACTGAGACAAGAGTTTGGAGCGTGAATAGATGCTAACAAGTAGGTGAGTCATTAAGAAAAGAGGAGCATCTGCAACTGAGCTTAGCTGAGAGCGAGACAGCAACTGATTTGGAATTCCATTGCTATTCGATTCTCTGTCCTGTGAGCAGTTGATGGCTCCTTAACACCCGTGTTTGGTGTGAATGGCTCAACACATTTTCCATTGGCAACCTTCATTAAGATATGCTGTTTTATGCAAGACTTGAACAAATTCACAGCTTGCCTCGTCACCTAATTTCCAACAACAGCATCAAGGAAAATAGCGAATTAACCCCAAAAAAGTATCTACTATTCAGTATATGATGCTCGACAAGGACCCTCAAAACTCTTAAGTTGATGAACATCACTAATTCGTCTAATCAACAGTCATGAATAATGGTGTCGACAGAACAAGACGACTAACCATTGACTCTCCCTAATTCTCACTAATTCTCCTTCCTTCTCCTCCTTCTTCCTATCTTTGATTCCCTGAAGCACTAACTCTCAAGCGCGCGTGCGAAATCAAAAGCAGATCTTGAACAAAACCCAGTTGAAGGAACGGTTTGGCAAACCCGCAGCAAACGAACTTGGACGGAAGGCGACCAAAGTCGTTGGTTTCGAGCTTTGCCTCGATTGAACTCACTCACTAGCTGAGCATATCGTTATATAGCAGATATCTCGAGAGAAACAGAAAGTGCAGACATGAATCTGAAACTAGCACCTGCAAGAGAGCTCAGTTGAAGCACCAGTTGGGCCATGAAGCTGTTCAAAGTCAGCGGTCTCTCCATTTCTGGTGAGTGTGTGATCATTTTCCGTGGTTCATTTGTCGTTTAAGTGATTGGATGACGACTGATCTTGCTACGTGCCCACTAGGGTGTGCAAAATAGACCACTTGAGCCGGCCGGTTGGGTTTGATTTGCAGGAGTACCAATTCGGTCTTTGATCCCTAAAAGTGCAACAGGTGTTTGGACGATTCAGTCTCCGATTCCAGGAGGAAACCGGATCTACTATACATACTTTTTTAATTATTTTATTTCTTCAAAAAAATTAGTTGGATCAGTTTTTTATTTCTAACAAATAGGAGCTTATAATTGGACAATAAAATATTCGGATGGAAGTATAGGATTTGTCTTGAGCTCTGAATTTATTCTTGGTCATGTTTTGGACAATAAGATATCACATTAAAAAAAAAAAAATTATGATCGGTTCCAATGGACTGGACCAAAATTAGATTGGATTGGTGGTTCAGTCCAATTCTTGATCCTAAGATCAATTGGTTTGGTCCCTAACTCTCAGTTCCAACTTAGAACCAAATCAAATTGGGGATTGATCACTCCTCCTATAATCACCACGCAATATCTCAAATGACAAACTCAAAGGGAGATTATATTTCATGGGTCAGAGGTAAAAAGTTCGAACCTTTCTCTCATATTGAGTTCAAAGTTATCCACATGCAACAATTCGTGATTCTTTTGGACATAAGGCTTGATTTCTTTTGTTCGCATAATTGGCATGTCTTGCTTACCACTAGGCCAAGCAGGTTGGATTGGCTTTTTTTTTTTTTTTGTCTAATTCTAATTAACTCATTTTAATGCGATATAAATTTAGCGACTCATATCTTGACCCAATCAATACTTGACTCAACTCGTATTATTAAAACATGTCCTTTTTATACCATATCTATGAAAATTCATACAGAACCATTTAACCTAATTTGAGCTCTTTACGTAAATTTATTACTTTAATAAAATATAATTTCAAATTAAAAAAAAGTAAAATAACGAAATAAAAAGTTGTTACTTGCTCTTACTTGCCCTGTCCAACTAGTTGCCGCGGCCCCTCTCTCTATAGATCCATCTCGGCCTGTTACGATGGTTGCAGCGTCTCCACGATCCAAGTCTGCCTAATAAACCCGTGCTTGGATTGCACTAACAAAGTGATCAATGCCAGTGCTTAGTCATTGTCATCGCCATTGTCAACATAGTCAGATCAAAATCGTTGGAAACTTTTGTAAATTAAAAAAAATAAATTTAAATTAAAAGATTAAATTAAGAAAAGATCTAAAATGTTTTATCCACCATTGCTGCGCACTTTGTAATTTTTTCTCTCAATTTTTTTTTTTTTGAGTTAAATCTCCAAAAATATTTTAGTCTCAAAAGGCCAAATGAGTTCAAATTTGGGTCATTCAAGCAAACCCATCATGACCCATTTTACTAGGCCTTATTTTTCTGTCAGTCCATTTTGCCTACTTTATTGCTAAATGAGTTACAAATTATGCACCAGCTCCACTTACCACTTGTTGTTGGAGAAAGGAAGAATTTGATGGACCATTTTACAAACATGATTTGCTATGACTATGATTGTGGTTTGATATAGCGCATCTTCGTGACTTTTGTCGGTGAACTCTCAAGTTTTGTTCTAAAACAACAAGCCCATCTTATCTTTTATAGCACACTCTCCCTGCATGTGAGATGTGTTTATAAGTTTCTAGCTCTCCCGAATCTGTATATAAGACATGGCTTAGAATAGTATTGCTGATGGATCAAAAATCACTTTTGGTTTTCTCACATGTGTAGACCTCCTCTAGACAAGTATTTCAAGGTCATTAGTCTGTTTTGGATCACTACGTTCCTCTTGAACTCCTTGCTCATTGATGATAGGTTCACCTCAAACCTCTCCTTCAGGCGCACTATGATCCATTGGAATCATATTCACGAGTATTGTGTCAAGTTTATTGTTTTTTGATTTAACTGCCTTCTCATATTCTGTCTAACGATCCTGTTCATCTTTTTTTTTTCATACAATTCCACATGTTATTCTCATAATCCCAAAGTCTATAGCCATACTCATGTACACCATATCCAATAAAGACACACTTTTGGGACTTCGCATTAAGCCTCTTCCTATCCTCATTGTCGATCAAATCATATGCAATAATAATAAAAAAAAAGACTTTTAAATATGAATAATTAACATTATTACCTAACCATTGCTCTTGTGGTATTTCTCCATCCAGCACACTAGATAGTAGTATTCCATAAGTGTAATGGGAGACACACATGTAGCTTTATGTACCTTGCATGCTAAAAAATAGTGGTGTTCATCCTCTTAGCTACACTTTTCTCTTAAGGTGTTTTAGGAATAGTCTTCAATTCGTGTATACCTTCCTGGCTTAAGTTTTCTACAAATTCCTTGCTCGGGTATTCACCATAATTATCAGATTTCAGAGTTTTAATATGATAGTTTGTCTCTTTTTCTATCACAGTCTTTCATATTTTGAACATCTTGAATACTTCTGAATATATATATATATATATCTCAAGTCTTCCTTATTACATCATTAATGAAAGTGACAAAACATCTCTTATAAATGTAAGAGAGTTTTTGAAGTTGATCCCCACACATTACTGTGAATTAACTCTAGCTTTTGGCCTTTATTCTATCGCCATTCAATTGAAACTAACCGCTTTTTATTTTCCATAAATGCAATTCTCACAAAAATCCAACTCAACTTCAGCAAACTTGAAAGTAAATTTTTTGAGTGTAACTGGTTTACACCATTTTCACCAAGATATCCTTTTCGATAATGCCAAATAATAGACAAACTACTTGTAGCCAACATAGTTGCAATCATATCACTGCTATTGTTTCCCTAGAAATGGTAAAGCGTACCCTCCTTTCCCTTAGCTACTACTCTTGCATTGAAGTTATCTTCCACTCTCTGCATGCAAATGTTGTTACTAAACCTTCTTGGTCTTTGCTCAAAAAAAAAAAAAAAAAAAAAAACTTCTTGGTCAAGTTTATTAATTGAGATAAGATTTTTTTCATCTATAGATTATTCCTAGTTTCACGTAAAACTAGTTGTCTCCACTTGAGATGTTCACAATTATAGCTCATTTTCTAACGATGGGACACATGTAACACGCAACAACGTGCCCGAAATCTTCATTGGCATAATTAGCAAATATGTTTCTTTGTGAGGTGCAATGATTAAAATATAGTCATTCCCTCTCAAACTCATTTCTTGTGGTATTGAGTTCACAACTTGTGATGAATTTTTGAGACCATTACCAATTGCTCTTAAAATTAGAGATAGTTGTCCAAAAAATCCTAAATTTATTATATGACGACCAATTCAGTCTTAAATTTTTTAACTTTACCAATTTAATTATAAACTATTTAATGATTTGCCAATACGGTCATTTTAGCCAATTTTGATTGAAAATCATTGACAATGGATGCTAATCGCCTTACGTGCCATGGCTAGAAAGACATTGACAATTTTTGTATTGTTTTTAAGATACTTGAATTATTTATAATTTTTTCTTTTCTTTTCTTTTCACTATGGGCTGGGCCAGCAAGGTTTTAGAAAATTGCAAAAATTATCAAAGTTAGTGCCGAACATGTTACATAAGACGGCTGATGTGTACGTTAGCGATTTCCCGCCAAAATTAAAAAAATCATCAAAATGTTTAGAATTAAATTGACCAGTGAAAAGTTGATGATTGAATTGACCGTCATAAAATAGGTTTATGACTTTTGCTACAATATTTCCTTTAAAGTTTAAAGCTATTAGATGATAGCATGGTTTAAAAATTTGAGTAATATTAGTTTTACTAACAATGAATAATAACGAGAGGGTTTCTTTTTTCGGAATAGGACGTATCAAATAGGCGGTCATTGGGGGAAAAAGAAACAAGATCGTAACGGTCTCCCTTATGCATAGGCCAGACTTCAACCTAAGACTCAAGCTTAGAAATTTAACTGGAGAGGCTAATAAAGGGGTCTATGAAATTTGAATTTATAACTAAAGTAGTATTACAGGAATTATAGAATCGAGGAGGGAGATGAGGCTCATTTATCCAAGAAGTAGAAAGTGTAAGACCCAGAATGCCCTTCACTGTCCATAGTTTGTCAATGAATTTCTTGTCAAAACAAGTCTATTAAGAAGTGCTCACTTTTTCACTTTATTGGGTACTAATTATTCCAATTGAAACGTTTTCATTCACAAATTTTCACCATATCACTAGAGAACTGAAAACTAATCATTTTCTTTGAAATAATTTCCACAAAGAATATTTTCCAATATCAATGAAATTTTTCACAAAATAAACACGCCTTGAAAGGAACTGTGTCTGCATATACTTAATACATATCTAGGGCAACAATACACTAGGATATATGACATTCAATTTGAATCTCGGTGAATGTAAGCAGGTAAACCTTTACAAAAGGAAATGAAGAAGAGAAGCAAGATTCATCCGCAAATACGTCCACAATCTTTTTTAACTGCTTGTACTGTGAAGTTGCAACTCCACTGTACTGCTCAGGCACGCGACAACATCGAACTATTGCGAGTTTTGAACTTGATCTTTGGCCTACCATTATTTTTACCAACGAAACCGTCTGATTTCACCGTATAGTTCCATTAAGATATTTTCCAAAATTTCGATCAACGCTCGCACCATTTCATAAAAAGAGAAGTACTACCATAAAAATGAGAATCTGGATTTTCACACGAATGCGATGAGATCTTAAGTACTTGGACAAGAAAGAACTCGAGGGCCAGTCTTTAGAGTTTAGAGTTTAGACTGCTTGCACGTCTGTTTGAGTGAAACGATGAAATGATTTCCACAAGAGGCGACGGCATAGGAAAGATCGCATTGCAGGGAAAATTAAGGCAAAGAGCATGCTGGGTTTCCTCTTTCTATTTGGACATGTCCAACTGCATATGAAAGCTTAAATTACTGGGATTAATTAGCTAAAAAGGTGAATTGTAATGAAGAAAAGGTAGTCGAGGATGCATTTTGTACCGTAGGTTGTCGATTGATTTATTTTTAAAAAATTGAAGATAATTCTTCTTGAATGATAAAGCAAAACAAAATAACGTTTTCACGTTTTCGAATTGGAACGAGTGAATAGAAGTTCAACTGTTGTAGAAAGTTCATCTGAGCATCAACATCACTACGCTGTTCTTCTGTTTCTTTAACTAGAGTTGTTTCCTGAAATGTGCTTTGATATGCTTGTTCGAGTGCCGTTTTCATGATGATGTGGGCTTTTTCCTTGGCTTTGGGAATCTCTTTTCAGTATTATTATTGTTAGTGAAAAGCACAAAATCATTGGCAGTTCTGCCACTAAAGTTTTCCCCTTTTAGCAGTGGAAAGAAATGGGAAAGAAGCAACTTGGAAACTTCACGATGACGACTCGAAGAAGAATGAGATATGGGGGATAACCGGATGGACGATCTTGAATCCATGTCCAATATCTGATGTGATCCGTGAAATTTTTCTTCTTCAATCTAGTTCTTGAACTTTTAGAATTGTACTAAATACTATCTTTCCGTGAAGTTGAATGCCATATCATGTGTACTCTGCCAAGATAGATCACCGAGTCATTGGTGTGGGACCAAAAAAAATGAAGCGTAAAGCCAACTCGACCAAAATGGCTTTTTTTTTTTTTTTTTTTTTTCACAAAGATACTCTTTCTTTCCGCTTTCTTTCCTTCTTCCTCCGAATCATCACCACCGTCCTCTCCGATGAGGAGGAGTCAAGGAACATGACCAAGATAACCAAAAACCAGACATAATACTTGGGAGTCCAATGAATGACGTCGAGCAAAATATTTCTGAAGAGAAAGCTTTTCACACAAGGTATAGATATAAAATGGATCCTCCTTCTCACTTAACCTCATACTTTAAAAAAACTGCTTTATACCCCAATGCTGCATAGTTCAACCGAGTAAAGAGCCTAAAAGGGTAGGCATATCCATAAACCAGTTCGCCACAGACATCCCCGAATCATGCTTGCATTTCGAGGCCATAAAGGCTGCATTATGCTAGTTCTGTCAAGTAGATAATGACATTAGATGATTCTCTGTCATCCTCCTCCAATCAACTCTGATCAAGTGGGACAGCCTTATCATTTTTCACATGGAGTTATGCAGAGAAAATCATTGTAATTATTCAATGAGTCAATGAGTCAATGAGTTAATGAGGGTGATACTAGGAAGAAAGTACACTTTGGGGGATTGGACAGATTCACGGAGAAACGCGGTTTTGGAAACAAAACTTTTCGGAATGAAAGCCATTCTTTTATTGGAGCGCCCAACCACTGAATCTACGAGGATGGCACTGGTTTTTCGATATCCCGACTTGCCCTGGTCTGTGGAGAGTATCTAATAGCTTTAAGTTGGATCAACTTAATTAATTATAGCACATTTTAACCCACGAAAATAACAAACAACGAGTGTATCGTAAATTACGATTAATTAAGTTAATTCAACTTAATTAACCTAATCATGATTAACTACCCCTAATCAAGGTTGATTAACACTAATCCCTTAGCACTAATCTAACCATGATTAGCATCCCTTAAGCGTAATTAATGGCATAATTAAGGATTAGAGAGTTAACTCATAGATTTTTACGGCGGCAGGCTTGCGGTGATGGCGGCAGGCTATAGTGACGAGAACTCGAGACAACCACGTCTCGAATAGAGGCTTGACAGAGGCGGTGGCTGCCCTATAAGGCTCTCGGCCAAGAGGGGAGCTTGGCTCAGCTTGGGCTGGTCTGTGACTCGGCTGGACGGCGCGGTGCTGGACGGTGGAGCTGCAGGTGCTGCTGTGGCCGGGACGGGGTGGAGTTGGAGAGTTATGGGCGGTGGTGGCTGGCTGTGGCGTGGAGGTGGGGGCTACTCGGCTGCTGGTGATGTTGTGGTTGATGAAGTTGACGTGAGGAGTGGCAGCAGGCGTGTGGCAGCAACAAAAACGGAAAGGAACAGAACCGGATGAAGAAAGGAAATGGGGATTGGCGGTGGTGAAAAGAGAAGAGAATGGGGGGAGAAGGAAAGATTACGTGAGGAAGGAGATGGGATGAAGGAACGTGGGAGCAAAGAAAGAGAAAGGGAAAACGTGAGGAAGAAGGGAGAAAATTGGGGCTGGTGGGCTGCTGCAGGGATCTTCACGCGTGAGAGAGAGAGAGAATGAAAGAGAATGAAAGGCTAACCAATGAAAATCTTAGCAAAATATCAAACTCATCGTTGCAATGTCCCCAAAGTCTTCATGCCCCAAAGTCAAGAGCCCAACCACTTAGAAATCACCTCTAATTTCTCACAAATAATTCATTTTTGGGCAGCAAATTCCCCTTTTTCCTCTTAATCCGAATTTTCTTTTTATTTTCTTTTTGTCCGAAACCGTTTTTTCCGCAAAATTTCAGACTCAACGAAAATTCATCGAAAGATGAGATGACGTCCAATAAATGAATCGTGACACGCTCAAACGTCTGATTCCCGAAATTGAATTTAATTTCGTGGTTAAAATCGACTGAACGCGACTTTAGTACGACCTAACCTATCGGGTAGCTTTTAGGGGTTTTAGCGCGTTTGACCTGTGGTCGATAATTTTCGATCCATGTTTGTACATCTCTGTATCGTAGACGATCTTCGATTGTCACATAATTGCGAGCTTTCAATTACGCGTCCCGAGAATAATATCAATAGAAAATCGGGTTATTGCTGATCGACGCGAATATCGCAATCGTGCGGAACCACCCGCAATTTGACTACGTGATTCTATTGAATTGACTTATGTCCGTTTGCTAATCGATTTATAACGGTGTTGTGACCATTGTCGATCATTATGGTTAAGTGGTCGATTTCCGATTGAATTCTCTAGTCTGTCGCGTTTATATCTCTTAACGGCCTCACCTAATAAATTAGTTAACTCGTGAGTGGCCAGCTTCGAGTAAAATAACCATAAGTGTGTTGACGAAATAACCATTTCGTATATTCAAAATGGGGGCAAATTTCGAGATGTCACACATGTAATGTTATCATTGCATTAATTTAAATTAAAAAAATTGAATGTTTTCATACAATTCATGAACTAAATTGAATATTTATCAAAAGTTTAGGAATCACATTCAATGAATTAAAAGTTTATGAACAATATTGTATATTATGCTGAGATTTAAGGATTGCATTGAACAAATTAAAAGTTTGGAGCTGACATTGCACATTGAGAAAAAGTTTGGGACCATTTGCATCATTTTCTCATTTAATTTTGATTTTTTTCTTTGTAAAAAGAAAATAGCATATGTTTTTTGAGAAGGGCCGTGTTAAATTTTGTAATATAAAATCGCAATATTCACAAAGTGAGCAAGGAATTGACTCCCTTACATGTAACCACCGAGGTCTACCACAAATACTTAAAAATTTTTAGTGATCATAATGTTAATCCTTTTCTTTTTATAATGAAAATAGATATCTTTTTCTTTGCATGGGCTATTTCTTTCGTGGAGATCGATGAAAGTGGGTGGTCAGTTGAGAGGAACCGTTCGTAATTGATATTGGTTCAGTGACAATGGTCCTGGTGTCATTATTGATGCTAAGATTAGTTGATTGAGATGGAACTAGCTTTGAGTTCTTTGTTGGTGGTTCTTTTGAAGCTAGATCTTGTGTCCTTCTCTTTGGAGCTACATTTGATTTGGTCGAGATAGACCCATTATTGGGGCCTTTGTTGGTGTTTTTTTTTTTTTTTTTTTTTTTTTTTTTTTTTTTTGGAGTCGTCGCTTTGCCCTCTATTTTAGAGTAGAATTTGATTGGTTTTTTTTTAAAATGTGCTCAAGTTGCCATTGCTTGGATTGTGTCCCTTGTTTGGGTTTGCCCTTGGGTTCTTCTTTTGATTTTATCTTCTGCAATACTGTTTGCTTTCAATTGACCATTACTTAAAAACCTTTGATGTTTTTGATTAGCTAGCCGAGATGATGATACTAATTGTTAGGAGTTGCACATTGATTCCAGAAAAAATATGCAAATAAACACTTCACATAGGCAAAATGTAATAATAAATAACAAAATTGGAAGAACATACCAAGAAAATTTGTTATTGAAATTCACCTAAACCTAAGCTAGATCTCCGTATAGAGGTATCCTGCAAATTCACTGGATTTCAAAAACAATAGAAATACAATTATAATCTTCTTTTAAGATCTAGGCACAAAGAAATTGAGAACATTTATAAAGAGAAAACTCACTTTTTCTTCTCTTATGTTCTTTTCTCTCCATTTTTTTTCTCAGCTCCTTTATGTTTGGCTGTTGCCTCTCAATAGCCAATATATGTGATGTAACTTTTAACCTCAAAGCAAAATAAAGAGAAAAGACAAAAAAAAAAGGCTCTTAAAAATATTTGGCTTCACCCCAACATCTCGTTCATTCAATGCAGGTATGATAGCCTAGCATAGGCCTATTCGGACTCTGAAAAAACTGGTCCAAGCCGAGCCGTGCTTAGCATGAGTTTTATTTATTTATTTATTTATTGGGCACTCCGAACAATTGGTTGTGCGAATGGACGACACCTCTACAGAAAAACCTGTTCCATTTGCTGTTTCTTTTCGATAAACGACTTTGCATAGTATTATCAAATTGACACTATTTTCTTACTTGAGGAAAACTCATCATGCACATTTTTTTTTTTAGTCGAAAAACCCTTGCGTGCTCTGCTGTCCATAGCTAGTCATTGAATTTCTTGTCAAAACGAGTCTCTTACCAAACGCTCACTTTTTTTACCTTCTTCGATACTCATTATTCCATATGAGATTTAAGCACCCAAAAATATTTTCAATCACACATTTTCAGCATACCATTAAACCACCAAACTAATGAAAAACAATCATACCACTGCCCATAGCAACAGTGCTGGCTTCGCGCTCCCACCCTCATTCGGGAGGGGGGGAGTTCGAATCCCAATACTGTCGTTAGGGATTCTTAAGTATGGCGCCCTGGTGGTGGGTCCTGAGCTAGCGCCGCCTTTGGTTTACCTCATCAGCTCTACGGGGGTTCCGGGGTCATCAAAAAAAAAAAAATGAAAAATAATCATTTTCTTAGAAATAAATTTCATGAAAAATATTTTCCATAATCAATAAAATTTTACGCAAAACAAATACATCCTAAAAAAGAATTCTATCTACATATATTTGAAGCGTATCTAGTGGTACAATATGATGGAGTTGTGAAGTCTGATAGAGAAATAATTAAGTGTAAAAATAGTATGATGTAAACATACCCTTCCCAATAGATCAGCCATCTTGCTAATAGCATATGTGTAATTTTCATGTTAAAGCAGCTAATATATCGAGGCAATATCTTTTATAATTGCAATGTTAAAGCTTGTAATGTTCGAGCTTGTAATGCTGATACTCTTTCTGATTTTAGGAAGGGTTTTTCATGTAAAAATTCTCCTTTGATTTTTTTCTCTTTTTTTCTCTTTGAGGATTCGTGTGAGTTGGTATAGATCACTAGATTCACATAGTATAAAAATGGATTAAAACTGGTTAAAATACGTCAATATGAGTAAGATCATTTTAACCCAATCTTGACTCGTCCGTCCAACGGGTCCAGCAGGCCCTATGCACATAGGAAAAGGGTAAAAGGAAAAACAAAAAAGCAGAACTGATACGCAACCATTGCATCTCCTTTTATAGCTTAAAGAGTTTATACGCGCAAACACAAAGGCTACCTAGAGACTCACGAAACACCCTAAAATCCATCACCTTCTCGAAGGCCTCGTAGTGTAAGTTGGACGGGAGTTATTGATTATTACGTTGAGTCCTACCGAGGATTAAAGAAAAATTGAGGGGCAGCGTTACTTCGTCCCCCTCCACGCACACCACCATGATGTCCGCTTGTCCTCCCTGCCGATCGATCGATTAAAAGCATCCGGCTTTTATTGCACGCGGTTTGTTGGAAAATATCACCTATGACCGCATAGGTCATATGGCATTTAAGGTAAGTAGTTTCCTGAAAGGGACCTTCGAAATCGGTTGAGAATCTTGCCATTTGAATTTTGTCCTTTAGAAAATAGAGAAAAGGGAGAGAAGCAACCTGGAAACTTCACGATGACAACCGGAAGAAGAAAGATTGGACTTTGCCTCAATTTACTCCCTAGATTTCATTAGATATGGGGGATATTCAGATGGATGATCCCTATGTCTGATATTTAGTATAATTTATGAAATTTTCTTTGTTCAATCTAGTTTCTAAACTTTTAAAATTGCACTAAATATGATTCTTTGTAAAGTTGAATGGTATATCATAAGTATATGTAGATCACCAAGTCATCGCTGTGGATCTAAAAAGATGACGTGGCTAGCTCAACTTAAATAAATTTCTTTTTTACAAAAATACTTGTTTCTTCTCTCTCTTTTTGTTTTTCTTCTTTTTTTCTTTCCTTTGAACCATCATCATCGGCCATCCGACCTTCACGGTCTGCGATGTAGTTTTGCCTCCCTGCTTCCCACCACAAGCTCCATCGCGCAGCCTTAGATTTGATTCGCACTTAAGTCATGTTTCCGTGCACGTATCTCACAAGAAAACATGGTGACAACATTCCCTACATTGACGTTCAAAAAGTCATACATTGGAACCTTGATTAACAAAATTAATAACCTCATTAGTGACTTTTGCTCCTAATATGTTTGTATGGTGTCACAACAAGGTTGAGTCGAAGAATCAAGCTGCTTTCATAGCCAAAACCATCAACATCACCATAGGGCGGGAAAGACTTGATACAAAAAAATCAGATACATCCCACAACAAAATCTTCCAAAGAAGCTAATTCCAAGTTTCAAGCTTTGACAATCGATTTTTTCTCATCCATCTTGGGCTAGTGATGAGTAATCAAGGAACATGACCAAGATAACAAGAACATTGACTTTCTATGAATGGATAGTGACACTTGATGATTTTCTGTCATCCTCCTCCTGTCGACTCTATCAGGTGAGACAAACCCCTTATCATTTTCACAGGGAAGTCATGCAGAAAACCTTGTAATTTTTATGCAATGAGACAAGGAGTGTGATATTAAAACAAAAAGCGATACCTGTCCCATCCAAAATGTACATTTTTGGGGATTTGGATGGAGAATTTGGGACAGCTCCGGGAAGCACGGTTTTGGAAAGGGACGACGTGAGACGCGATTGTCTGAATGAAATCCATCCCTTCATTGAAAATAGTTCTTCCCATTTGTCAATCTTTGATTAGTGTTGTTTCCTGAAATGTGTTTTGATTTGATTAGCTTGTTTAAATGACACCGTCAATGATGATATATGCTTTTTCCTATGCTTTGGTAATCCTTTCTTAATGTTATTAATACGGTAATGGTTCTTCAGATATCATTATTAGTGAACAAATCAAAATCAATCATTTTCGTGATGGTAGTTTTGCCATTTTGAGTTTTCTCCTTTAGCCCAATAATGATGATGATGATGATGATGATGATGATAGTAAAAAGAGAAGAAGCGACTGGGAAACTTCGTGGTGACGACTAGAAGAATGATTTTGAATTTGCCTCATTTACTTCCTAGAATTCATAAGATAGAAAAACAAGGATAATGCAATGGATAATTCCAAAATTTTTGTTCTATTTTTTTATGTAACCCATGGAATTTTTTTGTTCAATTTAATTCTTGAACTTTTAGGATTGCACTCAATATGTTCCTTCCATAAAGTCCAATGCCATGTGATGTGTATTTTACTGACGCATATTGCTAAGTTAGGGTGCATTTGGTAATATTTCTATTTCTAGAAATAACTTTTGTTCAGAAATAGTTTTTTCCATTTTTTATTCCATGAATGAGTTTCAAAGTAGAAAAATGCATTTGATATGACCCTAAAATTTATATTCCCGGAGTAGAAAAGAACATAATAGCATTTGGTACGACTCTAAATTTTTTTTGACGCAAAATTATGTTAGCTTTTTAAATAATTTTTTGAGATTTTTCTTTTTTTTCCCCTTCATTCTTCTTCCACCTCAACAGCCTGCCATGGTTGGGCAAAGCTAACCTTGCGATGGCTGGGTGAGGTCTAGCCTTGCTCCTTGACCTGACCCAACCATGGCGAAGCTTGACATTGCTTCGCTGACCTTACGATGGCTAGGCAAGGTCAAGCCTTGCCAGGGGCCAGCGAGGCACACTTGAGGATGGTGAGATCCATGTTGCCGGTCCCTCATCTCTAGTCGGTTGACAATTGACTAGAGGAGGAAGAAGAAGGAAGTAAAAAAAGAAAATGACATTGTTTCAAAAATTGGTGGCAAAAGATCGCTTCAAGTGACAAAAGTTGGCACAAATAGATACTTAAGTACCAAAAGTTACGAAAATGACACTTAAGTGCTAAAATCGGAGCAAAATGGATCACTTAAGTGCCAATCTGGCCAAAATACAGACATGCGCAATTTCCGACGAAGTAAGTGCAAAATGGTGTTGTTTTGCACACTGACGTAGCTAGACAATACAAAAACGACGTCATTTTGGTACGACATGTAAAAAATTAATATAAAAATTAATAAAATTAAATTTAAAACTAAATTTATCTAAAACGTTTAAAAATAAAAATAAAAATAAAAATATCAAAAAAATTAATTAATTTTTTTTTTAAAAAAAAGGGGAGAGGCGCCGAGGGTTGAGCCCTTGCTGCCGCCGCCTCCCCATCACCGCCAAGAAGGGCCACCGCCGCCGCCCGTTGGGGGTCCCTAGCGGGTGGCGGCCCTTGGCTTGGTCGGGCAAGGGCTGCGACCCTCGCCCCAGATCAAGGCAAGGGCTCGTTGTGTAATGACCTAGGCACTACTGTATAATATTGTCCTCTTTGGACATTGATTCTTCACGGCTTTAAAATGCGTTATACATATTAAAGGGACCAAAGCCTTTATAAACTAGCCCATGACTCATTCCTAAGCGATGTGGGACGGGAGACATGTTCTTGGCCTCACCCGCGTATTGTCAAGGCGATCTCAGTCCATCCATCTCTCCGTACTGCCCCGGGTCTGGGTCGTCACATTCTCCCCCCTTAAGGCATGGCGTCCTCGCTGTGGCCCTCACACGTGGTCGGGAGTTGGCTTTGATACCATTTGTAATGACCTGAGCCTCATTGTATAATATTGTTCGCTTTGGACACTGAGTCTTCACGGCTTTAAAACACGTTATACAGATTAAAGGGACCCAAGCCTTTATAAACTAGCCTAGGACTCCCCCCCTAAGCGATGTGGGATGGGAGACATGTCCTTGGCTTCACTCGCGTATTGCCAAGGCGATCTTAGTCCATCCATCTCTCCGTACTACCCGGGTCTGGGTCGTCACACGCGGGCCCTCGCCGCCGGTCGGCCAGGGTTGCTGGCCCCTGGCCAGGGCTTGGCAACCTCGGCTGACCCTCCCCCCTCCGTCGCTGGCCCTTCCCAGCGGTGAGGACTCGCCCTTAGCCACCTCCCCCTCCCCCTCCCCCTCTTTTAATTTTAATTTTTTTTATAATTTTTTTAATATTTGTATTTGTATTTTTAAATATTTTAAATAAATTTAGTTCAAAATTTCATTTAATTAATTTTATATTAAATTTTTACCACGTTAGCGTCAAAACAATGTCGTTTTGCACTTATTTTGTCGAAAAATCGCCATTTCAATATTTTGGTCGGATTGGCACTTAAGTGATCAATTTTACTCCAATTTTGACATTTAAGTGTCAATTTCGTAACTTTTGGCACTTAAGTGTCCATTTGTGCCAACTTTTGGTACTCTAGGGTCCAGTTGTCAAAAATTGGTCTTGAGAATAAAGAAGTAGATTTTTTTATTTTTTTTACTTTTTGTTTCTGTTCCAAATTTATCCCCTGGCCATTGATTTGCTCCAAGGAATTAAAAAAAAAAAAAATTAGTTGACATCACTAAATGAATTTATGTTCTTTTTATGGTCTAAAAATAGAAAAAAAAAGGGAAAACAGGATGGTTACCAAATAGTGTATGGATCCAAAAAAATGTTGTGTAAAGCCAGCGCCACTAAAAATACTCATTTTTCCCGTCTTTTCTTCTTCTTTTTCTTCATTCTCCATCTCAACCAACATTAATGGCCATCCCTCCACCATCATCGCTCATCACTGATGTAGTTCCGCTACCACTACTTGCCATCACAAGCCTCATTGCGCAACCTCAGATTTGATTCGCACTTTAAGTCATGTTTCCATGCACCTTCCTTAAACAAAACATACTAATAATATTCCCCACATTAACGTTCAAAGATTAATACATTGGAACCTAGATTAATGTCATCTATAACCTCATTAGTGATGTTTGCTCCTAGATATGGTTAGAAGGTGTCGCAATGAGGTTGAGTTGAAGAATCAAGCTGCTTTGTTGTAATGATTCGATTTGATGAGGGCAAAGGGTCTGGATAAGGAGTGACTCTTGGCAGAATTCTAGAATGACAAAGGAGCATGAAAGCCATTATGGAATATATATACTGTGTGTGTGTGTGAATTCTAGGATGAAAAAGCCATTATGGAATATATATATGTGTGTGTGTGTGTGTGTGTGTGTGTGTGTGTGTGTGTGTGTGTGTGTGTGTGTGTGGATAAGGAGTGACTATTGGCAGAATTCTAGAATGACAAAGGAGCATGAAAGCCATTATGGAATATATATATATATATATCTGTGTGTGTGTGTGTGTGAATTCTAGGATGACAAAGCCATTATGTGTGTGTGTGTGTGTGTGTGTGTGTGTGTGTGTGAATTCTAGGATGACAAAGCCATTATGGAATATATATGTGTGTGTGTGTGTGTGTGTGTGTGTGTGTCCATTATGGAATATATATATATATATATTGTGTGTGTGTGTGTGTGAATTCTAGGATGACAATGGAGCATGAAAGCCATTATGGAATATATATATTGTGTGTGTGTATTCTAGGATGACAATGGAGCATGAAAGCCATTATGGAATATATATATATATATATATTGTGTGTGTGTGTGTGTAACCTCTTGGGAAGGTGGTGGATTATTAGAATATTTGTATAATAAACTATACTTTCATCTAATAGTTTAAGTTTTTAGAATAATTGACATTAGTTTTACAAATTTTCATATGGTATTAGAGTTAGGAGATTTTGAGTTCGAATCTTCTAGGCTCCTGTATGCCTCCCTAATCGCATATTTCCATCCTTTAGGGCAGCAGTGATCCCACTAAGTTCCACATAGACAATACCTCAATGAGTTAATTAAGGAATGCGACGTTTATAGCAAAAATAATCAAAATCTCAACTAAAAGGGAAGGGAAATAGCCAATAACCGAAAAAACAAAAAGAACAGATACAACCCACAATAATTCAAGGCCATTAAGGCTGCATTATGCTAGTTCTGTCAAGCGGATGATGACCCTTGGAGGACTCCTGTCGTTTCTCCTCCTGTCCACTCGCTCAGCAGACACGCCTCCTTATCATTTTCTCATGCAAGTCATGCAGAAACGATTTTTGTAGCCATGCGACGAGACGATCGAGTGTGTTTTGGGCTGAATCCAAGACAAAACCGTAGAGCGCAACGCGTGTACTGAAACGTGGCAGTGTATCTTTCGTGGGAGTTGAGCAGACGGGCTGATGCCCCCATGTAGTTTCTTGGAAAATCACTGCGAGACTTCCCCGAACGCGTATACTGAAATCGCAAATTTCTACCTCTCTCTCTCTCTCTCTCTCTCTCTCTCTCTCTCAGAGGGTGTTGTCAATGCAAAACTCAAGGTCGTGAAGAAGCGGCAGTGATGGGAAAGGGAGCAGATGGAAGAAAAGACAAGATGCAAATCTTGACGTGGACTGACCACGCTGGGACGTTGGACGTTGCCTAGGTAGTTGGAAGATTCAGACGAAATTTAGTCAAGCACTTCCCCGAAACGCGCTTCTCAGTTTCAACCGCCTTCTCTATAAAAAGGCCATAACCGCGTGCTCCATTGCTGTATCCTAGTCTTCACTCATTTTCTCCTTTGCTACTTATAGAGAAAGAGAGAGAGGAGAGAGAGAGAGAGAGCAGGAAGTGTGGCTATTTCTCTTTTTGCCAGTTGATCTACGGGAAAACTCCATTCAGAGCCGTCACAGAAGAGCTTTGCCGACGAACCATGACCCATCATCTCCATAAGAAGAAGCTCACATCGATCTCCACTGCTATATACTAGTCTTTACTCAGAATCCCATCTGCCACTTCCTGCTTTTCTTCCTTTGCCTAGTGTTCTTCAAACACATACTACTTCTTTAAAATTCATTGAGCAGGTAAAGTTTTCCTCCCTATCATTGCTCAACATCCGATTTAGTTTTTTGTTGTGGGGAGAAGGGGGGGGGGGGGGGAGATGATTCTACAGTCATGATTCTTAACAAATTACCCAGAAGGGTGACTAGTTTTCTTTTGGCCAGTTGATCAACGTGAAACTCCATCCAGAGATGTCACACAAGAGCTTTGTAGGTGACCCGGACATTGAGTCTCAGCAAGAGAACCTCCTTGTTGATGCCGGCGGAGCCCGAAGGAGCATTTCAACAACAAAAAGGACTGCGATTAAGGCATGTGCAGTTGATGATCAAGATGTCGGAAGGCAGCAACTGGCTCGACTCAATACTGGGGAAACCGTAAGGAGGCAGATGCATTTGCTCTACTTGGTCACAACGGCTGTCCAGGGCTTCATTTCGGCAGCAAATAACCCTGTGACGGAGATACAACTTGAAGTGAGTAGTCTCAAATAAGTGCTTTTCCCTCACAAGACCACAAAACACTTTCATGACAACTCGCCACCAAAACATTTTATAAGTGATCTTTCATGTCTTTGTTTTGATTTGAAGTTCGCCAATCTCTGAACGATCTTTCATGTGATGGCAACATTTCCATTTCGAACCCAGACTGGTTCTTCATCCGTGTCCCATTGTTATGAAAGTTCCTGCATGAATAACCCATATTTGTTCACATGAATTCCATCTTCACCATCTGGAGCAATTATGTGCCAATAAACACGATGCATTGGTGGGTAGGTAACTAAATGAAATTGGTAGAATTGTCTCTTAGGCTTCTCAGTGGCAACATGGTGGAAGCCCTTTCTATTCAGAAGATGAGCTGGTCTCGGTTGCATTTCATGGCTACTGGGGTTAAAAAAGGCACTAAAAGATGAGTCTCTCAGTCAATGAATCAGTTGACTGAGAACTTGAAAGCTACTTTCGTGTTCTTACTCATTAGTACCAAAAATATAATCTTTAGATATTCTGCAGCTGATTTCACATCTTGCTATCCAAGCTACAGTGCTGTAAGTCTGCAGAAGTGAAATAACCACAGGTGACCACTACCATCACATAAATTCTAGGGTAATTATTGGCAATCCTCACACCATCCATCTTATCTGCTTTGACTTGCAGCATAGAATGAACTTCAAAAATCTGAGATGACTACCATCCATCTTATCTGCTTTGACTTGCAGCATAGAATGAACTTCAAAAATCTGAGATGACTTTTAATACACCTTAAACAACTCTCTCTCTCTCTCTCTCACACACACACACACACACACACAAAGCATCCAATTTCAACAATCGAATATATTCTCCTTTATTATGCTAGGGAAAATTACCAAAAAAGTCCTAAACCTATTGCAATTGTGTCAATTCAGTCATAAACTTCTTTTTTTGACCAATTGAGTTCTAAATCTTTTATAATTATTCCCGATCAGTCCATCCGGCTAAAATTGGCCAGTTGGCGCTAACATGGTAGCTAGCCGGCACCGGCGATATCTTTTTAATAATATTTTATTTTAAAAATATTTTATTAATTTTTTTTTATTTTCCTTTTCCCTTCTCCCTCTTCCTCCCTCCTCCCTCCTCCTTCCTTTGGCTCTTCCTTTGGCTTTGGCAGGCTCGCCTCGCTAGTCGGCAAGCTCGCGCCTAGCGACCGAGAAGCGAGTCCCCGCCGGATCTGGCGAGGGCTTGCCTCGCGGTCGCCGGGCGAGGCGAGCCCTCGCTAGATCCGATGAGGAGGGCCTCACTAGATGCGATGGCAAGCCCCCCTCGCCGGATTGGCGAGGGCTCGCCTCGCCTTGCGATCGCGAGGCGAGCCCTCGCTAGATCTGGCGGGGGCTCGCCTTGCCGTCGTTGGGCGTGAGCTCGCCTTGCCGTCGTTGGGTGAGGTGAGCCCGCCGGATCGCCTCAGTCTGGCGACCGGCCAGCCTAGCCGGTTGCCGAAGCCAAAGGAAGGAGGAGGGAGGAGGGAGAAGGGAAAAAAAGGAAAAAGGAAAAAGGAAAAAAAATATTTAAAAAATTAATAAGATATTTCAAAAAATAAAATATTATTAAAAAAAGCTCTGGCGTTGGCCGACTGCCACGTTAGCTCTAGCTGGCTAATTTTAGCCGGATGGACTAATCGGGAATAATTATAAAAGGTTTATGACTCAATTAATCAAAAAAATAAGTTTAGGACTCAATTGGCATAATTACAATATGTTTAGGACTTTTTTGGTAATTTTCCCTATTATGCTACAATAGAACTAAGACTTGCCATATGCATCATTTAGTACATATATATGTATATGTTGCTGACAGAATTTGTCTACTTCTTGCATTGATGGGCTTCACACATTACCAATTATTCTTCGTACTAATCAGATGAGCACATATAATGTCGAGCATTAGAAGTATAGCTCGAACTGCACTGAAATGATTTCAGATAAAAATCTAGAATTGCTATGTTGTGATTCTCTTTAAGCTGTGAAATAGTATAGCTTACAGGAAAACATTAAGAAGAAATATCTAACCCTGAAGTATCATATTCTCTTCTCACAGAGCACAGAATTACTTGATACTGGGAGACCAGAGCGGCCACATGAACTGCTCATCGATTGTGGGTACAGCAATCATGAAGCTACTGCTTTAGTGCTCCAACCCGAAAATATTGCTAGGATGACAATGGAAAAGGATTTGACTACCTTACAAGAATTTGGAGGTGTCCAAGGGGTAGCAGAGGCTCTCGGCAGTGATATGGCAAAAGGAATTTCAGGTCATGAGGAGCACCTCCATCACCGACTCACTGCACTCCTTAAACCCGAGTCGGAGGCTCGTAGCAGAAACTTCATCCACTTCCTCAGGAAATCTTTCGACAGTAGCACCATTGTCCTCCTCCTAATATTGGCCATTTTGTCATTTGCCTTTGGCATCAAGGAGAAAGGACTGAGAACGGGTTGGTATGAAGGGGCTCTGATACTAGGTGCCATCATTCTAATCGTGATAGTTCGATCAGTTTGCGAATTTCGGAATGAAAATTCATATCAGCTGTCAAGAAACCAGCTTTGGCAAAATGGGGAACTGAAAGTCCCTGTTTTAAGAGGGGGATGCAGTCAAACTATTTGCATCACGGATGTCCTCTTGGGGGACATTGTGCTATTAGAGAAGGGAGACCAAGTTCCTGCCGATGGTTTGCTCATACCCACTGAATCCTTGGAAGTGGATGACAAAGCTAATCCCATCATCAATGATCAGAATCCATTCTTGTTCTATGGTTCCATAGTAACTCATGGAACTGGCAAAATGCTGGTGACCTCAGTTGGTGCCAAGACAAAGTTGGGCAATATGTTGAGCACAGCTCCACTATCTAAAGGGACAAAAGTGGAGGAGCAACTCAACAAGCTCAGCACTTTGATACAAATAATCGGTATTGTCAACTCAATAATCATCGCTGTGGTGTTGTTTTTGTGGTTTGAGCTGAAAAAGAAACATGAAAACTCGGGCCTCCCGGACTTCTCAGGGAAGCCGCAACCTGTGAAGGAATTAATTGAAGCTATAAAAAGAGTTGTCCTGAAACCAGGAGGGATGTTGAATACGTTAACTTCATTTACTTTGCTACTTGTGGGGATAGCTGAAGGACTGCCATTAGCAATCGCTATTGCCATCAATTGCTGGAACAAGAGAATGCTAGGTGACAAGACCTTTGCTCAAGAACCATCCATTACTGTCACCATGGCATCAGTCAACATTATCTGCACTGATGAAACAGGGGGACTAACCTTGACCCCACCAGAGGTTGAAAGGTGCTGGATTGGTGAAGAAGTTATCAGTAAAGATTCCAAGATATCCAATCATGTTCAGGAAGCATTTTGCGATGGAATTGGCATATCATCTTTATCACCAGAGAACAGTCAAACCCCTGTGGATAACTCAATCCTTTCTTGGGCTGCAGAACAATGGAAATTCGAAATGGATATCTGGAAGCAACATCACAGTATCATTAAGTCCGAACAGCCAACCCACAATGAGAGCATAGTTGCAGCGCTGATTGGAAAGGAGAGAGGTAATGGGCCCAGGTACTTGCACTTCAGGGGACCTGCAACAACAGTATTAGACATGTGTTCACAATTTTATGACATTGAAGGCATAAAAAGGCCCATGGATATAAGTAAAAAGATGAATCTTGAAGGCCACATTAAGCAAATGAGGTCAGAAGGTTTTGAATCCATTGCGTTTGCCTGTAAGGAAGTTGATGACTCTGGGTTTCGTGAAGGCAATCTGACGATGGTGGGACTGTTGGGGCTGAAGAAGCCTGGCTGGGAGGTGATAAAACAATGTAGAGAAGCTGGAATTAAAGTACTATTAGTATCGGGGGAGGAGGTTTCGATGCTTCAGGGCATTGCTACAGACATTGGAGTCATGCTGCCTGATTCAGATGCACTGGTCATCACGGGTGAAACATTTAGGAATAGTTCTGATCAACAGAGGATGGATATGGCAGCTAGAATTTCTGTGATGGGGAACTCCCTCCCATCCGATAGACTCCTTCTGGTAAGTTGCTTGAAAGATCAAGGACACACAGTTGCAGTGGTTGGAAACAAAACAAATGACATTCCCACACTAAAAGCTGCGGATGTGGGACTCACGTTTGCTACTTGGAGCACTGACATCGCCAGAAAGAGCAGTGACATCATCATCGTGGAAGGCAATTTTACATCCATCTTGGCCATAATTAAGTGTGGAAGATGCATATATTGCAATATGCGAAAGTACATTCAATTTCAGCTAACTATGACCTTAGCTGGATTGTTGATACCCTCAATCACAAATGCCTCTCATGGAAGTTCCCCTATAACGACGATTCAGTTCCACTGGGCAATCTCAGTTTTGACTCCTCTAGGTGGTTTGGCTCTTTTGATGGAGCCGCCCTGTGAGATGCTCATGAAGAAATTCACACCGGGACAAGATGGACAACTCATTACCAAGGTCATGTGGGTGAATATTTTCATACAAACAGCTTACCAGGCATCTCTTTTGGCAACCATACAGTCTAAAGGGCCTTCAATGCTCAGGCTTAATGAGAAGTTAATTGGGACTCTGATATTCAACAGCTTTTTTCTATGCCAGTTATTCAACAAGTTCAATGCACGAGAGCCTGAAAACAAGAACATCTTCAGAGGGGTCCATCACAGTAAATGGTTTTGGATGGGTACAGTTACCGCCTTGCTATTGCAGTTCACATTTTTTGAGATAGCACATATCATTGCAGGGGATTCAAGATTGACATATGCAGAATGGGGAATGTGTCTGCTTCCTGGGATAATCTCATGGTGCATTGACTTAGCTGGAAAGTGCATACGCCTGATGATTAAAAGTTGTGTACCAAAGCCACCAGGTTCAGTTGTTAGAGATAATGGAAACCTAACCTCGGCTGACCCAGAACCTGCTGGTGATCTCGAGCTTCCACTCATGCAGGAAGTTGAAGGCCCAACATATCAGAGTTAATCCTTGTCTGCAAGAGATGGAAGAACTGAATAAGGGTACGTGGCATTGTAAATAAGGTGGGTTAGGAGGATGCACGATAGAAGTGAGAATGATTCAGTTATTGACTTAGATTTTTAACTTGACTGATTAGTTGTCAAGAGTTGCTCGTTCAAGGGGCCATGTAATAATATTTAATGAACAATAATGATGGCCATCTAAATCTCCCAGTTAATCCTTATTCCTCCCATTCTTCTCTCTTCATTTTTTCTCGCATTAAACCATGTAATCACCCCTCTTTCATTTTGAAATTGGTTATATTTTCTGCAAATTGCCTCTTATTAGCACTTCTTTCAGGGTGGTAACAATTAATATCTGGAAAAGTCTCACAGAGTATCTGAAAAGCTACGTAAGAGATCTTCAGAATGTACATTTTCATATGCATATGAGCAAGTAAATTAGCTGCAATTGTAAGAATCAGAGATTATTCAATATAAAGAGAGAAAGCAAATAATAACAGAAGATGATCGTAAGTTTTTATTCAGGCATCTTCCATCACAAGCTGTTTATCTAATAGAAACTAGCTGAAGAGACTACTGAGACGAGTTTGGAGCGTGAATAGATGCTTACAAGTAGGTGAAGTCATTACGAAAAGAGGAGCATCTGCAACTGAGCTTAGCTGAGAGTGAGACAGCAACTGGTTTGGAACTCCATTGCTATTTGATTCTCTGTTCTGTGAGCAATTGATGGCTCCTAAACACCCATGTTTGGTGTCAATGGCTCAACACATTTTCCATTGGCAACCTTCATTAAGATATGCTGTTTTATGCAAGACTTGAACAAATTAACAGCTTGCCTCGTCACCTAATTACCAACAACAGCATCAAGGAAAATTGTAAATTAACCCCAAAGAAGTACCTACTATTCAGTATACGATGTTCGACAAGGACCCTCGAAACTCAAGTTGATGAACATCACTAATTCGTCTAATCAACAGTTATGGATAATGTTGTGGACAGAACAAGACGGTTAACCATTGACTCTCCCTAATTCTCACTGTTTCTCCTACCCTCTCCTTCTTCTTCCTATCTTTGATTCACTCAAGCACTAACTCTCAAGCGTGCGTGCGAAATCAAAAACATATCTTGAACAAAGCCCAGTTGAAGGAACGGTTTGGCAAAACCGCAGCAAAAGAACTTGGACGGAAGACGACCAAAGTCGTTGGTTTCGAGCTTAGCCTCGATTGAACTCACTCACTAGCTGAGCATATCGTTATACAGCAGATTTCTCGAGAGAAACAGAAAGTGCAGACATGAATTTGAAACTAGCACCTGCAAGCGAGCTCGGTAGAAGTGCACCAGCCGGCCCATGAAGCTGTCCAAAGTCAACGGTCTCCCCATTTCTGGCGAGTTTGACCATTATCGAACACTTACTTGTGGTTTCAGTGAGCGAATGAGGAGTCATCTTGCTATGTAGAAAAGAAAAACCAAACCTCATTTCATATATTAGTTTAGGGTGCTGCTGAGATGACGGTACCGTTATAATAACGGTGTCATTTTGACCACACACTACATCGAGATGCCATTGGCAACCGGAAGAGACAAAATAAGAGGCATTTAGCAAATATGGAATCAGTGCATCACAGGCTGTCGCATCCCCAAGGGCCCCTCCCCCTCTCTCTCTCTCTCTCTTAGCACCTCGCTTTCTCGCAACTCAAGCAGTTTAGCACAGGTTTTCGCTTGCCGTCCCTCCTACCCATAACCCATCCTCATCACTTGCTGCTCTCCCCCTAACTTCAACCTCGACGGTTGCCCTCTCCTCGTGCCCAACCTCTTCTCCTTCGATGCCTCCCGTCCACGGTGTTACCTCGATCATCGATTTCTCATTCTCAACTTGAGGAAATTATTGGATAGTGTTCGTTTTTTCCATTAGTTTTTGTTGTTTTTTTCTGAGTTCTTGTCGAGCTATTCAAGCTAAGGGAAAATATTTATGATTTTTCCTTCTTTCTATAAATTCTGGGATCATACAAGTCTGTTAAAATACAATTTTGTGTAGGAAGATCTAGAAACAAATGAAGCTCTGTTTTTTTTTTTTTTTTTCTCTCTTTTGGAGCTCGCTGGCTTGATTGAAATAAAAAAGGTGAGGGCAATTTATTTCTTCTTGGTCATTGAGAATAGTTTCTTCTGGCACTCTGAAGTTGCGACTAACTTGAGTTTTCTGTTTCACGTTATATGTTCGTCATTCATTCATTTTTTTCATTTCCATTGAGAGAGAGAAAGAGACTAACAGGAGCATAGCAAAGCAGTGCAGTGTAGAGGAACAAGAGACCTCAAGTACTCAGTATCTTTTTCACCGAGGGGGATCTTGTTGATATCCTGCTAGAATTCGGTGTCCTTGGCAAAATGCGTGGTTGCACCGTCACTTTTCCAACAGTGACGGTGCGGTCAGCTTGTCATTTTCCATTAGTTTAACAATCCCAAATCCAACGGTCAGTATTTCATTGATTAACGGCTACATGCGTAATGGTAAAGTTGTGCCATGAAGTGGCAATCGTGTTAACAGCCGTTGTCCACTTTAGTCGCCATACAAAAGTTCGAACCTTTTCTCAGATTGAGTCCAAAAGTATCCACACACAACAATTTGTAATTCTTTTGGACACGTGGCATGATTTTTTCCCCCCTCAAATTGAGTCCAAAATCATCCATACGCAACAATTCGTGATTACGGTCCAAATTGACCCATGCTAATGCAATATAAGTTTAGTGACCCATATCCGGACCCAATCAATACCCAACCCAACTGAGTGGCCTTGTGTTGGGCTGGCGAGACTCGACCTCACTAGATTCGACAAGGTCGAGCCCTGCTAGGGGCTAGGCGAGACTCAACCCTCGCTAGATTTAACAAGGTCGAGCCTTATCAAGGGCTAGGGAAGACTCGATCCTCACCAGGGGTTTGGTGAGACTTGACCCTTGCTAGTGGCAAGCGAGGCTCACCAAAGGTCGACTTGCCTCTAGCCGATCATCGAGGTCTAGTGATTGGCTGGAGGAAGGAGGAAGAGAAGGAAAGAAAAGAAATAAGAAATAAAAAATTTGAAAAAATATGAAAATATTATTAAAAATTGTCCATGTTAGTGTTGATTGTGCCGTGTAAGCTAACCAGTGTCAATGTCAGTAATATCCTGCCAAAATTGGCTAGAAGGACTCAATTGGCATAAGATCAAAATATTTATGACTAAATTAGCACTAATAAAAGGTTTATGATTAAATTGACATCAATGAAATAGGTTTAGAACTTTTTTGACACTTTTTCCCTCACCATCACAAGCCTCATTGCAGAACCTCATATTTGATTCGTGCTTAAATTACATTTCCATGCATTTATCCAATAACAAAGCATAATAATAGTATTCACTATATTAACATTCAAAGAGTAATGCATTGGAACCTAATTTAACGTCATATGTAACCTCACTAGTGATGTTTGCTCAAATATATGGTTGAGTTGATGAATCAAGTTGCTTGAGAGTAACGATTTGATTTGATGAGAGTAGGGAGTGGTCATCGAGGCTAGGGAAAAGGAGTGGCTCTTGGCAGGCTTATAGGATGGTGAAATGAGCTGGAATGAACCGAATTGTGTATCGAATATGAAGAGAGTAATTCGGAAAGAAAAATGTGAAAACTTGAATTAACTTATAAATGTGCATTTTGACGTAACGGCAATGCTTAATTTTAAGAGTGCTCAGGTGGGAGCACTCTCAAGATGGATGGCCTCTTGGGAAAGTGCCCACTTGTACGTGAAAGGACAAAATCATAAGACTCGGTATGGGATGAGCTACGGCTAATAATGCCTTAGTAAATTAATTCAGGAATGTCACCTTTGTAGCAAAACTCATCAAACTCTCCATTAAAAAGGAAGGGAAAGAGCCCATAACCAAAAGATAAAATAGAAGTCAGATACACCCCACAACAATTCAAGGCCATGAAGGCTGCATTATGCTAATTCTATCAGGCGGATGATGACCCCTGGACGATTCCTGTCATTTCTCCTCCTGTCTGTTCTCTCAGCAGACACGCCTCCTTATCAATTTCTCATGCAAGTCATGCGGAAACGTCTTTGGAGCCATGCAATGAGACGATTGAGTGTGATTTGGGCTGAATCCGAGACAAAACAGGAGAGCAACGCGTATTGTGGAATGTGGGAGTGCACGATCCTCCGTGGAAGTTGAGCACGAGGTAATGCCCCATGGAGTTTCTTGGAAAATCGCTGTGAGATTCCGTAAAATGCGTATACTGAAATTACAAATGTATACTGTTTCGTGGAAGCTGAGAAGAGAGTATTGCCCTCATGGAGTTTCTTGGAAAATCATTGTGAGACTCTGCAAAATGCGTATACTGAAATTGCAAAGTGTGTACTCCTTCGTGGAAGTTGAGCAGAGGCTGATGCCTCATGGAGTTTCTTGGAAAATCATTGTAACACTCCGCAAAAACGTGTATTCTGAAATTGCAAATGTGTACTCTCTCTCTCTCTCTCTCTCTACACATACATACGTACCTATGCGCATACACGGAATCCATATGTTAACTTTTTCGAAAAAGTTGGAAACTTTCAAATCGTATATACTTTGACGTGTTAACTATTTCATAATTCTTGGAAAGCCCAAATAGTATTTTGTACCATTAAATCTTGAAGGGTATTGTAAGTATATTTTATAAATGCAGGAAAGAATCGAGAGACAATCATACTTCATTCAGAAATTCAAAGTACAGATTTTCTGTGAATCGGATAATGACACTTGATGATCTAATGTCACTCTCCTCCCGTCGACTCTCTCAAGTGAGCAATCCCAGATTGAGGTTGGGACACCTGGAGTGTCATAACTTGGCACGGAGGGACACTTAGGTGCCACAACTTTAAAATGGTACACTTAAGTGCCAATATCGGAATAAAATGGGACACTTAAGTGCCATTTCGGCAAAAATCCGGCCAAATGGCTGACTTGGCAATTTTCCAGCAAGTTTGGTCCAAAACGGTGTTGTTTTGCACCCTGACATGGCGGAGAAAATGCAAAAACGACGCCATTTCGTGTCTGGCGTGTAAATAATAATATAAAAATTAATTAAATTAGATTTAAAATTAATTTTATTTAAAATATTCAAAAATTTTAAAAAAAATTTAAAAAATTAAGAAAAATTTAAAAATTAAGAAAAATTTAAAAAATAAAGAAAATTTTAAAAATTTTTAAAAAAGACGAGGGGGGGGAGGTCAAACAAGGCAGCCCGAGGGCTGAGCCCTCGCCGCCGCTGCTTCCCCGCCGTCGCCAGGAAGGGCCGGCGACGGAGGGGGAAGGGTTGGCTGGGGTCGCCGGCCCTCGGCCGACTGACGGCGAGGGCTGCGAGCCCTCGCCGGATCGCGACGAGGGCCATGACTCTCGCACCCAAATCTGCGCGAGGGCTTGTGGGGCCTCGCCGCCGGTCGGCCGACCTCGCCGGCCCCTGGCCAGGGCTCGGCGACCCCAGTCGACCCTCTCCACTCCATCGTCGGCCTTTCCCGGTGGCGGCAGGGAGGTGGCGAGGGCCCGCGAGCCCTCGCCGGATCTGGGTGAGGGCTGCGACCCTCGCCCCAGATTTGGGGGAGGGCTCGCGTGGCGTGAGGGTCGCAGGCCCTCACTGCCTCCCCGCCGCCGCCGGGAAGGGCAGGCAACGGAGTGGGGAGGGCCAGTCGAGGTCGCCGGGCCCTGGCCAGGGGCCGGCGAGGCTGGCTGACTAGTGGCAAGGGCCTGCGAGCCCTCGCCCAGATCTGGGGCGAGGGTTGCGGCACTCGCCGCGATCCGGCGAGGGCTCGCAGCCCTCGTCGTTGGTCGGTCGGGGGCCAGCGACCCCGGCCGACCCTCCCCCCTCTGTCGCCAGCCCTTCCTGGTGATGGCAGGGAGACGGCGGCGGCAAGGTGCTCAGCCCTCGGCCGCCTCGTTCGACCTCCCCCCTCCTCTTTTTTTTTTCTTAATTTTTAAAAAAATTTAAATTTTTCTTAATTTTTTAAAATTTTTATTTTTTGAATATTTTAAATAAAATTAATTTTAAATCTAATTTAATTAATTTTTATATTATTATTTACACGTCAGACACGAAAACGGCGTCGTTTTTGCATTTTCTCCGCGACGTCAACGTGCAAAACGACGCCGTTTTGGACCAAACTCATCGAAAAGTCGCCATGTAAGCCATTTGGCCGGATTTTCGCCGGAGTGGCACTTAAGTATCCCATTTAACTTCAAAACTGGCACTCAAGTGTACAATTTTAAAGTTATGACACTTAAGTGTCTTCCCGTGTTAAGTTATGGCACTTGGGCTGTTCTTTTGCCCTCATCATTTTCACATGGAAGTCAAGCAGAAAAACTTGTAATATATGCAATGCGACAATGAGTGTGAAATCATAACAAAAAGCGATGCCTGTCCCATCCAAAAATGTACATTTGGGGGATTGGATTGAGAATTTGGGACAGAACCGTGGGAAAAGCACGGTTTTGTAAAGGGACCACGTGAGAAACGGGCACTGAAAGAAAATAATTTGATGTTCCCGTTCCCATTTGTTAATCTTTGATGAGTGTTGTTTCCTGAAATATGCCTTGATTTGATTAGTTTGTTTAGGTGACATCTTCAATGATGATATATGCTTCTTTTTTTTTTTTTTTTTCCTATGGTTTGGTAATCCTTTCTTAATGTTATTAATATGATGCCGGTTTGTCAAATGTCATTATTAGTGAACAAATCAAAATCAGTCATTTCGTGATGGTATCTTTGCCATTTTGAGTTTTCTCTTTTTAGCCCAATAATAAAAAGGATTAATATACCCACCTCATTGATGATCGTGTGGTTTGCACTTCAATCCTTCTATCGGAAGGGAGAGAGTTTAAATCCCCACGGTCGCCTGTGCGACTCACTCGCGGTCCGGGGGAGGTGGGTCCCCTTGGGTCGCCCTGGGTTTACGTCGCCGGCTGCTGGCTATACGGTGGTTCCCGGGTAAAAAAAAAAAAGGATTAATATCCTGAAAAACCCCAAGCTAGTACACCTATGACAAATTTACCCCGACTAACCATAAAAAACCCTAAATTTGTACATTTATGACAAATTTACCCCAATATAATTTATTCGACCGCAAAAAACTCAAACTGATAACTTTGTGACAAATATACCCTCCGCCAAATTGGATTAATACAAAAAAAAAATCACAAAAATTGTAAACTGTGACAAACGGAACGTAAAATCCCAAATTGGTATATCAATCAACTATCATGTGTCATTTAACTTAATAATTTGACAATAAATTTAATAAAAACTAACAGAGGGTAAATTTGTCACAAATGTACCAGTTTGAGGTAAATTTGCCAAAGGTATACCAGTTTAGGATTTTTGGTGGTTAAAAAAATAGTTTGAGGTAAATTTGTCATAGGTGTACCAAATTGGGGTTTTTTCTAGGATATTAACCCTAATAAGAATAATAATAATGGAGAAGAAGCGACTTGGAAACTTCATGGTGATGACTAGAAGAAGAATGATTTTGAGTTTGCCTATTTTACTCCCTAGAATTCATAAAATAAAAAATAGCAATAATGCGATGGACCTAGGCTTGGGCGCTAGATATTCGGGCATGGGCATTAGGGACTCGAGCACTGCCTCTGTGGACCCAGACTAGAGCATGGGGGATGCAGACGCGAGTACTGGGTTCTTACGCTCAGCCTTTGTGGATCCGGGCTTGAGTATTGGGGCATCGATAGGCTTCGGGCTTGGGTCAAGATGGACCTAGGCATGGGCGCTAGCAACCCATGAATGAGCGTTGGGGTTCCCAAGCCCTAGTGCAAAATTTCTTCCTTAAGATTCGATGTCTTGTCATATTTTAGAAAATAATTTTCAATTCTTTGAGAAAAAATTATTTTCCTGAATTTAAACATAAATCTTCTGTTGGTTAGGAAAAATCATTTTCCACAAATAAATAGAGGCTTAATATAAGCACAGAGGGAATTGAAAGAACAAAAACAAAATTTATAAAGTCTTGAGCCAACGAGTAGCAAAGTATAATACAAACAAAGAAAGTGGCAATTTGTTTGGTTTCACCCTAAGTGTTTTTGACTGGAAAACAGAGAGCCTATGCATTAAATGATTCGGGCACGAACACTAGGTCCCAAGCACTGTCTCTGTGGACCCAAGCTATCTTGTGCTCGGCCTTTGTGGATTCGGGCTTCAGTATTGGGCCATTGATAGGCATTGGGACCTTGGGCTTAGCCTCAATGGGTCGAGATGGACCCAGACATGGGCGCCTGTGACCCATGAATGAGCATTGGGGTTCCCAAGCCCAAGTGCATAATTTCTTCCTTAAGATTCGATGTCTTGTCACATTTTAGAAAGTAATTTTCAATTCTTTGAGAGGAAATTATTTTTCTGAATTTAAATATAGATCTTTCGTTAATTAGGAAAACATTTTCCACAAATAAATAGCGGCTTATTATAAGGACAGAGGGAATTGAAAGAACAAAAACAAAAGATATAAAGTCTTGAGCCAACTGGTGGCAAAGTAGCATACAAACAAACAAAGTGGCAATTTGTTTGATTTTAACCTACGCGTTTTTGACCAGAAAAAAAAAAAAAAAAAAAAAAGCCTACGTGTTAAATGATGAACCCAAACATGAGCGCTAATGACCCATGAATGAGAATTGGGGTTCCCAAGCCCAAGTGCATAATTTCTTCCTTAAGATTTGATGTCTTGTCACATTTTAGAAAGTAATTTTCAATTCTTCGAGAGGAAATTATTTTTCTGAATTTAAATATAGATCTTTCGTTAATTAGGAAAACATTTTCCACAAATAAATAGCGGCTTATTATAAGGACGGAGGGAATTGAAAGAACAAAAACAAAAGATATAAAGTCTTGAGCCAACAGGTAGTAAAGTAGCATACAAACAAACAAAGTGGCAATTTGTTTGGTTTCAAACTACGCGTTTTTGACCGAAAAAAAAAGAAAAAGAAAAAAAGCCTACGTGTTAAATGATGGACCCAAACATGGGCGCTAGTGACCCATGAATGAGTATTGGGGTTCCCAAGCCCAAGTGCATAATTTCTTTCTTAAGATTTGATGTCTTGTCACATTTTAGAAAGTAATTTTCAATTCTTCGAGAGGAAATTATTTTTCTGAATTTAAATATAGATCTTTCGTTAATTAGGAAAACATTTTCCACAAATAAATAGCGGCTTATTATAAGGACAGAGGGAATTGAAAGAACAAAAACAAAAGATATAAAGTCTTGAGCCAACTGGTGGCAAAGTAGCATACAAACAAACAAAGTGGCAATTTGTTTGATTTCAACCTACGCGTTTTTGACCAGAAAAAAAAAAGAAAAATAAAAAAAAAGCCTATGCGTTAAATGATGGACCCAAACATGGGCGCCAGTGACCCATGAATGAGCATTGGGGTTCCCAAGCCCAAGTGTATAATTTCTTCCTTAAGATTCGATGTTATGTCACATTTTAGAAAGTAATTTTCAATTCTTCGAGAGGAAATCATTTTTCTGAATTTAAATATAGATCTTTCGTAAATTAGGAAAACATTTTCCACAAATAAATAGCGGCTTATTATAAGGACAGACGGAATTGAAAGAACAAAAACAAAAGATATAAAGTCTTGAGCCAACGGGTAGTAAAGTAGCATACAAACAAACAAAGTGTCAATTTGTTTGGTTTCAACCTACACGTTTTTGACCAAGAAAAAAAAGAAAAAGAAAAAAAGCCTACGTGTTAAATGATGAACCCAAACATGTGCGTCAGTGACCCATGAATGAGCATTGGGGTTCCCAAGCCCAAGTGCATAATTTCTTCCTTAAGATTCGATGTCTTGTCACATTTTAGAAAGTAATTTTCAATTCTTCGAGAGAAAATTATTTTTCTGAATTTAAATATAGATCTTTCGTTAATTAGGAAAACATTTTCCACAAATAAATAGTGGCTTATTATAAGGACGGAGGGAATTGAAAGAACAAAAACAAAAGATATAAAGTCTTGAGCCAACAGGTAGCAAAGTAGCATACAAACAAACAAAGTGGCAATTTGTTTGGTTTCAACCTACGCGTTTTTTACCGGAAAAAAAAAAGAAAAAGAAAAAAAGGCCTATGTGTTAATTGATGGACCCAGACATGGGCGCTAGTGACGCATGAATGAGCATTGGGGTTTCCAAGCCCAAGTGCATAATTTCTTCCTTAAGATTCGATGTCTTGTCACATTTTAGAAAGTAATTTTCAATTATTTGAGAGGAAATTATTTTTCTGAATTTAAATATAGATCTTTCGTTAATTAGGAAAACATTTTCCAATAATAAATAGCGGCTTATTATAAGGACAGAGGGAATTGAAAGAACAAAAACAAAAGATATAAAGTCTTGAGCCAATAGGTAGTAAAGTAGCATACAAACAAACAAAGTGGCAATTTGTTTGGTTTCAACCTACGTGTTTTTGACTGGAAAAAAGAAAAAGAAAAAGAAAAAAAAAAGCACAAAGAATCCTAGTCATATTTTAGAAATTGATTTTAAATTTTTTATATTTATTTTAAATCTTTTATAGCAAAAATCATTCTCCTGAATTTGAGCTAAGTTTCCGGAGTTAGAATTCAACTAAGATACACCATCGGAGGAAATTTGTTGTTGGAGTTGCAAGGTTATTTGTCCTAGGGAGGCTTGAAGATTTATAGTAGCGACCTAATTGACAACTTTAGGATTGATAATATAATTTATAGCCTTGTCCTTACTAGGTCCAGATCAGGGTGCGGATCCCAACAATGATCCTGTGTGTTTTGCTACAATGGGAATATTGTAACTTGGTATTGTGACGGCCCAAGCGACGGGCCTCGGACGTGCGCAAGAAATGGGTCTCTCTTCTCTCTTCTCTTGTCCCACATCGCCTAGGGAGGGAGGTATTGGTTAGCTTATAAGGCTTGGGTCCCTCTAATTTGCGTTTTAAAACCGTGAGGGAAAAGACCGTGGTTGGGATGGTAGTTCGTTCGCGCCAGGGTGGGTGACCCAAAGCAGACAATATTACATAGTGGGGCCCGGGTTGTTACAAGTGGTATCAGAGCCGACTTCCGACCACGTGTGGGGCCACTACAAGAATGCTGTTCTGACTCGTTTTAAAGCCGTGAGGGAAATGACGCATTTTAAAGCCGTGGGGAAAAAGACTATGACTGGGATGGCGGTTTATTCGCGCCAGGGCGGGTGACCCAAAGCGGACAAATATTACACGGTGGGGCCTTGATTCGTTCGCGCCAGGGCGGGTGACCCAAAGCGGACAAATATTACACGGTGGGGCCTTGATTTGTTCGCACCAGGGCGAGTGACTCAAAGCGGATAATATTACACAGTGGGGCCCATGATGTTACATGTATTACTGTCATGACCTTTCCTTTTGCTACCATTATAACGAGTGCCAATTGTAGTTTGGTTGCCAACATTTGTTGCACGAGCTGAACTCTCTACCATATATTCTCTTGGTTTGGGTTTAGTATTTATCATCGAATAATGTAGACATTAGTATATGAAGGTAGAGTGGTACTCCTAAGAATCTGTCTTTTAGCATCTTCATATTCAGGTTGAATACTAGTAAGCAACTAAAATGCAATCTTGTTCTTCTCGCTAGGTATACACATTGACAGATTGAACTGGGGGATGATACTATTGAATTTCATCAAGAGGGGGAGAGTTGGAGTTCATCCCATTTTTGGTTGAGATTGCCAAGGTGTTTAGTAAAAGATTGGCCAAAGGTTTTGTAATATATGGGCTCTTTAATAAAAAGAAAGAAAGAAAGAAAGAAAGAAAAAGAAAGAGTTTGAAAGGTCCAAAAGGGAGACTGAAGAGAATTGTGAAACCTTCAGCTAGGTTATAAAAAGAGAGAAAGAGGGAGAGAAAGAGAAGAATACCGGCAGAAGCAGGAGAAAACGCGAAATAGGGGAGAAGAGAGAAAGAAGAGAAAGGAAAAAGGAAAAAAAAAAAAAAAATTTGACGCGCTCATGATCCAGACGCCTCATCAAGCCAACTCAAGTGTGTTTTGCAAGGCCGGTAAGAAATTGAAGCCTTTAATCACTTACTTAAAGTAATTGCCGTAATTAGGGCTCGAAATTCAGATTTTTTAGGTATTTGTGTGGCAAAGCCCGATTTTTGAGTCGTTAAGCTGTATATTTTTTAGAAATGGTACTTTGGGATGTTATGAAGCTATAGCATTTTACGATCGTGATTTGAGCTTGCGGTTTGTTGGGAACGGAATTTTGAAATTAGGGGCGCAATCTAGTACTGTAGCGAACAGTGGCTTCGAGTCTCTTTTTTTGTTGTTTCGGTATTGTTTTGGGGCGGCTGAGTTGGGGTTGTTGTTGTACGTTAAGAGAGCTTTCTAAAGACTATAAGACGGCTTGAAACGGAATATTGTGGAGGAAGTTATGGCGTGATGAAGCTGGCGCATGGGTCGCGCTTAGCTGAAAATGATGGGTTTCCGCTAAATTATGAGCTTTTGGAGCACGTAGGTGTTGTTTTATCGACTAATAGGCCTAGTATAGGTGAGTCGTTATAAGAATATCCTTTTTACTTGGCCTTTTGATATTGTTTTTCCGTTAATTGTTAGGGATCGAATGCGTTGGTTCGTGTGAGCGTCGTAGTTGATTTTTGGCTTTTCCCAGGTGAGTGACACTATTTCTTCTTTGTATTTTAAACTAATGTTTTGAGAAACGTGGTGTATTATATATTCCATGAGTTGAGAAAAAAACATATTTTGTTACATAAAACAGGATTGAGCTATTACTGCCATTTTTGTTGTTTGAAGGGAGTTACATTCCGACTTCGATTTGAATGGTTATTTAAAAAAGGATTTGTGAAATTCTTTGTGAAAGAATCTTGAAATGTTTTGGAGAATGCTTTGATATTTATATATCGAATTTTGAGTTGTGATATGACTTCCTTTCTGATGTTGGATTACTGGATATTGTGATTGGTGGTTGGTGCTCAATGTCACTGTGGACCCTGAGGGGTGTGTGGGTATGCGCATACTATTCTAGGATATCCTTGTGGGTTGAGCCACCGGCTAATAGTAGGTGGAGACCTTGCCAATGGGGGAATCTTGGTTGTCTTGTCACGGGCGTTACGCGTGACCATGGTTAGACATTTGAGCATGAATTGGTCAATGGAGTGGACCATTGACGTGTGATTTGAGTTTGGTCGATGGAGTGGACCATCGATATGATTTGATGAGATTAATCAATGGAATAGACTATTGATGCATGTTGTACGAGATTGACTAATGGACTCGACCATTGGTACTTTCGGTATTTGAGTCATGATTTGGTATTATAATAAAGTGAGTTATGTTTGTGTTTTAAAATGTGCATAGTGATTTCTCGATTCGCTTAGAAGAAATGTGTTACTCATTGAGCCGTGGTAGTTCACTCCTCTCATCTACTTGTTTTTCAAGTTCTTTAGTGAGTTGCGAATAGGTGTGAGCATTTGTTCGGGGAGGACTTTTGTGGTGGAAATTTTTGGGTATGGCTTATACATAGTTAATAGGTTTATAAGCTAGTCTTTGTAGAAGGTTTATGTTTTGATTTTTGTGGATTATAGATATACTCTGATATTATAACCAATTGCCCATTTTTGTCAAATATATATATATATATATATGTGTGGATGTATATATGTTGATATCGGGTTGAAATTTTGGTTACGTTGAGGCTGCGTCCTTTGGAAAAAGGACGGTCGTGTCATGCCCCTTCTTCTTGTGAATCGGGGTGTGACAGGTTTGCTCAGTATGAGCAATCTCCTTTGACCAAAAAGAAAAAGTATAAGGAATCTCTTGTTGCAACTCAAAAATCTAGCATTATCTTGATGTCCATACATATTAGGAAAAAAGAGTCCCATAGGGCCTTCGTGGTCTCATAATATGCCAAAATCTCGTAGATTTGAGAATCCATGGAGTTAAAAATCCATGAGATGACAAGATTGTCGGTAGCTTGCCACTCGGCATACTTAGGATCAGTGATAGAAGGGGTTTGATCAAGCCGCTAACATGCCCTAGCGTTGATCTGCCTCCAAGAGTGATTATAACCACTCCAGATCATAAGAGGTAATTGCGACCATTAAAAAGGATAGAGGTGAGTTGAGTGCTCATTTCATTCAAGTCAAAATGACCTAAATCAGTGGTAATAGAGGTGCTAGTCCTTGTGCAAAATGAACGAAAACGAGAGAACTTAATTGATTATAAAGACAAGGTGCAACTTCCAATGAAGTAGCATGGAGCGTAGGAGCTTGATGTTGATCTTGTTTGCTCCGATACCATATAGCGAGTAAATACGAAGATGGAAGAGACAAAAAAAAGAGAGAAGATGAACAAAGATTTTACGTGGTTCGGTCAACCAAAAGAGCGCTCCTTGTAGGCTTACATGCACGACAGAAGTCCCCATTTTTTTGAACTTCTTGGGAGAGATTCATTCTCCTTAAATAAAGAAGAGTACAACATAGTTTGCTAAACATAGCCTATGATTTTAATAGTAAATATAGATATTACACATTAGACCTTGATCATCAATCTTATAATGACTTGGCAAGTTTATCTCGCCATCATTACCTTTCTATCGGACCAATCAACCATAGAGAATATGGGACCTGCTACTAGTCCACGACCGGCAATGTCCAACTTTTCTCGGTTTCACATGACTTGTATTGGCTTATGCTTGTCAATGCAAGCAAAGGGTCCTGTCCGCGTGCACCGAATCAGCCTCCACGGCAGCAAAAGCAAAGCTTGTCGTTCTGTGAAGAGCGGTCAAAATGGCTTCGTGTCCACCTGGTTCTTTAAGGAAGACTCGTGTGGAAAGTGAGTGATCCTTTTCGGACGTGCACGATGGGGTCATGATCCTTTTTGGACGTCGACCATGGGGTCAATGGCATGTAGTTGCTCGGAAAACTTTAGCCAGACTCCACAAAACGCGTTTACTGAAATTGCAAATGGGCACTGTTGCGAAATCCACACTTTCACTTAATCCAAAACATTGAAAACTCTCGAATCATATATAAGTTGACATGTTACCTCTTCGATAATTCTTGGAAACCCCAAATAGTATCCTATGCTTTTGAATTTTGAAGGGTGCTGTAGGTATATTATAAATGCAGGAAAGACTAAAAGTCATTCATGCTTCGTTCAGAAATCCAAAAATTTGAGGTGAAAATACCGATGGGAAAGTAAGCAGATGGTTGAAAAGACGAGCAAAGCTTGACTTGGACTGAGGATGAAAAGGGTCTGGTTTAGTGCAACGAGCGATGCCAAGTTGGCGAACATTCCGAGAAAAATTACTAGCGTTTCCCCTTAAATTAAACGCGCTTCTCAGTTTGCAACCCGCATCATCTCTATAAGAAGGGGCGCCCAGCAAGCTCCACTGCTATATACTAGTCTTTACGTATATTCTCATGAGCTACGTCCACCTTTTCTTCTTTTGCTTGTGTTCTCCACACACAGCTACATCTTTTGGATTCATAGAGCAGGTAAGATTTTTCTCCCCATCATTTCTCGAAGTTCACCACACAGATAGAGAGAGAGAGAGAGAGAGAGAGAGACTGTGTGCTATAGTTCTACAGTCGTGATTCTTCACTAATTAACTTTTTTGCCAGTTACATCAACGTGAAACTCCATTGAGAGATGTCACAGGAGCTGTGCGGATGATGACCCGGACTTTAACTCTCAGCAAGCGAACCTCCTCTTCAATACCGGCAAAACCCCTGTTGAAACCGTGGTGCTGAGTCTTCCTGGTCCTGAAGACAAATTTGATTCTCATTTCCACAACAAAGAAGACTGTGAGTAAGAAATGTGGTGTTGATGATCAAGATGTTGATTTGCGGCAACCGACTATCCTCAATACTGGCAAAACCTTGAGGAGACGGTGGCGTTTGGTCTATTTGGTCTGAAAGGCTCTCGATGCTCATTCCGACCAAAAACAACTCTGTGATGGAGACACAACTTGAAGTGAGTAGTCTCAAATCATCGCTCTCCCATCACAAGACCACAACCCTTTCACGAGAACTCACCAGCAAAAAACTACGTGATACAATCCTACAGTCATGATTTTTCACTTACCAAGAACCGTGACTAATCTTCTTTTTGATAGTTGATCAACGGGAAACTCCATTCGCAGATGTCACAGAAGAGCTTCGTGGGTGACTTGGACATCGAGTCTCAGCAAGCGATCATCCTCGTCAATACAGGCGAAGCTCTGAGGAGACGGTGGCGTGTGGTCTACTTGGTCCTAAAGGCTGTCCAAATGCTTGCTCCGATAGCAAATGACACTGCGATGGAGACACAACTTGAAGTGAGTGGTCTCAAATCATCGCTCTTCTGTAACAAGAGCACACAACCCTTTCACGAGAACTTACCAACAGAAAATTTAATGTCATAAGTGATCTTTCATCTCTTTTGTCTTGCTTATAAGTTCTTCAGTCTCCAAATGATCTTTCATGTTGTGGCAAGATAACCATTTGAACTCGGAACGGTTCTTCCTCCACTTCCTATTGTTGTTTTCTTTTCTTGAAAAGAACAGAGAACACGTAGACAGCAAAAACAGAAAAAGGAGTTTACAGCAGAAGCAGAGAACAAGTTTACAGCAGAAAACAGAGCATCGTATTCAGGAAAACTGAAAAAAAAAAAGGTTCAAAATACATACTAAAACGTAACCACAAACCCACGTCGCCGACTAACGGCTTGCTTGATCCACAAAATCAACAACAGATCAGAATATCTAAGATACGTGCAGCTAACTGCTCCTAGGAGATAAGAATGACTAACCAACTCCTAAAAAACAGGACACTAACAAACTGACTAAACAAAACAAAAAAGAGAAAAAACAGCACGTGCAGTCTTGATACATCAACACTCTCCTCCTGGATCAAGTACTGCACACTCCTAGCTTTGCCCTGAGAAGTTCAAATCGACCAACATGAAATGACTTTGTGAATATATCTGCAATCTGGTTTTCTGAATTGCAATACACCAGTTTCACCTCTTCAGCCTTTTGCACTTCTCTCAAGAAGTAAAACTTGACCTTAAAATGCTTTGTTCTTCCATGAAATACCGGATTTTGTGAAATGGCCAAAGTAGCTTGATTATCCACAAACACTTCTATATCTTCTTCTTGCTGCATATGCAGATCATCCATTAGCTTCTTTAACCATAATGCCTGATTCACAGCTGTAGTAGCTGCAATGAACTCAGCTTCTGCAGTTGATTGAGCCACTATTTCCTGCTTCTTTGAACACCAAGAAAAACATGCCGACCCAAATGTAAAGCAATAACCTGAAGTGCTCCTCATATCATCCATTGATCCTGCCTAGTCACTATCAGAATACCCCTGCAACTTAAACTCCTGAACTCTACAAAACTTAATCCCATATGAAAGAGTACCTCTCAAGTACCTCAATACCCTCTTTGCAGCTACCATATGCAACTCACTTGCACAATTGAGAAATCTAGATAAGACACTTACAGGAAACATGATATCTGGCCTAGTTGCAGTGAGATACATAAGACAGCCAATCAAACTTCTATAAACTCTTTCATCTGCAGGTGCTGATCCATCCTCCTTTTGAAGCTTTTCCTTATGACCCATTGGAGTACTCACACTCTTGCACTCCTCCATGTTGAATCTCCTTAGGATCTCCTTCAAATACTTCTTTTGACAAATAAAAACTTCATTCTGAGTCTGCCTAACTTCCATTCCTAGAAAATATGACATCTCACCAAGATCAGTCATTTCGAACATCTTCATCATCTCTTGCTTAAATGCAGTAATCTGAGCAATATTACTCCCTGTCACCAGCATATCATCCACATAAAGAGACACCACCACTAAGTCAGATACTAACTTCTTGACATATAGAGTGGATTCACTGAGGCTTTTCTTGAAACCTAGACTCAACAAGTGCTCATCCATCTTACTGTACCATGCTCTAGGAGCTTGCCTCAAGCCATAAAGAGCCTTTCTCAACAAATAAACTTTCTCCTCCTGGCCTGGTGTGACAAAGCCTTCTGGTTGCTCAACATAAATCTCCTCCTGCAACACTCCATTCAAAAATGCAGATTTCACATCTAATTGATATACCTTCCATCCTTGTTGAGCTGCCAAAGCAAGAATCATTCTAATTGTATCAAGTCTTGCCACAGGAGCAAAGGTTTCTGAGAAATCAACTCCCCAAACCCGTGCATATCCCTTCACCACCAACCTGGCCTTATGCTTATTCATCGAGCCATCGGGATTAAATTTGGTCTTGAAAACCCATTTTACTCCAATCACCTTCCTATCTTCAGGCCTCTCCACTAGCTCCCATGTCTGGTTCTTTTCTATCATAGCCAACTCTTCCTTCATTGCATTCATCCACTTCTCGATCACTTTTAGCTTCCTCATAACCCGCAGTTCCAAAACAGCCACACTACACCTTTGATATATATCGGTCAAAGATCTCGGTACCTCTAATCGGAACATCATCCACCGGTTCATCAAAGTTCCAATGAGACCTCTTTGTGCTTGCCTTGTGGCTCATTTGTCCAATCCCATTTCTCATCTTCTAGGAACCGAACATCCCGCTAGTGATCACCTTCCCTGCCTACGTGGTTGATAGATCCCGTAAGCTTTTGATACTAAACGTAGCCAACAAAGATCCCGTGTTCAGCTTTCTCTCCCAACTTGTCTCTCTTGACCTGTGGAATATGAGAAAAACACAAACAGCCAAACACCTTCAAATTTCTTAGAATTGGCTTGACATCAAACCAGGCTTCAAAGGGTGTCTTCATCTCCAATACCCTCGTAGGTAATCTATTAAGTAGAAAAACTGTTGTGCTTGTCGCATACGCCCAAAACTCTTTTGGTAGACTCTTCTCATAAAGCAAACACCTAGTCATCTCCATAATGGTTCTATTCTTCCTCTCACTAACTCCATTTTGCTGTGGAGAGTAAGGAGCGATAAACCGATGCTCAATTCCAGCCTCTTCACGAAAGATTTAAACCTCTCGTGAAGTGTATTCTGTTCCATTATCGATCTAATGACCTGAATTTTGCAGCCACTTTGGTTCTCAACCCATTTCTTAAACTTCTGAAATACCTCAGCAACTTCGACTTCGCTTCATAAAGTAAATCCAGCACATTCTAGTATAATCATCAATGAAAATAATGAAATACCTGCTGCCATTTAGTGAAGGAGTCACTTGTGGACCACATAGATCCGTATGAATCAGCTGCAGCTTCTCTGTTGCTCTCCAAGTAGATTTCTTGAAGGGAAGTCTTGTCTGCTTGCCTAGCAAACAAGCTTTGTACCTTGTGATATGCTCCTCCAGGTTTGGTAACCCGGTTGCCATTTCATTCCTCTGCATGAACAGCACGCCTTTATGATGAAAGTGCCCCAACCTCTTGTGCCATAATTCTAAATCATTAGCCACGACACTTGAATGCCATCTGCTCCTTCTCAAGAGGATTCAAAGAAAAACTTTTCTGTTGCATTTTTATCTTGAACAACTCCCTGACCATTGGAATCAAAGATCAAACACTTCTCCTCTTCAAATATCACCTTAAATCCCTTTTCTACCAACTGCCCCACACTCAGCAAATTCTGATCAATTTTAGGCACATACATCACATCAGAAATCAACTTAGTTCCAGCACAACTCTCCATTGCTACAGTCCCTTTACCTTTCACTTCTAAGTACTCCCCATTCCCAATTCTCACTCTTGACTTCAACAACTTGTCAAGGTTTATAAACAGCGTTTCATCACTTGTCATATGGTTCGTGCAACCACTATCAACAAGCCAACTGTCACATGAAGTACTAGAGGAGAAACAAGAGGCAACAAATAGTTGATCTACCTCTTGCTGAACTGCAGCATGTGCCTCACCCTGCTGCTGATCTCTCTTCTCTTTGCAGAATTTCTCAATGTGTCCAAGCTTATGACACTTTCTGCACCTTACATCTGGTCTCTTCCAACACCTAAAATGTGGATGATTCTTTTTTCCACAGTGCTGACATGAGGAATATCTTCCCCAATTGTTCTTGGAGTTGCTCGCACTATTCTCTCCTGCAGCAGCTTCTGAACCACTACTGCCATTTCCTTTCTTCCCTTTCCACTTGTTAACTTTTCCTCCTACATTCTGCTGTTCTTTGGCTAGCAAAGCTCCTTCTGTACTTCCTTCCACCCTCATTAACCTCCTCTGCTCTTGTGCTTGCAAAGCACTTAGCAATTCTGTCAACTTGATCTGAGACAAATCCTTGGTATTCTCCAAAGAGGCAATGGTTGTCTCAAACCTTTCGGGCAAGGAGACAAGAATCTTCTGCACTAGCCTATTATCAGAGAGGTCAGTGCCTAGAACTCTTGCATGATTTGCAATGTTTATCAACTTACCAGAATACTCCTTAATCGTCTCAGATTCCTTCATCTGCAGTCTCTCGAATTCTGTGATCAAGTTTAACCCCTTCATGCTTCTGATCCTCTCATCTCCTTGATACTCAGCTTTGAGGAAGTCCCAAATAGCTTTGGCTGATTCACAAGCCATAATTCTGCTGAAAATGGCAGGCGAGACAGCAGCATATAAACAAGACTTTGCCTTTGCTTTCCTTGTCGTCCTCTCCTTGTGAAACTTGATTTGATTGATGGTTGGATTGTCGGGAAGGGGAGCGACTTCATAATCTTGTTCCACAGCTTCCCAAAAATCACAACCCTCTAGATAGGCTCGCATTCTCACCGCCCGGGCTTGATAATTTTCTCCATCAAACGTTGGCGGAGCCATTGCTGAAAAACCACTCGATCCTGCCTCCATCTTGCTTTTAACTTCTATGGATGCAGACACCTCTCAATCAATCAATCTCACAAGTCACTCACAGCCCCTTAAGATCAAGAGAGCTCTGATACCATTGTTGTTTTCTTTTCTTGAAAAGAACAGAGAACACGTAGACAGCAAAAACAGAAAAGGAGTTTACAGCAGAAGCAGAGAACAAGTTTACAGCAGAAAACAGAGCATCGTATTCAGGAAAACTGAAAAAAAAAAGGTTCAAAATACATACTAAAACGTAACACAAACCCACGTCGCCGACTAACGGCTTGCTTGATCCACAAAATCAACAACAGATCAGAATATCTAAGATACGTGCAGCTAACTGCTCCTAGGAGATAAGATTGACTAACCAACTCCTAAAAAACAGGACACTAACAAACTGACTAAACAAAACAAAAAAGAGAAAAAACAGGACGTGCAGTCTTGATACATCAACACCTATAGTCATAAAAGTTCCAGTGTAAATAACCCATATTTGTTCACATGAATACCTTCACTTGGTAGAATTGTCCCTTAGGCTTCACAGTGGCAATATGATAAAAGCACTTTCTATTCAGAAGATCAACTTGTCTCAGTTGCATTCCATGGCCACTGGGATAAAAAGAAAAAGAAAAAAACACTGAAAAGCATGTCTCTCAGTTAGTGAATCAGTTAATTGAGAACTTGAAAGCTACTTTCACGGTCTTACTCATTAGTACCAAATATAATGTCTAGGTCTGCTGCAACTGATTTCTATCACACGTTTGAAGCCACAAATCAAGTTTCAACCATCAAATTTACGCTTCACGAAGTTTACCGCTCTTGAAAAGAAGCATACTTAAGCATACTTGAAGCACTTCAGATTTGTTACTTCAATATAAATTGAGACATAACAGGGTTTGCCAAAGTGCAAACAGAAAATCAATTTGTAAGTATGTGATTCTTCAGGTGGTAGATTTCACCGATCAAGAACAAGAACAAGCTCTGCGTAATTTGTAGGTGTACTAGTAATTAAGGCATTGCAGCCACAGGATAACTAAGACAATTGCATCTTGCTTTTAAAGATACGATCATTGAAGTCTGAAGAAGTGAAATATCCATGGGTGACCCACTAAGGACCTCTTTGGTAACGTGTCAAACAGTATCTGATTTTATTGTTTTGTTCCCTAGAATCTAAAAAAAAAAAAGAACATAAATCCGATTGGTAATGTTTTTATTTCTAGGAATAGATTCAAAATAAAATCAAAAAGTAAAAAAAGTTGCTTTTTTATTTCCAGGAACAACTTCGTAGAATCAAACCCAAACCATTTTCTTTTTATTCTCTTCTCTCTTCTTCTTCTTTTTTTTTTTTTCCTTTTTCTCTTCCTCTTCTTATTCCTCTACCGGCTAGACGAGGTCCGGCAACCTCCGGCAACCTCGTCGGAGCCTTGCTGGCCCTTGGTGAGCCTTGCTGAGGAGGAGGAGGAGGAGGAGGAGGAGGAGAGAACAAAAAAGAAAAAAAGAGAAAAATATAATAAAATTATTAAAAAATAAAAAGAAATTTTAAGTCACAAAGAAAATTGAGAGTTGTACCAAACGCATTTTCATTCTCGAGAATAGAAATTTTGTACAGTTATCAAACGCTTTTGAATACTCAGAAACTCATATATGGAACATAATCAAAAAAACTATTCTCGAGCATAACTTGTTCCCATAAACAGAACAGCTACCAAGTGCGCCCTAATAATACATACAACATCTCTCTCTCTCTCTCTCATATAGAACCTGTCTACTTCATGCATTGATGGGCTTCACAAAGTACCTAGTATTCTTTGGTTTTATTTGAGTGTTAGAAGTACATTCGTAATGCGCTCAAGTGAAATAAATCTAGGATTGTTATTCTGCGATAGCTGTGAAATGGTGTAGCTTACAGGAAAACATTGGGAAGAAGTTTCTGAAACTGAAGTAACATATTCATTTATTACAGAGCACAGGATTACCGGATACTGGTGAACCAGAGCCAACCCGTGAATTGCTCAATAATTGTGGGGACAACAATCATGAAGCTTCAGATGCGGTCCTCCAACGTGAAAATATTGCTAGGATGATGATGGCAAAGGATTTGACTACCTTACAAGACTTTGGAGGTGTCCAAGGGGTAGTAGAAGCTCTCAACAGTGATGCAGCGAATGGAATTCCAGGTCATGAGGAGGACCTCAATCAGCGACGCACTGCAATCCTTAAACTCCAGTCGGAGGCTCATGACAGAAACTTCATCCACTTCCTCAGGAAATCTTGCAACAGTAGCACCATTATGCTCCTAATTTTGGCCATTCTGTCATTGGCCTTTGGCATCAAAGAGAAAGGACTGAGGACGGGCTGGTGTGAAGGGACTCTTACACTAGGTGCTGTCATTCTGATTGTGATAGTCCACTCAGTTACTGAATTTCGGAATGAAAATTCACGTCAGTCGTCGAGAAACCAGCTTTGGCAAAATCGAGAACTGAAAGTTCATGTCTTAAGAGGGGGATGCCGTCAAACTATTTGCATCTCTGATGTCCTCTTTGGAGACATTGTGCTATTAGAAAAGGGAGACCAAGTTCCTGCTGATGGTTTGCTCATACCCACTGGATCCTTGGAAGTGAATGACAAAGCTGATCCCATCATCAATAATCAGAATCCATTCTTGTATTATGGTTCCAAAGTAACTGATGGTGCTGGCAAAATGCTGGTGACCTCCGTTAATGCCGAGACAAAGTTGGGCAATATGTTGAGGAGAGCTCAACTATCAAAAAAGACACCAGTAGAGGAGCAACTCAACAAGCTGAGCATGCGGAAGCAAATAATTGGTGTTGCCATCACAATAATCATCACTGTGGTGTTGTTTTTGCGGTTCAATCTCAAGAAGGAACAAGAGAATTCAGCCCTGCCAGACTTCTCAGGGAAGCCACATCCTCTGAAGCAATTGATTGAAGCTGTGAAGAGAGTTGCTCAAAGACCAAGAGGGATGTTAAATGCGTTGACTTCATTTACTTTGGTACTAGTTGGAACTGCTGAAGGACTTCCATTAGCAATTACCATTGCCATCACTTGCTGGAACAAGAGGATGCTAGGTGACAAGACCTTTGCTCCAGAACCATCCATTACTCTCACCATGGCTTCTGTCACCATTGTCTGCACTGACAAAACAGGGGGACTGCCATTGGCCCCACAAGAAGTTGAAAGGTGCTGGATTGGTAAAAAAGTTATCAGTGAAGATTCCAAGGTACCCAATCATGTTCTGGAAGCATTTTGCGATGGAATTGCCATATTATCTTTATTTCCAGAGAACAGCCGAACCTCAATGGATAACTCAATCCTTGCATGGGCTGCAGAGAAATGGGAATTGAAAACGGAAATCTGGAAGCAACTTCACAGTTTCATTGACTTCAGACAGCCAACCTACAATGAGAACATAGTTGCAGCATTGGTTGGAAAGGATGGAGGTAACTGGCCAAGGTTCTTGCACTACAAGGGGCCTGCAACACCAATATTAGACATGTGTTCACAGTTTTATGACATTGAAGGGATAACCAGGCCCATGGATATAAGTGAAAGGATGATTTTTGGAGACATTGTTGAGCGAATGCTGTCAGAAGGGTTTGAACCCATCGCATTTGCTTGTAAGCAAGTTGATGAATCCAGGTCTGATGAAGGCAATCTAATAATGGTGGCACTGGTGGGGCTAAAGAAGACTGGCTGGGAGAATACAAGAGAGGTGATAGAAGAATGTAGAAGCCGGAATTAAAGTACTAGTAGCATCGAGTGAGGAGGTCTTGAAGCTACAGAGCATTGCTACAGGGTTTGGAGTCACACAACCTGATTCAGATGCACTAGTCATAACAGGCGAAGAATTTCGAAATAGCTCTGATGAAGAGAGGACGGAAATTGCAGCTAGAATTTCTGTGATGGGGAACTCCCTCCCATCCGATCAGCTGCTTCTGGTGAGTTGCTTGAAGGATCAAGGACACACAGTTGCAGTGGTTGGAAACAGAACAAATGACATTCCGACATTAAAAGCTGCTGATGTGGGACTCACGTTTGCTACATGGAGCACTGACATTGCAAGAAAGAGCACCGACATCGTCATCACAGAAGGCAATTTCAAATCCATCTTGGCCATAATGAAGTGTGGAAGATGCATATACAGCAATATGCAGAAGTACATACAATTTCAGCTGACTATGACCTTAGCCGGGCTGTTGATACCCTTAATCACAAATGCCTCTCAAGGAAGTTCGCCTATAACGACGATTCAGTTCCACTGGGCAATCTCAGTTTTGACTCTTCTAGGTGGTTTGGCTCTTTTGACGGAGCCGCCCTGTGAGATGCTCATGAAGAAATTCACACCGGGACAAGATGGACAACTCTTTACAAAGGCCATGTGGGTGAATATTTTCATGCAAACAGCTTACCAGGTGTCTCTGTTTGCAACCATGCAGTCTAAGGGGCCTACAATTCTTGGGCTTAAGGAGAAGGTATTTGAGACTCTGATGTTCAACAGCTTTTTTGTATGCCAGGTATTCAACAAATTCAATGCACGAGAGCCCGAAAAGATGAATATCTTCAGAGGGGTCCATCGCAGTAAATGGTTTTGGGTGGGTACAGTTACTGCCTTCATGTTGCAGTTGGCATTTCTCGAGATAGCACATATCATTGCACATGATTCAAGATTGAAATACGCAGAATGGGGAATGTGTATGTTTCTTGGGGTTATCTCATGGTGCATTGACTTAGCTGGAAAGTGCATACTCCTCATGATTAAAAGGTGGGTGACAAAGCCACCGGGTTCAGTTGTCAGAGACAACAGAAACCTAACCTCAGCTGTCCCAGAACCCACTTGCAATTTCGAGCTTCTTCCGCTTATGCAGAAGTTGAAGGCCCTATATGTCCGAGTTAAAACTATCTTCACAAGAGATGGAAAAACTGAATAATGGTACGTGGCATTGTAAATAAGGTGGATTAGGAGGATGCATGATAGAAGCAAGCCAGACAGAATGAGTCAGTTCATTAACTTAGTTTTGCAGCTTTCACTGACTAGTGTCTAGAATTGCCTATTCAGATTGCCTTCTACATAATATTAGACGCCATAATGAACGCCATCTTCCAATTCTTCTCTTTTCTTCATTTTTTTTTTCACGTTGATCCACGGAGCTGCCCCTTTCATTTGATACCATTTATATTTTCTGCAAATTGCCTCTTGTCAGCACTTCTTTCGGGTTGTAACAGTTCGTTTCTGGTAAAGTCTTACTAATTATTGAGAAACCTACGTAAGAGATCATCAGAAATGTGCAGTTTCATTCACAAATAAGCAAGTAAAATAGCTGCAATTTTAAGAACCAGAGATCAAATCGATATCTAGAGAGCAAAGAAATAATAACAGGATATGATCATTAATTTTTATGCAGGCATCTTCGATCACAAGCTCTGTATCTAACAGAAACTAGTGGAAGAGACTAATGAGACATTTGAGTTTGGAGCCTGAATTGATGCTTACAAGTAGGTGAAGTCATTAAGATAAGCGGAGCACCTGCAAACTGAGCTTAGCTGAGAAAGTGAGTCACTAATTCGTTTGGAACTCCTTGCTATTCAATTCTGTCCTGTGAACTCTTGACGGCTCCTTAATGCACATCTCCGGTGCCAATGGCTCGACGCATTTTCCATTAGAAAAATTCATCAACAATGCTGTTCCGCACGAGGCTTGAACAAATTCACAGCTTGCCTCGTCACCTAATTGCCAACAATCATCAAGGAAACTCCCGAATTAACCCAAAGTAATGGTGCTTAACAAGGACCCGAAAAGCTTTTAATTAATGAACACTACTAATTCATCTAACCGTCACGAATAATGACGTGTACAGAACAACACGATTCCCCATTGACATTCAGTCCACTTCAGTTCTGTACTCACATCCCCCTTCCTCCTTCCTATCTTTTATTTATGCAACCATTCTTCTTCATTTCAAGTGAGCATTAACTCTCATATACTCGTGCAAAATCAAATGCTGATCTTGAACAAAACCCAGAAGAAGGAACGGTTTGGCAAACCCGCAGCAAACGAACTTCAACGGAAGGAGACCAAAGGCGTTGGTTTTGAGCTTAGCTTCGATTGAACTCACTCACTAACTGAGCATATCATTACATAGCAGAAATCTCGAGAGAAGAGAAAGTGCAGACATGAATTCGAAACTAGCACCTGCAAGCGAGCTCCGTAGAAGCACACCAGTCGGCCCATGAAGCTGTTCAAAGTCAACTGTCTCCCCATTTCTGGGGAGTTTGGCCATTATCGGTTGCTCATTTGTCGTTTCAGTGAGCGAATGACGAGTCTTCTTGCTATGTAGAAAAGAAAACCAAACCTTATTTCGTGTATTAGTTTAATAATCCCAAATCCGACGGTCAGTATTTCTGTGACGACCCGAGCGGCGGTGCGCGGGGAGGAGGGATGGCGGTGCGTCCGCGCCTCGATCCCCGGACGTGCGCAAGGAAGGGGTCCTCTCCCTCTTGTCCCACATCGCTTAGGGGGGGAGTCCAGGGCCAATTTATAATGCCTTGGGTCCCTTAATATGTGTGACGCGTTTCACACATGCTTCCGCTGTGCTGAGAACAAAACCTTGAGGGAAAAGACCGTGGCTGGGATGGCGGTTCGTCCGCGCCAGGGCGGGTGACCCAAAAGAGGACAATATCATGGCTTGGGAGAGGGAAGGCCCGAGGGATGGCCCTCTGCCCCTGCATGACGCGTTTTAAAACCGTGAGGACTCAGTGTCCAAAGCGGACAATATCACACAGTGGGGCCCGGGATGTTACAATGGTATCAGAGCCGACTCCCGACAGCGTGTGGGGCCACAGCGAGGACGCTGTTCTGCTAAGTGGGGGAGAGTGTGACGACCCGAGCGGCGGTGCGCGGGGAGGAGGGATGGCGGTGCGTCCGCGCCTCGATCCCCGGACGTGCGCAAGGAAGGGGTCCTCTCCCTCTTGTCCCACATCGCTTAGGGGGGGAGTCCAGGGCCAATTTATAATGCCTTGGGTCCCTTAATATGTGTGACGCGTTTCACACATGCTTCCGTATGCGAGAACAAAACCTTGAGGGGAAAAGACCGTGGCCGGGATGGCGGTTCGTCCGCGCCAGGGCGGGTGACCCAAAAGAGGACAATATCATGGCTTGGGAGAGGGAAGGCCCGAGGGATGGCCCTCTGCCCCTGCATGACGCGTTTTAAAACCGTGAGGACTCAGTGTCCAAAGCGGACAATATCACACAGTGGGGCCCGGGATGTTACAATTTCATTGATTAACGGCCACATGAGTAATGCGAAGTTTAGCATGGCAATCATGTTAACAGTTGTTGTCCACTTTAATCGCCATGCAAAAGTTCGAACCTTCTTCTCATATAGAGTCCAAAATTATCCACACAACAATTTGTGATTCTTTCGGACACACGGCTTGATTTCTTTTTCTCATATTGAGTCCAAAATCATCCACTCGCAACACGCAACAATTCGTGATTCTTTTGGATACATGGCTTGATTTCTTTTATTTATTTATTTATTTTTGCCAGCATAATTGGTATGCCTGGCTTACCACAAGGCCCATCAAAAAATTGTTTGGTCCAAATTGGCCCATGCTAATGCAATAGAAGTTTGGTGACCTATATCCGGACCCCATCAATACGTGACTCAACTGGGTGGCCTTGCGCCGGGTTGAACTTGTGATGGTTTGGTCAAGCTTGATCTCACCAGATTCAACAAGGTTGAGCCTCGCTAGTTGCTAGGCGAGACTTCACCCTCGCTAGATTTGGCAAGGTTGAGCCTTATTTAGGGCTAGGCGAGACTTAACCCTTGCTAGGTGTCACGCCCCGAACCTCGAGCATGTGCACATTCCTCGGTAGTCGATAAAATTGCGATGTTCCCAGGACACGTCGCTAACCCATTTATTTTATACACATGTGGAAGCGAATTAAACAATCCTTTGATAACAAACAATATGGGATAGAGAAGCAGGACAACCAATTTTTCACAAAACATATTTTATAAACAAATCAGGTTTATAAATTCTTACCTTTACCAAAAAAAAACAAACAAACTAGGTTTATATACATAACTAGTCTATAAACAAGGGTCTAATTCCAAAAAAAAGAGCTACTGAGCCATCTAGGCACTAGACTCCTCATCCATGGGCTCCGAGTCCACCACGACACTGTCAGTAGTGTTGAGGTCCATAGGATGACCTATTTCCCACTCCCCGATCCCAACAAGAGGCTCGTCGAAATCCTGCAGGGAACCCTCCCGACCCTCTTGAGGAAAGCTGATAAACCATGCTATGAATCGATGAGGTATCAACTGGGGTAGGTCCTCATTGACTCAAATTGTGGACTCCATTAGTTCTCAGGTTAGGGTGGTCCCGGGGATGGGGAAAAAGGTGAACTCAAAATCCATCACCTGTGGGACCCCATATCGCTGTGACATGCCTCCATCTAAGAACCTAAAAAATTGTAAACCACAACGGGGTGAGACAATATCTTAGCGAATCTACACCTTAAACCTCAATTAGGAGGAAATTCACTTAGAGGCAGCCTAAATACACATCATATAAAACTTACCTCGCCTCAACCTCAGCACCTCCCTGTACGTTAGTACAATTCATATTATATATGCATACAGTAAATGCAATCAATAATTGGAACACTTCAACTCATAGACCAATCAATCACAGGGGTCTCAATTATGAGGCTAAATCGTTATGACACGTCTCATTCTGTGCCACACAATTTTGTCTCATAATCAGGCGCGGTTATCTCACTCAGCCAAGCGTTCCAATTAATTATGGCCCAACGGCCACAGCCAACTCAACAGTCGGTGGTCATCCGCCATAATCGGCATCGTCTCGCTCCATCGAGTACGACAACGTTTACCTCTAGACGGCATTCTTGAAGAATCATCGGTCCAATCTCTACTGCGATCTGGCATCCGTTGACGTGGGGCATTCCATATAGGAGCATCGCTCACTCGACCTTCATTGGGTGACGGGTTCTCATAGCGATCACACGCACATCCAATCTCGGCCAAAGATATCGTGCTTTACACACAAATGCCTCAATTTCAAATAATGTACTTGGCCTATTTTCTTCATATTAAAAATACATAGTAAAAGAATTATGCGTAGACACACCGTCAAATTGGATCATAAAATGTGCCATACTCTCTTTTCAAATCTTATATAGTACTCAAAATATTTTTGGCGTAAAAAACTGACATTTGGTATTTTTCTAATTAAATACCAAAATTTCATATTTTTGAAATAGTAATTCAAAATCATCAATCAGCATCCAATTACATAATTTAGCACTCAATTGTACAAACCAACTGCACCACGATAATCGGCACGAAATTCGACAATCGATCTATCCCGTATAATTTCGCTAATTAATAAATAATTAAATAAATATCATTTAATTAAATAAATTGTAAAATAATTAAATTAAAACACTAATTAATCTACTTACACTAATCTAGCCACCTAATTGGACTAATTAAATTAATTCACCTAAGCTAGCTACATTTAATCTAACTAAACTATCTAATTGAACTAACTAACCACCTAATGGCCTAATTACATAATCTTAACCAATCTAATTAAACTAACTAACCCTCACTAATCCTAATTAACCTAACTAAGCCTCTATTAAGAGTAATTAACCTATAATTAGAGTTTAGGAGGCCAACTCACCGGAATAACGAATAAAACGGTTCACGGCAACGGCAGCGCGATGGCGACCACAACTTGGGTCTACGACGACACCCAAGGAGGCTCGGACTTAGCTGAAAACAACCACAAGGCCCATAGCTTGGAGCTGGCCTTCGGTTTTGTGGGCTGAATCGAAGGGCTAGATTGGGTTGGCAATGGGCTGGTTGAGCGGCGGGACAGTCAGGTGTCGACGGGGACAAGCTGGAGCAAAGCTAGGACGGGCTGAGGTGGTCGGTTGGCCGCTTGACGGAACGGTAAGGATGGCGAGATTGGTGTCGGGTTGGTGCGGGATGTGACGGATGTGTGGCTTAGGGATGGCGGGCTCAAGCGTAGGGAGTTGGCTCGCGGCGAACGACCAGGACAGCTGTGGCTTGGACGGACGGCGGAGGGCTAGCGACTTCAGTGAGGGGCCAGCTGGTTTATGCTCTGGAAATGGAGATTGAGGGAGATGGAATGAAGAAGAAGCTTAAGAAGAAGAAGAAGAAGAAGAAGAAGAAGAAGAAGAAGAAACTACTGCTGGTTGGGGGAATAAGAGGCCTCAAAAGTCAAGATAAAATATCCAAAACACTTGAGAGCAACCTCATAAGTTCTCAGCCAAGACCAGCAGCCATTCCCCCTCCCCTCCCAATCTTCTCCAACAAGCCAAGTTTTGAGGTCCAAATGTTGCAGCTCCCTAGCCTACAAATTTCATGTGTCCCATCTTCAATTTCACACCAATTCACTCCAATTAACCTCCATTTAATGGCCAAATTTGTTGAAGAGGAAACCCACACCATTTTCCATAATCTCCCTCACCATTTGATCCAACTTGAAGGCAAAAAATGCACTCAATTTTGCCTATCTGAATTTCTTGGTTTTAATTTGCCCACTTTTGATTTTTCGCCAAAATCCCGTGTGATGTCCTGAAATTCAAGTCTTTGAGGGATGAATGAATGTGAATTTCGTCAATGCATTGTTGGTTGATCTCACTTGGAGTTGATCGCTCTTGAGATACCGACTTTGAGGGGAAAGATTAATGATGATAGAACTCGTGTGACTAAAGAACTTGATTTGAGAAAATGACTTGACCATGAGACTGCGTGAGGACGATCTTGTAGATAGGCAAACCGATTTCAGGGATGACTAGAAGTCGATTCGTGGACAGAATATAATGGAACGACGGATGATTCCATTTACTGTTATCGAGCCCACGAACAACCCTATGTTGATTCTCGGTAATCATGTACTTTAAACTAAGAATCTATCCTCCTCAATTTCATGTAGTCAAGGACATCCATGTGTCAAGATGTCTTGAACGTGGTTTGGCATGAGTTAGTTATGCGTGAATCCTCTAAGCCGCCTGTCAGTTTGAGTTGTATCAAAATGATATTCAGGCGAAATTGACATAGCATGAGAATTCAAGATTGGACTTTGAATTTTCGGGAATGTCCAAGATAGACTTTTGGACGTTGCTACTTCGACAGTTGACAGTGCCAGTTAAGCTGAGTATTTGGAGAAATGATTTACGGACCGAGGAAGCGAGCCTATGAGGATGTGGGCCGGGCAAGGCTAGTGTGGGCCTCATGCCCAAGGTGGGACAACCACCATGGTAAACCGAGACAAGCAAGTGAGCCCGTTGGACCCAACTGATCAGTTTACCCTTTTGAGCTCATTGTCTAGCCTTGAACCATTTTGAGCCCAACCAATTTTCACGCTCGTTCCTATTCATTTCCTAGCCTGTTTCTTAGGCCCGCCCTTCATTTTCAGCCCAAGGGCAGATTGGGAAATGTGCAAGGTGGACATGACCATTTTTTCCCTAGATATTTTTAGGGAAAGTCAAAAGAAGAGAGAGAAGATGATGTCACTTGCATGGGGAGTTGAAGCAAGCCTTTAATGGCCTTAATGAAGAGTGTAGCCAGCCCTCCCATCGCTCTCTCTCTCCCCTTTCAGACCAAGAAATTCGCAGCCTTCTCTCTCTCCTTGTTTCCCTTTCTTCATTCTTCTTCTCCAACAGACCTTTCTCCAAAAACCTAAGTTGTTTGTTGCTTTCCTGTGAGAATCACCGTTCGTGCCACTCACCACCATGCTCAGGACATCTAGTCCATACGGACCATGGCAACCGTTCACCGGTTGGAGCCACTGACCAACCTGTCGGTTGGCCAGAAGCCAGCGTTGGTCTTACCGCTTGGTCCCTGCACTGCTTCGCATTTCTAGTTGTTTTCCTCTTGTTTCGACCCAACCTCTGCCCAGCCTAGCCATTGGCCACCCCCCCTTGACCCCCAGGTGCTGCCGGTCACCGGCCAGCCGCTCGCTGGAGCTCTGGGTAGCCCGTTCAGTCCATTTCCTCCCCTGGTAGTCCTGTTTTTCAGTGTTTTAGAGGGAGTCTGAGTTGTTTGCTACTGTTTTGACCTCAAGACCGCCTTGGATCGTCGTGGTAAAGGTCCCCATGTGTCACCTTCATTGCCGCCACCACGTCCGTGTCTCTGGCCCGCTTAAACTTACTTAGGGTTGGTTTAGCTAGGTCTAATTCTAGTTTAGGGGGTTTAATTAAGCTGTATTAACCCTAAGATAAGTGGTTAGATAGACGGTTAAGATTAGTTTAGGTTAATCTTGCTTTTTGTTAATTAATTGTGGTTTATGATTAATTAAGCATGTTTATAATTAATTAATTGATTGTTTGTTTTAATTAATGATTTGCTTAATTTCTGAATTTAATTTATTAATTATTGAATTATGAAATTATACTATTTACAAATTACTGTTTACGCGCACTGTTCATCCAAAAGTGAAAAATGATCTAATTTCATGTGTTTTAATCTTATGATGTGAATTGGATGTGTTATTGCATGGACATACACATGAATCGTGTGGTTTTCACAAAAAAAGAGGAAAATGGTTTGTTCGAGGGACACCGAAATGGATTGCTTTTATGAGAAAGGATTTGAGGTTGTATATGTAAGCATGTGTGTATTGACTAATACTTAAAGATAAAAAGTAGGTTGTGGTGATATGCTTGCGTGATCACTAAGTTGAACTTGCCGCCCTGGCAGTAGTTTCAGGGGTGATAGTTCGATTTATCAAAATACCTGGTGGTATCCAGATGCGAAGTTGCGGTAGAGGTCGAGCCCATGCTCCTTCGGGATTGTCATCTTGAGGGGGGACCTAGACATCACCGTGCCTCACGGGGGAGGGCGATGCCTGGTTATGCCAATAGACACCGGCGGGAGTTCGATTGTAGCCCCGAGGGGCAGTAATAATCGGAACACCTGTGGATGCAAGAGTGTATGAGAAACATGGCATCATTGGTTTTGATTATGCATGAGCTAATCACATTGTTTATGGCACGTACACGTGAATCGATAATGTGTAGAGTGTGGCAATGGCTAGGTAAGATCGTTTGTGACTCGATTTGTATGTGATTGATGAACTGCATCATTTAATGGCCATATGCATTGCGTGTATTGTGTTGAGATATAATGTGCAGGATATGACATACCGGGTAAGGTTGTATGCGAACCGACTAGTTGATTGTTGGTTGGCCCTGGCTATTGTTATTTGTTGGTTGATGGTCGTTGGTTTATTGTGGGGTGGTTCTGGAGAGATACCTCGAGTTGAGTTGGTGTACTAACTGGAACTTAGGGAGAGGATTCGCTGAGATTTTATCTCATTGGTTATTGTATAACCATTTTTAAGCTCTTAGAATGGTGCATCCGTTGGTGCGATTCGGGATCCCTAAGAACTAGGAGACTGTTGTGACGCGCCACCGCTTTCCGAGTTGGGTGCATCTTTACGAGAAGTATCTCTCCACTATCTAGGTGGATGAGGGACTGGGGCAATGGATACCCCATCAATTTTTGGTGTGGTTCATTCGAGAGGTTGATATGCTGATTGGTCCTCTTCGCGATTTTAACGGGCCGCCCGATTGGGGCCCTGAGGACGCTGACTAGGATCCCATGGAGCTAGACCCTTTTGACGGTGTAGTGGAGAATCTTTCCCTTGCTTCACTAGTGATTGACCCGAACGCCTCTAACTATGACCCGATGGAGTCTGAGTCCGATGGGTTCGAGTGATAGTGGTGTCGAACTCGAGGGTTCTTTTTGTATAGTTAGATTAGCTTAGCCTAGTTTCTTTTTGGTTTGGCTTAGAGGATGGATTGGCCCCTCTGGTGGGCTTGTAAATCGAAAACGATCCTTCGTTGGTTAATTCAATGAAAATGTATATATATATGAGTAGTTGCTGTTGTTCTTGCTGTTCATCCCTCTATCCCTTTTTGATTGCTTGATTGTTTGTTTGACTGGGAGATGGTTTGTTTTTCGCTTGCGCATAAGGAAAGATTAAAATGAATTTTCGTCGACGAGTCTTGGGACGTCACTTTCTATTGACCAAGGGAAGGGGTAGTTGCGTACTCGGGGTTCGGGGCGTGACATCCCGGGCTTGCCGAAAATTCTTCAAAGGATGAGTCGACATCCTAAAAATAAATCGTGACACGTTGAAATTTTCGATTCTTGAAACCGGATTCAATTTCGTGGTTAATCTTGATTAGACGCGATTTTAGCATTACCTAATGTAACCCCCTTGAGATCTCATATACATTGATTTCACTTGACTTGCTTGTATTTCAAGAGTTGTAAAATAAATTTCAGTCAAGCTGAATCATAAGAAACTGAGCTACTCGGCTCTATTTATCATAAACTTGGTTTCTTTACACGTGGGGAGATGAGATTAAAAGGGGGATTTCTACAAAAAAACACTATGAACCACAAAAACTAAACATCCTGCCTCTCGTTGAAATTCTCCCACACATCCAGCACTCCTTTGCCACCTCTTACTCCGCGGGACTACCACCTTGCCCCGGTCCATTGTTGTACAGCACCAAAGGTCCCACCAGCCGACCATCTACCCGAGCGTAAAGGGCTAAGAAGCCATGTATGCTGGCCCGTTAGGCGCCCCTGTATCTACCGTCAAACAAGATGTGCATTTGATGAAGACTACTCCCGGGAAATGTCAGTCCTGGATGTCCTCTTGTTGCCATACAAAAAATCGGCGGGAGAACCATACAGGATAGTTGTCGTGGCAGCAGGAGGTGTAGATGGTGCAGAAGACATCTTCTACTCTGAAGAAATAACATAATAAACAAGTGTGAGTTTTCAAAATAAAAACTCAACAAGTGGGTGGTTAGTCCTAATTTGGATTTGGCCAATCACAAGACAAATAGGTAAACATAATTATCAATTTGCTGAATCAACAGAAATCTAGCTGTAACAATCACCTAGGGGAGACGACACTCCACCCTGAACCCCCTCGCACTCTACCTGGCATCACGAGGTCCCTTGAGAAGCTATTCAGCCCTTCTAAGACCTCTGGAGAGAATACTACTATTCTTCATCACCCCTCTCCAGGCATCCCGACACTCGGGGTCTCACATTGGCTCTTAGCCAACTTCACACATTCACAATTCCTTTGTTGCAGCACCAACAACCTCAGCATGTGAACAACCATAAACATGTCTAAACACATATCATTAAATACTTCAAGGTATATAGGAACTCTTATTAAAGGCGACAAAATTGCTGCACATTCTTGGATCTAAGCAGTCTATAGACTAAAAATATATCTAACATTATCGGAATATTATGAAATTTCGATATGTTATAGAAGAGACATAGATTAACATTTTCCGTGAAGAAATTTAAGCCTAAATCTCAGTGTATTAAGAGCAGTAATTTGTTGTCTTCTTCTCAAAATTCTGCAGCAACTTTCAAATTTAGTACCTATAGAAGAAATATCATTTCACCACCTTAACTTTGATCATTTGCTCTCAAATTTTGATATGTCATTCCTAAGGATGTGCCCTACAACTTTCATTACAAGTTTAAGGTTCAATCTTTTCTAGAAAATTATAGAAAATTCGTGGAATTACTTATGGTATTATTGTTTTCTAAAGTACAGCTTACTAGTTCAAGGTAAATACTCTTAACAACACATTTTCTCATCAATCTTACTATAACTAGATGTCGAACTTAATCCAATGGATGTTCTCTCAAGTAAACTTGTTATTTTCCTTATCTACATCATCAGAATTTAAGGCGACACAAAAACAAAAGGTTTTCCATCTCTAATTCTCTAAAATAGAGAGTATTGCACTGTTTCCCTTCATCTTAGCTCAACTAAACCGTGAGTTTCTCTACCAAACATTTTTGTAGTATCTCGGCACTCTTCTACAGTATCCAAGGTAACTACAGCGTGATAAAAACCACACTTCATCATGCATATGGGAAATAAAGAAGATAGAGGGGCAAGCCGAGCTTGCGGCCCCCTTTAATGTCGCATTCTCGCCGACCCGCACAACGAAACTGATAATGCTAGTACGAGCACTTAGAGAGGATGAATAGGTGCGAAAACAACTTTTACAAAATATAGTATAAAACTTTACTTTTAACTTGAATCTGGTTACCAATAGACTTTGTAGAGAAAATTAGACTCTAACAATTAAATAGAGTTACGAGCAAAATAAAAGAGTTCATGGAAAAGAATAAGAACACAAGATTTATAGTGGTTCAGCTTAATCCAAGTCTACGTCCACTCTCCCGCACTGACAATCCACTAGCTGGATTTCACTATGAATCAAAGAGTCGTTACAGTATCGCGTCCTTGATTCCATAGTGTAAAGACTCTGCTACACTTCCTCAAGGCCTCACAAATGTCTAAACTCTTTTTTGAGTACAAATTTTCGCTCGACAATTGAATCAGTAAAGAACAAAGAGTTTAAGACTTTGGAATTTATCTATCGCGCACACACTCAAATAACTAGAGCGTTTTCCTTATATACTCTTCCATGCCTCCGTAACTGTTGGCACATTCCAAATGAGTTCTTCCAATCTACCCATTGGATAGAATCAATTAGAGAGATCTTGAGTTACTTAAGGAATGTGATGATAGCCCACCAATCCTGCTCGCCCATACAATCAGGATCTAGGTTTCCATAAGTGGAACCTTCTAAGTATACTTCGCCAATCAACGGATCCAAATTACTCGTATTGATTTCAAAACGAATAATAGATCTTGAGATGCTATCTCCAGCTGTGAGAACTTCTTTAGTTGCTCAAATCAAATCCTTAAAGAAATACTCGATTCTGGATAAGTCTTCTTCGTCGGACTAGAAACTGTCAATGAGGGCAGACTTTAAATCTTGAGTTTGGCGGTCTAGTGGTCTTCAGACTTTGATGAAAGAGTCTACAAGTCTTCAGACTAGATTGATGGAAACGTTTTGTCAGCTTCAAAACAAATAAATTTTTTTTCTCCAACAATCTCCCCCTTTTTGATGATGACAAAACTTTCTTGTAGATTTTGATATTTTTGACGTGTAAGACAATATTCAAACAAACAAGGATATCTCATAAAAGATAAATGGATTATGATAAATATAATATCGAATTTGCAACAACAGGAAATGAGTTAGTCCTGTAAAAACAACTATCTTTGTCATGAATACCAACAACGCTTAAGATACTGCAAAAATTAAACAATCAAACAGTCCAAACCAAAAGACACAGTCCAAACCAGTCACAACCAAACAAGAATTAAAGTCAAATCCAAAAGTCAAATTAAATTAAAGGGATAAGTGTTCCAGAAGTCCTACAACTTGTCACGAAAATGCATTTCAGTCCTAAAACTTGCAAAAAGTGCATTTTGTTAGGGAAATCCCTTATGGTGTTTTGAAGATGACAAAATAAATCAAATGCTACTAACATGTTTAATGGTTAAGTAATAGACCATGCAGATGATAGAACATGTAAATGATATTGTCAAACTCTGAAGACAGCCAGAAGACTGAACGTAACATATGTCCAAAGTATATTCTGAAGATTTCCAGACTTCTGTGTCAAAGTCTGAAGACTGTCAAACTTTAGTGTCAAAGTCTGTTCTACATCAGAAGTCTGTCAACTCTGACTAATTCTAGACTGAACGTGAATGATGAACCAGAAGACAGACTTTATGCTAAAGCTGAACCAGAAGACAGACTCTATGCTAAAGCTGAACTGGGTACAGACCTTAAAGCTAAATCTGTTCAGAAGCAGAATATGTTCAGACTCAGATTACAAAGTCTATCGCACTTAGACTCAGATTGTAAAGTCTATTGCTCTCAGACTTTACATCCAAATTCGACATAACGTAACTCAAGCCCCGAAGATATAACGGCTAGTGATCTGGTTTGGATTCCACATCAAGATTGATTTGATTGATTCAATCTAATTGATTGACGATTGGATCTTGAAGACAAGAACTTTCTATACGAAGAAACTTTACTTATGGAAACCAAGATTCCGTTTGTATGGGCGATCGGAATCAATTTGAGATTCTATCTTTGTCACTCAACGGCTACCAAATCTTCTAGATACAAAGCTGTCTAATGGGTATATTGGAAGACGATTCTCCGGGATACTGTCCAACGGCTAGTTTGGAAGTGGAGGAGTATTTAAGGAGATGATGGACCGATGAGCAAGTGAGAGATAGAGCGTAGAATTTATAATTCCAAAGTCTGAGCAACCTTTGATCATACACTTGTCTTTGGAGAGCTTAAACGTTTGTGATCGTGAGAGAAATACCAAAGGAATGACTTAGTGAGATAGTGTGATCTACTAAGTGTTTGCACTCAAAGTTGTAATTTCTTTTTGATTGCATAGTGGAATCCAGCCAAGAAGGCTATTAGCGTGGGAGAGTGGACATAGGCTTGGATTAAGCCGAACCACTATAAATCTTGTGTTCTTATTCTCTTCTCTAACTCCTTTATTTTACTCGAAGTTTATTATTCCGCATATATTTGCCAAGGTTTATTTTATACACCTATTCACCCCCTCTAGGTGTTCATACTAGCACTGTCAATTGGTATCAGAGCCAAGTGCTCGGTTTATAAAAGTGTTTTTACTTTTAAGCTAAAGATTCTTTATGACTAGTATGTTGGCACCAGGACTTATGGAAGGGCAAAGCAACACAAGGCCACCATATTTTGATGGAAAAGAATACGACGTGTGGAAGAACAAAAAGAAAGCATTCCTAAGATCCAGAGATCCCTTGCAATGGGATGTTGTGGAAAGAGGAATCAACCCCATTGTTGCGTCCACATCAAATAAGAATGGCAAAGACAAAGAAACCTAACTCCCCGCTCCTATGTCTCGGATGGAGATGTCCAAAAGAGAAGCGCTTGATACAAAAGCTATTTATTCTTTATATTGTGCATTGTCTCCTACTGAATATAACAGAATCTCTTCATGTGAAACAGCAAAAGAAGTTTGGGATAGACTTCATGTTACATATGAAGGGACTGATCGTGTAAAAGAGACAAAAGTAAATTTCCTGCTCGGCAAATATGAATCTTTCAAGATGAAGCAAGGAGAGTCGATTGGAGATATGTTTAGCCGTTTTACAGAAATTGTAAATGGTTTAGCATATCAAGGTCAGCAAATTTCTACCCCGATGAAGGTCAACAAACTCTTGCGAGGTCTCTCAAATGAATGGAATCATGTTAAGATCTCAATACGAGAGACTCAGAGGATTATGCCACTTTCCGTTGATTAATTGATTGGCACTCTTCAATCCTATGAAGTGGAGCAACTCAACGATGAAGATCCCGAAGGTAAGAAGTCCATTACTTTAATATCTAATGCTGTTTTTGATGAAACAGACTCAGAAAATGACATGGACGACGAAGAACTTGCTTTTATGATTGAGAAATTCAAAAAGTTGAGTAGAAAAGGAAGCAAATTCAGTGGAAGAAGAAAATACAAGCAGAATGGCCAGAAAAGAACAATAAAAGAAGATGATGAGCAAGTAAATCTATGCTTGATGGCACATTCAGAATCTGAGTCTGATTCAGACACAGACTCAGAATCAAAGTCTAACTCAGACATAGACTCAGAATCAAAGTCTGACTCGGACACAGACTCAGAATCCGATGAGGAAATCGAGGTAAGCAATTCAAAAATTCCTCTCAAAGTTTCAAAGTATATAAATGAGCTTTGTTCAAATCTCAAATCTTCTCTTAAAAGGATTTTCGAACTTAAAAAGGAGAATTCTCGACTTAGGCAACAAGATCTTTCTCAAAAAGAAAATTTTGAAATTTTGCAAAAAGATTTTCTACAAACAAAAGAAAATCGAGATTTGCTTGTTAAAGAAAATGATTCTTTGAAGAAAGAACTTTCAAATATTTCGACAAGATTTTCAAATGGATCAAAAACATTAGAGCATATCCTTTCTATACAAGTTCCTTACTATAATAAGTCGGGACTTGGTTTCAATAAGGAAAATAATTCTTTAATTGATTTTCCTAAAGTAAAAGAGAGACTTAGACAAAAACCTTCAAAGGCATTTTACAAAAATCATTTTCGAAAAGTGTTTGTAAAACTTGTTGGTCTAAATGCCCTCAAGTGTTCAAATTGTGGAGATTTGGAACACTTTGAGAAATATTGTCCTAAAGTCTGGAGATCGGTTAAGAAAAATTGGGTAAAAACGGCATATTCTACTAACTCTCATGGACCCAAGAAAAAATGGGTACCAAAGAAAAGATGAGTTATTTTTGGAGGATATAAAGAAGAAATAAGAAAGAGGATTTGGTAAGGAATTTTTTATTCTCAATTTGATTTGGGCAATAATTCTCATTATGCTTGATAGTCGATATATCCTTGGTTGATTGAGATTTTATAATGATCATATTCCTTGATTTGTTTTATTGAAGAAAGAATCGCATGATTTGTTTTTGTGATTCAAGATTTAAATTGATACGTGTTATTATTTTTGATATCATGCTTAAAGACAAATGAATTTATTTGGTTTGATTTTATACTCTCAGATTTTATCATATTTTGCCAAATAAAAATCTGTTTTACGTGATATTAATTTATGATGCAAGATATTTTTAGATATTCAAAGATTTTATTCTCTCTGTTTTTATCGTACTATGACTAAGTGAGAATTTAATTTTCAAAATATCATAATGCATAATATTCTTTCTTTGAATTCTTTGTTATGATGAATTTAGAAAGAATATTTGTTTATCTATGGAGATTTTCTATTTTACTCTAACATCAAGGAAGGATCCAAATTGATGGATACCAAACAGGGAAATGAGTTGATTGCAGGAAATTCTTTAAGGGAAGGATGATTGCGAATCTACGCAAATTTTGGTGCAATCAGAAAATATCTCCTGTGACAATTGGTAATGATTTTTTTTTTAATCAATGGTATATTTCAAACATATACGATGGGTAAGAGAATATTTTTATCATCTCACCTTACAAATCTCTACGTGCATTTTGGATGATTATTTATTATATTGTGAATATCTTTTGTCATAAATATAAGGTATTGCAATTTTGGCACGTAACAGAAATATCTATTTTCTTTTTGTAAAATGCATATCTGAAATTTATGCTCAAGAAAATATCTTTGATCTCGAAAGATATTATGCATATTCATGGATATTCTTGCTATATTCTTAGAAGATATACTATATCTAGCAAATTTGATCCGCAAATCAAAGGAAGATATTACGTGACATTCTTGCAAAGATTATTATCTGTTATATAAGAATTTGCAAGTTACAAAAGAATCTTCCATATGGATTTTTGGAAAACTCAATCTGAAAATTATGGAAATTCTATATTCTGGAGGTTCAAAGATTCCATTCCTTATGCATCGTACAAAAGTGATCGTTGCGGATGGCGTTGCTACAAAGGAAATGCTGAAAAATATATTCTGTTCAACGTGCACAAGCAACAATTATTTCCATTCGCAAATATTGTCGTGATCATAGGGGGAGAAAGCAAATCCAAAAAAAAAGGAAAGAATCATGATCATCTCAAAAAGGCAACAAATTGAGGGGGAGCTTTGATCAATTATGGAAAAATATTTTTGGATTGATCGTGATCTTATTATGGATGGAAGGAAAGGTAAATGTGTCAGAATTTGTTCTAAAAAATCCGGTTAGTGCATCTTTTATTACATTTTGTCATTAATAAATCTTGTATTGATATTATCATTTTATTATGACAAAAATGGTACGTGATTTTATGATGCATCTGTGATTTTTATTGGATATTTGTTGATATATATGATCGAAGTGAGCTATATTGTATATCTTTAATATTCGACTTGTTTTATAAAAGCTGATCTTTTTGGAAATTATATGTCATTTTATATTCTCTACGTGAATCTATTGTTATCGCTTTTTGATTATGACAAAAAGGGGAGAATATATGAATATGCATATGTGTTGATTGGTTGATATTATTGCATAATATTGAGCTGCGATTATTTTTCTGTATATTCTTATGCTCAATCTATTTGCTATCTTCTGATATCCTTTGATTTAAATTAATATCTTTAAAAGTATGTTTACAAATCTGCATATTCAGAAATTGTTTTGTCATCATCAAAAAGGGGGAGATTGTTAGGGAAATCCCTTATGATGTTTTGAAGATGACAAAATAAATCAAAGGCTACTAACATGTTTAATGGTTAAGTAATAGACTATGCAGATGATAGAACATGTAAATGATATTGTCAAAGTCTGAAGACGACCAGAAAACTGAACGTAACATATGTCCAAAGTATATTATGAAGATTTCCAGACTTCTGTGTCAAAGTCTGAAGACTGCCAGACTTTAGTGTCAAAGTCTGTTCAACATCAGAAGTCTGTCAACTCTGACTAATTCTAGACTGAACGTGAATGATGAACCAGAAGACAGACTTTATGCTAAAGCTGAACCAGAAGACAGACTCTATGCTGAAGCTGAACTGGGTACAGACCTTAAAGCTAAATCTGTTCAGAAGCAGAATATGTTCAGACTCAGATTGCAAAGTCTATCGCATTCAGACTCAGATTGTAAAGTCTATTGCTTTCAGACTTTACATCCATAGACTTTACATCCAGATTCGACATAACGTAACTCAAGCCCCGAAGATATAATGGTTAGTGATCTGGTTTGGATTCCACATCAAGATTGATTTGATTGATTCAATCTAATTGATTGACGATTGGATCTTGAAGACAAGAACTTTCTATACGAAGAAACTTTACTTATGGAAACCAAGATTCCGTTTGTATGGGCGATCGGAATCAATTTGAGATTCTATCTTTGTCACTCAACGGCTACCAAATCTTCTAGATACAGAGCTGTCCAATGGGTATATTGGAAGACGATTCTCCGGGATACTGTCCAACGGCTAGTTTGGAAGTGGAGGAGTATTTAAGGAGATGATGGACCGATGAGCAAGTGAGAGATAGAGGGTAGAATTTATAATTCCAAAGTCTGAGAAACCTTCGATCATACACTTGTCTTTGGAGAGCTTAAACGTTTGTGATCGTGAGAGAAATACCAAAGGAGTGACTTAGTGAGATAGTGTGATCTACTAAGTGTTTGCACTCAAAGTTGTAATTTCTTCTTGATTGCATAGTGGAATACAGCCAAGAAGGCTATTAGCGTGGGAGAGTGGACGTAGGCTTGGATTAAGCCGAACCACTATAAATCTTGTGTTCTTATTCTCTTCCCTAACTCCTTTATTTTACTCGAAGTTTATTATTCCGCATATATTTGCCAATGTTTATTTTATACACCTATTCACCCCCTCTAGGTGTTCATACTAGTACTATCACATTTAAGTCCTAAAACTTGTCAAATTGTTTCAAACGAGTCCTAAGATCGACGCCGTTAGCCTTTTCCGTTAAATATGCTGCGTGGCATTTTAAATAATTTTTTTATTTTCCACATGAATTTTTTTAATTATTTTTTAAAAAAATTAGATTTAAAAACTAAAAAAAATCAAATTTATCATTTTATGTTATTTTTACCAAAAAAATTTAAAAAATTTATTAAAAAAAAAAGAGCGGCTCCTCCCCCCCCCGCCACCGCCGCCGCCGCCCATTGCCGGAGGGGCCAAGCGACGGTCGTCGGCCACGGGCGGGGGTGGCCGAGCCTCGCCGGCCCCCTCGTGAGGGCTGGCGACGACTCGCCCAGGGGGCGACGGCCGTCGGCCCCTCGCGAGGGCTGGAGGGCCCAGATTTGGGCACCCGCACCAGAGCTGAGCGAGGGTGCCCTAATTTGGGTCCGTCGGCCCTCGCGGGGGGCCAGCGACCGTCGCGCCCCTGGGCGAGTTGTCGCCGGCCCTCACAGGGGGGCTGGCGACCGTCGCTCGCCCTGGGCGAGGCTTCGTCGGCCCTCGCTCGGGGCTGAGCGAGGGCCGATAAAGCCTCGCCCGGGTCGGGCGACGGTCGCCGGCCCTCGCGGGGGCCGAGAGGCCCGGCCACCACCCCCGCCCGGGGCCGGCGACCGTCGCCCTGGCCCCTCCGGCGATGGGCGTGGTGGCGCGGTGGCGGGGGGAGGAGTCGCTCTTTTTTTTTTTTTAATAAATATTTTAACTTTTTTTAAATTTTTTGGTAAAAATAAAATAAAATGAATAAATTTGATTTTTTTAGTTTTTAAATCTATTTTTTTAAAAAATGGATAAAAATTAATTAAAAATACACATGGAAAATAAAAAATTATTTAAAATGCCATGTCAGCATTTTTAACGGAAAATGCTAACGGCGTCCATTTTAGGACTCGTTTGAAACAATTTGACAAGTTTTAGGACTTAAATGCATTTTTTGCAAGTTTTAGGACTGAAATGCATTTTCGTGACAAGTTGTAAGACTTCTGGAACACTTATCCCTAAATTAAATCTGCACCAACTTCTCCCCCTTTTTTGTTAGCATTAAAAATGTAGAGACGAAAAAGAGATTCGGATAAAATTAAGATTATTTTGGAACGCGAACAAGTTAGAAATCTCCCATCGACTTGACGATGCTCCCGGCTTTCTTAGATCCTCCTTCAGTTGCGCTATTTCCTCACCCTTGGCAGTTGCTTGAACTTGAAGATTAAGGGCCTGAACTTGATTGAGCAAAGAAACTGAAGAGGCTTGATTAGCATTCTGCATATTCTGAAATTCGCATCCCAAGGCATAAATCTGACCTCACATCTCCATAAGAACATCAAACAATCTTCTAAAGCTACTGAGTTGTGCTTGCTTCAGCATGATCAGTTTGTGGAGTATTAGCAGATTATGGCATTTCAGCATGAGCATCGAGACTCGGAGATGAAACCTCATGTCATTCTTCAGGAAATTGAGAGGCATATACATATTCTGGATTAGCAGGAGAACGACTGACATCATCACTAGTACCTCTTTTCTTAGCAGCTCCCCTTGTTTCAGTGCTTTCAGGTGGAGAGAAGTACTCTTCATGTTATGTTTCTTCTTCAGTTACATGATGAGCTTGTTCTCCTCTTTGCTCTTCTTCTGCAGTTCTTTCTTCCTCTGCTTCTTTCCTCATCGTTTCTCTCTCTTCACTCCTCTGCTCCGTTTCTTCTCTGTCTTGGTCTTCTCTACCCTCTATCTCTGGAACAAAACGCTGCAAGTTTCTTAAGGCAAGAACGGAAATGGTGATATCTTCCTCATCTTCTTCATCCTGCAAGATGAGTGCTTTTATTTTCTTAGATGGAGCTGTAATAGGCTCCTTTCGTTTCCTTTTTGCAGCTACAGTGTCTTGATGAGTTTTGATAGGAGTCTTATGCTTAAATCTCTCTAAAGCCTTGTTTAGTTCATTCACACGCATCTTTAAAACCATCTTTAGTCCCACCACCATTTGATCACAAGTTCGAACACACAATATTTTGGGCGGCTGAATTTTAAAATGTCTGAATAACTAAGTAACAAGTGTTGAGTAAGGAAGTTGGCCCTTGTCCTTCACCATTGATCTATACATGTGAAACATGATAGTGTGTGGCAAAGAGAACTTTTTACCAGCATTAATAGCATACATCAGCTTTGTTTCTGAATTGGAGACGTCAGTCTTTGATATGGATTTGGATCTAAGACAGTTAATCACAATCTTGTAAAGCAAGACATTTGAGGCACTCATCCTCAAATACGAAATTCGATCATGAACAAGCTCTATAGTCACACAACCAATAGACACACTAATTGATTGGAACATCCATCTCTCTACTCTAATCACATCAGTCAGAGTGTTCACATCAACCACATAATCCTGGTTTCTAACACTAAAAGAAAATCTATTCGTATCCAAAAAGCTTAAATTGGAATAGAAATACGCAGTAAGTTCTGGATGAGCTACTGTTGTTTCAGAGCAAAATCGTTCAAGTTGAAGTAAAGTAAATTTCTCTCGCAACTTCATGTTCAAAGAGTTGAGAAAATCAAAATCCACACTCCGTGGGTTCATCACCCGTCACTTCAGCAACTCAGAGTATACTCACTTATGTTCTTCAAAATGAAACATATTTGCTCTTTTTCCTCGAATGTTCGCAACAACACCCATTCTAAGTTTAAAATGAGTGAACATCTTTTCATCATCATTTCCATCAGGTTGACTAAATCCTCCAACACGTAGATTACTTAAGAAATTAGCAAAAGCCCTTTCTGCCGAGCCAACATGAGCAATCCCTAAACGTTTCATCGTTTGTAAGAAATGGGTTTCATTTATGTACCCCTTTTCTTTCAATAAAGTTCATTGGAGAACCCCCATCCTCTAAGGTAGTGTATAGTTTGAATGTAAAAGTAGGCTTAAGAGTCCCTACAGGTTTAGCATCTTCAATAATTTCTTCCTTCGACTGTTGTCGCTGAGTATTTTGTGGTCTAGCTTGAGGAGAATGGCACGGTTGAGAATGTTGTGGACTCTGTTGTTATCTTGGAGATTCTTCTTCCTCGGTAAGGTCAAAGTGCGTAGGACCCTCACACATATGCTGTGGTCCCTTGCTTACAATCCTTGAAGACTTTCTCTGGGAAGACATTATCACAGTCTTTGAGAGAGTTTCCGAACTTGATTCGCGAGAAAGATGAAAACTTTAAGGATTAAACTAGAAAGAAAAAGTAAGAAGGTGATGTTCTGTGCTTCTAGGGTTTGTAAGTAAAAAGAGGAAGAAAAACAGTATATAAAGCAATCGAAACGAGGTATACGGATCATCACAAAAGGAAAAATAAAAAATGCATTTTCAAAAATAACTACTTTTTTGAAAATAGATAACTATCATCTTAAAAATATAACTTCCTTTTCGAAAAAGAATAATTGCTACAATTTCAAAAAATTGGAAAGATAACATCTATCAATTGCAGATTAATAAACATTCATACCTTTTCGAGATTTTATCCGAAAGATAAATTGCTAGAATTGAAATGACTTACAGTCGTGATTCCTGAACTTCTGAGTCTGAGCATAATTCGACTTTTATCCCTGAGTTTGAGCTTCTTTAGACTTTAAGATAGTAAGTCTGGATCGAATAGACTCAAATTGACTTTTCTCCAGTGGCTTTGTAAAAATGTCCGCCATCTAATTCTTTGAGTCAATGAATTTAATTGAGACTTCTCCATTTCGAACATGGTCTCTAATAAAATGATATCGAATTTCTATATGCTTTGCTCTTGAATGAAGAATTAGATTCTTGGTGAGATTAATCACGCTGGTATTGTCACATTTAATCTCAGTGCATGAGTGTTCGATTCCAAAGTCTCTTAGCTGTTGTTCTATCTATAAGATTTGAGAACAACAACTTCCAAGAGCCATATACTCTGCTTCTGCTTTTGAGAGAGCTACAGTACTTTGCTTCCTTGAGAACTAGGATACTGTCTTGTTACCAAGCAATTGACAAGTGCCTGAGATACTCTTTCTATCAACTCTGCATCCTGTTAGATCTGCGTCTGTGTATCTAAGAAGAGTAAAGTCTCATTTTTTAAGATACCATAGACCTAACTTAGAGGTTGTTGCAACATATTTGATGATGCGTTTCGCAGCACTTAGATGAGATTCTTTGGGATCTGATTGAAATCTGGCACAAATGCAAACACTAAACAAAATGTCAGGTTTATAGGTAATAAGATAAAGAAGTGAACCAATGATACTCTTGTATAGTTTCTGGTCAACTTTCTTTCCTCCTTCATCTTTGTCCAGTTTTAAAGAACTTGACATTGGTATGTCAGTCTTTTTGCAATTCTCCAGATCGAATTTTTTAACAAGTTATTTAGCATATTTTTCTTGGTGAATGAAAATTCCTTTCTTCAATTGTTTCACTTGTAGTCTGAGAAAAAAAGATAGTTCACCCATCATGCTCATCTTGAATTTATCCTGCATAGACTTAGAGAATTTCTTGCACAGATTTTCGTTAGGTGATCCAAAAATAATATCATCAACATAGATTTGAACAAATAGAAAGTTTTTACTTTCTCTTTTAATAAATAGAGTAGTGTCTACTTTACCTTTAACAAAATCATTTTGGATTAAAAACTTACTTAACCTATTGTATCAAACTCGAGGTGCTTGCTTTAAACCATATAACGCTTTTTTCAGTCTGAATACAGAGTGTCGTTTCCTTGGGTCTTCAAAACCGGGAGGTTGTTCTACATACACTTCTTCTTGGATAAATCCATTTAGGAATGCACTTTTGACATCCATTTGGAATAACCTGAAATTATTATAACAAGCAAAATCAAGTAATAATCTAATTGCTTCTAACCTTGCTACTGGTGCGTAAGTTTCATCATAGTCTATTCCTTCTTCTTGCGTATATCCTTTGGCCATGAGTCTTGCTTTATTCCTTATAACTTTTCCTTTCTCGTCCATCTTCTTCCTGAAAACCCATTTAGCTCCAATAATAGATTTATCTTTTGGTTTAGGAGTTAATTCCCAAACATCATTAACACTGAATTGCCTGAGTTCTTCTTGCATAGCTTCAATCCAGCTTTCATCAGTTAAAGCTTCTTTTATGCTTTTGGGTTTTATTTCAGAAATAAAAGCCACAGTGCTAGACTCTTCACACCTTTTGGATCTTGTACGAATCCCTTCATCAATGTCACCAATAATGAGTTCTTTGGGATGACTAGACTTATGCTTCCAGTTGCTAGTTGGTCTGACAGATTGCTAATCTTTTTTTTCATTTGATTCTTCAACGTTCGTTCGTTGTTGACCTTCTGTAGTCTGAGCTGCTGCAGGGGAAATAGATTTTGTAGAGTCTGGAGCAGGTTCAGATTCTTTAGGTTGAGACTTAATCGATTGATTTTGTATAAGGTCTTAAAATTTGACGTTCATCAATTCTTCCACAAATTGAGTCTTCTTGTTGTATACTCTGTAAGCTTTGTTAGTGGTTGAATATCCATGGAAGATTCATTCGTCTGATTTTCTTCAAACTTACCAATTCGATCATTTGCATTTTTTAATATAAAACATTTGTAACAAAACACATGAAAGTATGAAATAATTGGCTTCTCTCCTTTGAACAACTCATAGGGAGTTTTCTCCAGAATAGGTCTTAAGAAAACTCTGTTAATAATATAACATGCTGTAGAAACTGCTTCAGCCCAAAAACGAGAAGAAATGTTGCTTTCAATTAAAAGTGTTTTAGCAATTTCTTGCAACGATCTATTCTTCCTTTCCACAACTTCATTATGTTCTAGAGTGTATGGAGAGGAGAACATATGTTGAAAACCAGATTCATCATAGAATTTAGCAAAGTCTTGATTTTCAAACTCACCTCCATGGTCTATCCGTATACTTGAAATAACATACCCTTTCTCATTCTGTACTTGTGACATCTCGAATTTTGACCCCGTCCCGAATATATGAAATGAGCATTTCGCCGACGCGCCTATGGTCCTTTTTTTCTGAGCTGATCACTCAAGAGTTAACCAATCTATTGGGTGAAGCCGTTAAGGGATATAACCGCGGTAAAATCCCTAAAAGCTACCCGATGGGTTGGATCGGACTAAAATCACGTTCGATCGATTTTAACCACGAAATTGAATTCAGTTTCAGAAAATTGGATGTTCGAGCATATCACAATTCATTTATAGGATATCGTCTTGTCTTTCGGAGTAGTTTCGTTGAGTTCGAGTTTTACGGAAAACCGATTTGGACGTTGCGGAAAAATAACAGAAATTCGGATGGGCTCAATTGAAGAAAATTTAGACTTCCAAGCCGAGCTATATGGTGTTGGGGACTTACAGAAAATTTATGGGCTTTTCTTTGGAATATTTGGACATTGATTTGGAGAATTGAGTGAGGAAATTGAAGTTCATTTTGGTTAAATTCGGAGCAATGGAAGAGAGTTGCATTTTTGGCTTCAATTTGGATTATTGGTGGGATTAAATGTTGAGAAAGTATTAGGGGACATGAAGATAATCTTGGGGGCTTGTGGGGACCAAATTAATGATGAGATGAGATATTTATTTTGGCTTTTGGCTTCAAGCTTCCGTCGCATGTCTTGACCGCCACCCCTCCTTTCACGCGTTGCCATCTTCGATTCTCCCTCTCCTCTACTTCTGTTCTTTTCATTTTTTTTCATCTGTCAAAGCCCCCCCTCAACCAAATCTCTCTCTCTGATTATGGGTTGTTCTCTTTCACCTTTCTTTCATTTGCCGAAATTCCTTCTGCCATCTCCATTAAATCTTGTCTTCTTTAGTCAACACTCATCTCACCGAAGTTTCATTTGTCGACCGCCCTTGCTTGTTTTCTTTTAATTGAAACCAACGTTGCCTCGTCTCTTCATCTCCACGAAGACAACCCTAGCTTCTAACACAACCCACGGGGAAGCAAGCCCGCCGAATCAGCCTGCTTTCATTTGCTTTGTAGACTTCCAGTTTTGTTGATTGAAGAAGCCCGAGAATTCCACCAGGCTGCCACTCGTCCAACAGCTTCGTCCGTGCCTTGCCAGCAGCTCCTTGCTGCTTCCTTGTTCGGTCAACTTCAACAACCCACGAAGCCACCGACCGAAGCAGCTCTCCACGGTTCTTCACCGCCAGCTGCCCTTCGTTCCTCCTTCTGTTTCGTGCGAAGCCCAGCCAGCGTGGTCGTAGATTTCAAGGCTTCTTGGCCCAGTTTAGCAGCCCATCTTGGAGCCAGATCAAGCCCAGCCTAGTAATTTGACGCCCGCAAGAACAGCCTAGTCCAATCCAAGTGAGTTATTTGGTCAAGCCTAGTCCAACAGCCCATCACCTGAAATTTTGAGGCCCAATTTGCAGCAAAGCAATTGAAGTCCAGTTCACAACTTGAAGCCCGTCTTCAGCAGGCCCAACCCAATTTGGGTCCAGCCCAAAAGCAAGAATAAATCTCAATTGGGTTGAGATTTGTGGGGCCAAGTTCAAGGCTTGGTCCAAGCCCGCCGGTGTTGCCGAAAATTCGGATTTCGGCCGTTGTCGCGCCGTCATGTAGCCATCGCGGTGTTCTGGTTTCCGCTTTTAATCAAGTGAGTAATCTCACTAATCCTTGCTCAGTAGACTAATGATGCTTAAGGGTTGATTAGATTTAATTAAGTGCAATTAGGTTGTTAGATTAGCATGGATTAATGATTATTAGTTAATTGCATTGTATATTTAGTTAGGTGGTTAGTGTACTTAGCTAGAGAACTGCCTATACTATTTATTGAATGCATCTCAGGATTTTTCCTGACCCTTATCGGGCTTCAATTAGGCATTACAGGCCTAAATTGGATTTTTAGTATTTATTTATTAATTTTTGAAATTAATTAGTTAATTAATTATTTTTCGGATATTAGGCAATGATAGCCGACGACCGAAATTTCGTGCTGATTGTCGTGGTGCAGTCAATTTATTTATTTGAGCTCTACGTTGTGCTGAATTGAATTAATTAAGCAATTTGAGGAATTATTTCTAAATTGATTGAAATTGAGTGAAATTGAATGATTGATTGGTGGATGACTGAGTGTGGTTATTTAGCATTGACAATGCTTTAATGAGTTGTAAAGTAGAGAAAATCGTGAGGCTGAACTGAGAATAATCTTGGCTGAGATCGATCAGGTACGAGGTATAGACATACGTGATTCGGTGATAAGGAAATCACTGGTAAAAACGGCGCCTTAAAGAACGTACGAGTACTATCTATTACCTGCATCAGTATAGATATACGTGGTTCGGTGATAAGGAAATCACTAGTGAAAACAGCACCTTAAAGAACGCACGACTGCTGTCTACTGGATGCCTCATTACGGACATACATGGTTCGGTGATTAAGAATATCACTGGTGAAAACGGCGCCTTAAAAAACGCACAAGTGTTGTCCAATACATATGTCACCTTGGCGAAAATGACGCCCGAGAGCATTACTGTAGCTCTGTGACTGAGAGTACAATGGGAGGTTTTATATTGAGAAGTAATTTGACTTGGAAATGGTCCGACTGACATATAATTGACTAGGTCGATTGATCAATGATTTGATCCGTTGTCATGAATTGACTGATTGAGTGGAAATGACCTTGAATGGTCCGATTGACATGTAATCGATTAGGTCGATTGATCAATATATCGATCTGTGATGTGATTGCTAGGGTGGCTATTGAATTGTGCTAATATGTAGGTGGAAACTGAGGCCAAGGTAAGTCCTCTGGCCCATGCGTGTATAGGTAGCTCGGTTACTGTATTGGTTTCCTAATCGAGTCTTAGTGGGGTAGAACTTGCTGAAACGTAGTCTCATCCCGGTTGTGGGACAATATTTCAGGCCCGTAGATGAGCCTGTGAAGAAGAAACCAGAAGAGGACGATGGGCTGGTAAAAAATGAAGAGCTTGAAGGATGTGAGCTTAGTGAAGAAGAGTCAGAAGAGAATCAAGATGATCCTGAGTACAACCCGGATGAGGATTGAGATCCCATCATCTTTTGTGAACCTTGTGTTATGTATATAGAGTGTGACTAAAATGTTATGAATGGTCTTGTGAATAGACTTTGAGTTATGCTATGTATAAATATTCGGTTGTGAATTTCAATATGAAAAATATGGCATTGCTTTTTTATCCCATTGTTTTATTGTCTGGGGATTTATAACTGCTTCCGCATGTGCTTGATAAAAGAAAGGGTTGGTGATACTTAATCCTGGGATATCGCATTATAAAATCGACCAAGTAGAAGGATGTGCGCGTACCCTAGGATCGGGGGGTGACAGTACTTTCTTAGCAAACTTTAAAAAATAAGAGAAGGTTTCAGATTTACTTGCAAGAAAGTATACCCAAGTAAATCGTGAATAATACTAGGCAATATTTCTTTCCACTGATGCTTTGAGTTTTAGTTGGTCCAAAGAGATTCATATGCAGGAGCTGCAGCACACGATTAGTGGATACTTAATTTATTGGTTTAAAAAAATTCTAACCTATTTTCCCAACACATATGGTGTGCATAATTCAGATTTTTGGTATGTCAAGTTGGGTAGTCCACGAACAAGCATTTTTGAAAAGATCTTGGCAATTTGCTTCATGTTGATATAACTAAGTTTTCAATGCCAGAGATTAGCTTCTTCTTGAATTGAAATTAGACATTGAGATTTTTCTGGTTTGATATCCAAAAGATAGATGTTCCCATGTCTTCGCCTAGTGAAAGCCTAAGAGCAATCTTTACTGGTTCCCGAACATATTCTTTCTTGAAAATTGATTTTGAACCCTGTGTCGCACAGTTGACTGATACTCAGTAAGTTGTAATTGAGTCATTCTACTAAGGAGACGTTGATTGTGAGACTTCCAATCTTTTATGTTCCGCATCCGACAATTCTTCTTTTGCTATTTTCACCAAAAGAAACTTTTCCACCATTAACTTGCATAAGTTTTATGAAACAACTTGAATCTTCTATCATATGTCTTAAGCATCCACTATCCAAGTACCATTTAACCTTTTTCTTGATAGTGACATGCATTTAAAAGAGAAACTTAAGCTTTCTTTGGTACCCACACTTTTTTGGGTCCAATGGAGTTAGTGCAATATACAGTCTTTATCCAATCCTTCGTAACATGTTTCCAAACCATAGGACATTCTTTCTTAAAGTGTTCTGAGCTGTTGCACTTAGAACATTTAAGAGCACTACGGCCAGCAGGTTTTATAAAGACTTTTTGAAAATAATTTCTATAGAAGGCTTTTGTAGGTCTTTGTTTAATTCTTTCATTTACTTTTGGGAAATCAATTAGAGGAATGGTTTCAGAAGTCATTCCCAAGCTTGATTTGTTAAAGTAAGGTCTTTGTACTGAAAGAATATTTTCCAATTTCTTAGATCCTATAGAAAATCTTTTTGAAATACTTGAAATATCATTTTTCAAAAGTGTATTTTCTTTTGAAAGGAGTCTGCATTTTCTTTCAAGTAATAAAACTTTTATCTAAATTTTTGAACTTTTCTTTCCAAACAATCTCATGTTGCTTTAGTGTAGAATTTTCTTTTTTTTTTTTTTTTAGCTCAGAAATTCTCTTGAGAGAGGTTTTGAGACTAAAACACAGTTCATCAATATATTTAGAGACTTTAGTAGGAATTTTTAAATTACTTACCTCGATTTCACGTCGAGTGCGAGTGCATATCTGTCTCAAAGTCTGAATCTGATTTTGATTTTGCCATTAAACAAATATTAGCATAATCATCATCACTCTCTTCATATTCGGTATCACTCCAAGTTTTTGTTTTGAGTGCCTTTCTGTATTTCTCAGCTTTTCCTTTCTTTTTTTTTTTTTAGCAAGGGACAGTTAGGTCTGATGTGTCCATTTTTCTTGCATTCAAAACAAATCACATCTTTATTGGATTCATCGTCCTTAGCTGATTTATTTTGAAACTTTTGAGAGCTTTGTTTCTTCCAATTGAATCTTCTTTTCTTTTTATTCAGTTTTCTGAATCTTCTTATCATGAGAGCAAGCTCTTCATCGTCCATATCGTCTTCAGAATCTGTAATATCAGAGTCATCATTAGATTTTAAAGCAATAGATTTTTTTTTTTACCTTTGGGATCTTCATCTTTATTGATTTGCTCAACTTCATAAGACTGAAGAATGCCAACCAATTCATCAACGGAGAGTGGCATGATCCTTTGTGTCTCTCTTATTGAGGTCTTTACGTTATTCTAATCTTTGGAAAGTCCACACAGTAGTTTGTTAACTTTCATGGGTCCTGATATAGGTTGACCTTGATATTCAAGACCATTTACGATTTCTGTAAAACGACTAAATATGTCAGTGATAGATTCTCTTGGCTTCATCTTGAAGGCTTCATATTGACCGAGCAGGATATTAATTCTTGTTTCTTTCACTCGATCGGTTCCTTCATAAGTGATATGTAGCCTATCTCAGACTTCTTTAACTGTTTCGCAAGAAGATATCCTGTTATATTCAGTAGAAGATAATGCACAATATAAGGAGTAAATTGCTTTTGCATCAAGAGTTTGTCTCTTGGTTATCTCTTCTTAAGTTATCTCGCTAGCCTCTACAACTTCTTTTCCCCTTTCTGAGATTGTTGTAGCTTTATGAATGATTCCTTTGTTTACCACATCCCATTCCAAAGGATCTTTTGATCTTAGGAATGTCTTCATCTTGTTTTTCCACATACTGTAATCATTTCCATCAAAATAAGGCGATCTGGTGTTGCTTTGCCCTTTAACCAAACCTGGAGCCAACATACTAGCTATGGATCTTTAACTCTGAAGTAAAAACACTTCAATTTAAATGAATACACAGGCTTTGATACCAATTGATAATGCTAGTACGAGCACCTAAAGGGGGTGAATAGGTGCGAAAACAACTTTTACAAAATATAGTATAAAGCATTACTTTTAACCTGAGTCTGGTTGACAATAGATTTTGTAGAGGAAATCAGACTCTAACAATTAAATAGAGTTATGAGCAAAATAAAAGAGTTCAGGGAAGAGAATAATAACACAAGATTTATAGTGGTTCGGCTTAATCTAAGCCTGCGTCTACTCTCCCGCACTGACAGCCCACTGGCTGGATTTCACTATGAATCAAAAGAGTCATTACAGTATCGCGTCCTTGATTCCACAGTGTAGAGACTCTGCTATATTTCCTCAAGGCCTCACAAATGTCTAAACTTTCTTTTGAGTACAAATTTTCGCTCAACAATTGAATCAGCAAAGATCAAAGAGCTTCAGACTTTGGAATTTATCTATCGCGCACACACTCGAATAACTAGAGCGTCTTCCTTATATACTCCTCCATGCATTCATAACCGTTGGCACATTCCAAAGGAGTTTTTCCAATCTACCTGTTGGACATAATCAATTAGGGAGATCTCGAGTTACTTAAGGAATGTGATGATAGCCCATCAATCTTGCCCGCCCATGCAATCAGGATCTAGGTTTCCATAAGTAGAACCTTCCAAGTATACTTCGCTAATCAACGGATCCAAATTACTCGTATTGATTTCAAAATGAATAATAGATTTTGAGATGCTATCTCCAGCCATGAGAACTTCTTTAGTCGCTCAAATTAAATCCTTAAAGAAATATTTGATTCTGGATAAGTCTTCTTCGTCGGACTAGAACTGTCAATGAGGGTAGACTTTAAATCTTGAGTTTGGCGGTCTGGCGATCTTCAGACTTTAACGAAATAGTCTACAAGTCTTCAAACTGGACTGATGGAAACGTTTTGTCAGTTTCAAAACAAATAAGGAAGTTTTCTCCAATAGAAACGACCCAAAATAGGTTGCGACTCCCTTCCCCCCTCAATCAATTGGATGGCCCACATAGCAAACCCATGGCCTCTTGCTACCGTGGCTTCATCAACCAAAGCAACCGTATCCCAGCTCCGAATAGAGCTTTAGTTCCCAAATTTTTGCATTCAACCCCTAAACTCTACCTTGATTTTCACATGCATAGCTAGGCACAACCATTACACAAACCCAGAACCTTAATCACCACTTCACTTGCATGGATCTTTCACCGGCGGAAGAGGGAGGAAGCGTTGGGCGAGTTGGGTCTTCGCGATCGGCGGCGGGAGCTTCGAATGGAACGAGGCAGCGACGACTCCGCTGCTGAACGGAGGTGCTAGGCTATGAGGGGTGGAGATTGGGTTGGTTTTGGTGGAATGAAGCGAGAACAGGGGAGAAAAGAAGTGGGTGTTTCGGTAGAGAGGGAGAGAGAAAACGTAGGTGAGGGAAAAGAAAAATGGGTTCCTTCGACCAAATATCCCCCAAAAGGAAAGAGAGAAAGTGAAAAAGAAAAAGAAAAAAAGCCTTTCTCAACTACACCTGGATGCTATGTGGGGGAGAAAGAATTTTTTTTTTCTCTCTCTATAATTCTCTTTCCCCCACGTACAAAGTGAATCATTGATGTAATTTAATTTAATTTAACAATTTTTTTTTGAAATATTCTCAAATATGTTCAATCTAACTAATAAAATTTTTGGGCGTCACACCTAACCTACCGGGTAGTTTTTAGGAATTTTTAACGCTTTTGACCCGTGGTCGATTAGTTTCGATCCACATTGTGCATATCTGATTCATAGGTGATTCCTGGTTGTTGTGAAAACCTCAAGGTTTCAATTACGGGTACCGGGTACAGAATCGATAGAAATATCGGTTTAGTGCTGTTCGACGCGAATTTTTGCAATAAGGTGACAATTTAATTACATGCCTCTGTCGAATCGACTTATCTCCGATCTCTAATCGATTTTAACGGAGCCGTATTGACCCTTGCAGACTAGCACGATCGAGTAGTCAATTTCTGATCGAATTCTCAAGTCTATCGTATTTATATCCCTTAATGGCTTTACCAGATAGATTAGTTATCTCGTGAGTAATTAGCTCAGAGAAAAATGCCATAGCCACGTCGATGAAATGCCCATTTCATTTAATAGAAACAAGGTAAAAAATCAGGATGTCACGCTAGGGGCTAGGTGAGACTCGACCCTCGCTAAGGCTTGCTAGAGGTCGACTCACCTTTGGCCAGTCACCGAGGTCGCGATCGGCTATAGGAAGAAGGAAGAGAAGGAAAGAAAATAAAAATAAAAGAAATAAAAATAAAAAATTCAAAAAAGTATAAAAATATTATTAAAAGTTGTCCATGTTAGTGTTGACTGTGCCGTATAAGCCAACCGGCATCCACATCAACAATATCCAACTGAAATTAGCTGGAAGGAATGAATTGACACCAAGTTAAAAAGTTTAGGATTAAATTAGCACTAATAGGATATTTATAATTAAATTGGCACCAATAAAATAGATCTAAAACTTTTTTGACATTTTTCCCCTTACCATCATGAGTCTTATTGCACAACCTCATATTTGATTCACACTTAAATCACATTTCCATTTACTTATCCCATAACAAAACATACTAATAATATTCCCTACATTAACATTTAAAGAGTAATACATTGAATCTAGTTTAATGTCATCTATAACCTCACGAGTGATGTTTACTCTGATAAATGGTTGGATGGTGTCGTAATGAGATCGAGTTGAAGAATCAAGTTGCTTGATAGTAACGATTTGGTCCAACAAGAGCAGAGAGTGGTCATTGAGGCTAGGGACAAGGAGTTGCTCTTGACCGGCTTCTAGGATGGTGAAAGGAGCCACAATGAATTGAATTGTGTGTTGAACATGAGGAGAGCAATTCTGGAAGAAAAATATGAAATCTTGAATTAACTCATAGACGCAACTTTTGAAGTAATGGCAATGCTTAACTTTAAGCGTGCTCAGGTAGGAGCACTCTTAAGATGAGTGGCCTTTTGGAAAGGTGCTCATCTCTATGTGAAAGGAATGAGACTCGGTATGGGATGGACCACGATGGACAATACTTGAGTGAGTTAGTTCAAGAATGTCATCTTTGTAGCAAAAATCATCAAACTCTCCATTAAAAAGGAAGGGAAAGAGCCCATAACCAAAAAAAAAAAAGAGAAAAAGAAAATCAGATACACCCCACAACAATTCAAGGCCATGGAGGCTGCATTATGCTAATTTTGTCAAGCGGATGACAACCCTTTGACGATTTGTGTCACTTCCCCTTGTTGAGAAAACTCATACTAAGTTTTGAAGTTGACAAAATTTTCTAGTTCTTATTCTTATTTTGAAGAACATAATGCTACTAAAGTTATATCGAAGACTTTTGCCAAAGTCTATTCATTCCAGAAGTATTTCCCACTCTGATGCAATTCAAACTGAAATCATGTCTAGAATGAGGATGAAATCAGATTCAAATTTATTGATCTTCTAACAAGGATTTTGAATGAACGTATTAGGAATTTATTCTACAACATTTAGCTCTCTAGCGAAGAATCTCACTTTCCTGCTATAAAAACATTGATGGAATCAATCACAAATTGATGAAATCACTTTTGAAGACAAGTTCTTTTTTTAGAAAGCATTTACTTATGGAAATCTATATTTTGATTGTATGGGTGACTAGAATAATTGGATTTTCATTTTAATTTTTAAATGGCTATAAGATCTTCTTAGTCGATTCTGTCCAATGATTGATTTGAAGAAATTCCTCTAGAAAATGCCAACGACTAATGAGAAGTTGAGGAGTATTTAAAGAGATCATTTAGTCTATTTGAGGAGTGGATGTGAAAATTGAAATTCTAAAATTTGAAGTCTTTCCAACTACTTGTTTTTCTTCAACAGTCCTTATAAATTATATTCAAGAGAGAAAATCACAAGAAGAATGACTTAGTGGGAGAAAATAGATCTTCCACTAAGTATTTACACTCAAAAATTGTATTTCTCTATTGATGCTACAGTGAATTTTAGCTAAAAGGCTGCAGAGTGGGAGAGTGGACGTAAACTTAATCTAAGCCGAATCACTATAAATTTCGTGTGCAATATTCTCTTCCCTTAATTTTAATTTTAATTTTAATTTTAATTTTATTTTAGTCTGTTGCATTCTTTTAGGTATCGCAAAAATCAGTTCCATCCCTTATATGATTTTGAACATTCATCAGAAGTCTGGTGACTTGTTTATTAGACTCTATTCATTACTCAAACTTTATTCAAAAATTATTTTATTCATAATTTATTTATCAAAATTTCTTTTGAATACATATTCACCCCCTCTAGGTGTTCATACTAGCATTTTCACCCCTCCTGTCCGCTCTCTCAGCAAACACGCCTCCTTATCATTTTCTCATGCAAGTCACGCGGAAACATCCTTGAAGCCATGCAATGAGACGATTGAGTGTGATTTGAGGCTGAATCCGATACAAAACCACAGAGCAACGCATATTCAGAAATGTGGGAGTGCTGTTCCTTCGTGGAAGTTGAGCTCGGGGTAATGCCCCATGGAGTTTCTTGGAAAATCACTATGAGACTTGATAAAACGTGTATACTAAAATTGCAAATGCGTACTCCTTCGTGAAAGTTGAGTAGGGGCTAATGCCCCATGAATTTTCTTGGAAAATCAGTGTGAGACTACGCAAAACGTGTACATTGAAATTGCAAATGGGGTACTCCTTCATGGAAGTTAAGCAGGGGCTAATGCCCCATGGACTTTCTTGGAAATCACTATGAGACTCCACAAAACGCGTATACTAAAATTGTAAATGTATACTCCTTTGTGGAAGTTGAGCAGGGGCTAATACCCCATGGAGTTTCTTGGAAAATCACCATGAGAATTCACAAAACGCGTATATTAAAATTGCAAAATATGTACTCCTTCATGGAAGTTGAGCAGGGGCTAATGCCGCATGTAATTTCTTGAAAAATGTGTACTCCTTCGTGGAAGTTAAGCAGGGGCTAATGCCCCATGGAGTTTTTTGGAAAATCATTGTAAGACTCCGCAAAACGTGTACTCTAAAATTGCAGATGTGTACTCCTTCGTGGAAGTTGAGTAGGGTAGCATGCCCCATGGAGTTTCATGACAAGTCACCATGAGACTCGCAAAACGCGTATTTTGAAATTGCAAAATGTGTACTTCATGGAAGTTGAGCAGGGGGTGACATGTAAAATATCAGCTTTGAAAAGCCAAAGGTGGAGGATAAAAAAAGAAAAAGGAAAGAAGAAACATTGAGAAAGTCGACAAAAGAAATGCCAAAATGGAATGGTGGAATGCTTTAGCCCTTTTATGAGGCCGAAAGCATGCACGCCCGAGAGAGCGAAAGGAGAGGAGAAACGAAAGAAAGGAAAAGAAAGAGGAAGAAAGAAAAGGGAAAAGAGAGAGGGTTTCGCGTGTGCTTGCTATGGACGCCTACCCAAGCCGAAGTTATTGCAACGTTCAGTAAGTGTTCACGCTCCTCGTTCGTCCAATTGAAATATTTTTCGAGTTTAGGGCTCAAATTTGGAATTTTGAGAAAATCAAGCCGCGAAGTCTGATTTTTGAGTTATGGAACTTTGAGATTTCATGAAAATGGGGGTTTATAGCATTATAGAGCCGTGGGGTTTGATGGGAATTATTTTGGCTCAACGGTTTTGTTGAAGTGAGATTTTATGATTTTGTAGGCAAGTTTCACATTGAGTTTTGGTTTGAATAATTGTTTCGGGTGAGCAATTTGTTAGTGCATAAGAGTCGCTTTGTTAGCATTTAGGTATCGTATAGCTATTCCATAATTGAGATAGCATTTTACTTGGTTTTGATGTTATTCCTCGTTTATTTGATAAGGCCACGAGGTCGCCGATATGAGTATCATTTATTGTTGGTCGTAGGTAATGAGGTGAGTCATGCTATATCTTCTTTGATTTTATAAAACCCATGTCTTGAAGTATATACATATATTGAATTAAAAAGAGCATTTTTGTTGCATCAAGCGAGATCGAGTATTTATTACCTCTCAGTTATTTGAGAATGGTTTAAGAAACATTTTATGAAATGTGATGCAATAGTTAAAGTATATGTAATTGCTTTGTGACTAATTTATGGATATGTTTATAAATGATTTGCTAAATGGTTGAGAAATGGCGAATGGCTATGTTGCGAAATGTTATTTGTTAGTTTATGAAATGATACGAGAAATGCTTTATGAAAAAAGTAATTTTATTGGATGAACTAAGTTACGGAAGCTTACACAATTGGTTTATAAAATGTATTGTGTATTATGAGATTGATTAATAGATTGAACTCATGGTATAAGAAGATGTGGATTTGGTGATCAATATCATTGTAAACCCATTAAGAGGTTTGGGTATGCATACTAGGTTGAAGATATTTTTCTAAGTTGAGCCACTGGCTTTATAGGTGGAGACCTTATTAAGAGCAGAATCTTGGTTGCCTTATCACCAGGTATTATTTCATGACCATGGTTTGATATTGAGCAAAAGAGTGTACGATGAATGGACCATCGACATGTGATTTCATATGAGATGAATCAATGGAATAGACTATTGATGTATGACATAAAATTAACCAATAAAATATACCATTGGCTTGTTTATTGATGAGATTGATCAATGGATTGGACTATTGATATTTATTATAATATTATTAATTCAACAAGCGTTTTTAGATATGCATATGATTATGTTAAAACGGTATAACTCATTTACATTTTGTATGTGTATTATATACTAATTGAGATAAATGAGTTTTTTTTATTGCTTTGTAAAATGTATAATAATTGCTCGATTTGCTTAAAAGATATGTATTACTCACTAAACTTGTGGTTTTTCATCCCCTTATTCCAAATCTTTCCAAGTTCTTCGGTTAGTGGACAATAGAGCGTGAAAGATCTTGTTGGGAGACTTTTGGAAGTGGGCTTTGGTTATGGTTTGAGGCTGCGTCTTTTGGTTAGAAAGACGGCCTTGTTAACCCCATCCCTATAAAATTTAAGATGTGACATAATGCCTCGTGGAGTTTCTTGAAAAATCACTATGAGACTCCGCAAAATGCGTATACTATAATTGCAAATGTGTATTCCTTCATTGAAGTTGAGCAAGGGCTGATGCCCCATGAGTTTTTTAGAAAATCACCGTGAGAATTCGCAAAATGCGTATATTGAAATTACTAATGTGTACTCTCTCTCTACTTACGTACGTGCATTTATGGAACCACACGTTAACCTTTTTGAAAACACTGGAAACTTTCGAATCATATATACAATGACGTGTTACCTATTTCATAATTCTTGGAAAGCCCAACTAGTATTTTATACTTTTAAATCTTGAAGGGTGCTGTAAGTATGTTTTATAAACGCGGGAAAGAATCAAGAGACAATCATACTTTATTCACAAATCCAAAGTGCAGATTTTCTGTGAATCGGATAATGACACTTGAGGCGCATTTGGTAACAATTATGTTTTCAGGAACAATTTTTGATTAGAAATTATTTCTTTTGATTATATTCCCGGAAACAATTTCTAAGCATTTTAAACCGCTTGGTAACTGTCCAAAATTTCTGATTCTGGAATAGAATTATGTTTGGTACCGTGCTTAAAATTTCTACTCTAAATCATTTTCTTTTAATTTTAAAATAATTTTATTACTTTTTTTCTTTCTCTCTCCTATTCTTCTTCTTCAAGTGGTCGGTCAACAGACCGGCGATCGGCCAAACAAGGGCCAGCGACCTCACCGGAGTGTCGTCGGCCCTTGTCAGCCGAGTCTCACTGGCAGCTGGGCGAGGCTCGCCCAACCTCGCCAAGGCTTAGCCTTGCTAGATCTAGCGAGGCCAAGCCTCACCGGTGGCTAGACAAGCTCCGTCGAGGCTGGGCGAGGCCTGCCTGGCCACTGACGGGGTTGGATGAGGCCTACTTGGCCACCAACGGGGTTAGGTGAGGCTCGCTTGGTCACCAGTGGAGCTCGGCCTCGCCAAATGGCGAGGCTTGCCCAGCCCCATCGAGGCTTGGCCTTGCTGGTGGCTGGGCTTGCTTTCGGCGAGCTCGCCAGACCTTGCCTTGGCCTGGCAAGCCTCCGGCGAGCTCGCCGAACCGGTTGCTGGCGACCGGCGGTGGTGGGCGGCGGACGGCGACGGACGGCAACCGTGGCAGTGGCAATAGATGATGAAGAAGAAAATGGAAGAAGAAGAAGAGAAAATATGGGCTTGATTCTAGAATCGTTCTCGGGAACAAGAATCAACATTTTTTTTTTATTCTTAATTATGTTCTAAATCTACTTCCGGGAACAAAAAAATAGAAATTTATTCTCGGGAATAAAAATTTTACAAAACACGATTCTGTTCTAAAACTACTCCAAAGAACAAAAGAATAGAATTTGACACTATTTGGCTGGTTATCAAACATGCCCTTGATGGTCTAATGTCGCTCTTCTCCTATACTCTCTCAGGTGAGACAATCCCTCATCATTTTCACATGGAAGTCATGCAGAAAAACTTATAATTTATGCAATGAGACAATGATATCACAACAAAAAGCGATGCCTGTCCCATCCAAAACGTACATTTTTGGGGATTGGGACTGAGAATTTGGGACTACTCCGTGGGAGAAGCACGGTTTTGGAAAGGGACACCGGGAGAGACGGGTTTGTAGGAACGAAATCCATCCTTTCATTGAAGATAGTTCTTCTGAAGTACTAAATGAAGGCAAGATGATGTTCCCATTTGTTCATCTTTGATCAGTGTTGTTTCCTGAAATGTACTTTGATTTGATTAGCTTGTATAGGTGACATCTTCAATGATGATATATGCTTTTTCCTATGCTCTGGTAATCCGTTCTTAATGTCATTAATATGCTAATGGTTCTTATCTTCAGATTTTGGTCCGATTTTTTATGTAACCCATGGATTTTTTTTTTTTTTGTTCAATTTAACTCATGAACTTTTAGGATTGCACTCAATATGATCCTTCCATAAAATGCAATGCTATGCGATGTGTATTTTGCTAATGTGGATCGCCAAGTTTGTGTGTGGATCCAAAAAAGATGATGTGTAAATCCAGCTTAATGAAAATAATATATATATTTTGACATTTTCCCATTTTTCCCCTCTTCTTACTCCTTCATCTCAACCAACATTACCATCACTGATGTAGTCCCGTTGTCACTACTTGCCATTAGGAAAAGTGTCAGAAATGTCCTAAATCTATTGCATCGCTACTAATTTATTCTTAAACCTTTTATTATTGTCAATTTAGTTATAAACATTTTAACTTTATGCTAGTTCAATCATTCTGGCTAATTTTGGTTGGATATTACGCGTGGATACCAATCGGTTTACATGACACAACTAGTGCTGATGTGGATAACTTTCAATATTATTTATTTGTTTTCCTTTTTTCTTTTCCTTTTCCTTTTCTTCCTTCTTCCTCTAGTCGATTGTCGGTTTGGTGACCGGCCAAAGGCGAGGGCTAGTGAGGTTTGAGCCCTACCTTGCTAGCTAGATCTCGCCAGATCCGGTGAGGTCAAGTCTCGCCTAGCTTCTGGCGAGGGCTCGAGTCTCACTAGATCTAGTGAGGGCAAGCCTTGTCAGCCTAGTGCGAGACCACCCCAGTCGCTAAGGTTCTGCAAGTGGCTAGAGGAAGAAGGAAAAGAAGTAAAGAAAAAGAAAAGAAAAAGAAAATACATAAAAATAAAAAATTCGAAAAATATTGTAATATTATTAAAAGTTGTCAATGTCAGCATCTACCATATCATATAAGCAGATCGGCGTCCACGTCAATAAATATTAAGCCAAAATTAGCTGGAAAGACTAAATGATATTGAATCAAAATATTTAGGACTAAACCGGCACTGATGCAATAGTTTTAAGATATTTCTAACACTTTTCCCCTTGTCATCATAAGCCTCATTGCGCAACCTCAAATTTGATTCGCACTTAAATCACGTTTCCATGCACTTATCCTATAACAAAACCTACTAATAACATTCCATACATTAACGTTCAAAGAGTAATACATTGGAACCTAGGTTAACGTCATCTGTAACGTCACTAGTGATGTTTGCTCTGAGACATGGTTGGATGGTGTCATAATGAGGCTGACTTGAAGAATCAAGTTGCTTCATTGTAATAATCTGGTTCGGCGAGAGTAGGGAGTGGTTATTGAGGCCAAAGGGTTTGCACAAGGAGTAGCTCTTGGCAGGCTCTTAGGATGGCGAAGGGAGTGGAAATGGACCAAATTATGCAATGAACATGGGGAGAGCAATTTTGAAATATATATGTGAATATTGAAATTAATTCATAAATGTGCCTTTTGATGCAGGTGGGAGCACTCCCAAGATAGGTGACCATTTGGAAAGGGGCTCACTTGTAAGTCAAAAGACAAATCTGTGAGGCTCGGAATGAGACAGGCTACATCGAATAATATCTCAATGAGTTAATTTAGGGATGTGATTTATAGCAAAAATCATCAAAATCTCCATTAAAGAAGGACGGGAAAGATCCCATAACAAAAAATCAGATACACTCCACTGCAATTCAAGGCCATTAAGGGTGCATTATGCTATCGAGCGGATGATGATCCTTCGACGATTTCTGTCTTTTCTCCTCCTGTCCGCTCGCTCAGCAGACACGCCTCCTTACCATTTTCTCATGCAAGTCATGCAGAAACCATCTTTGGAGGCAAGCAACGAGACAACTGACTGTGACTTGGGCTGACCCCGAGTCAAAACCGTAGAGCAACGCGCAAACTAAAATGTGGGAGGGTATGATCGTTTGTGGAAGTTGCAAGGGGCTAACGTCCCGGGTAGTTTCTTGGAAACTCTGACACTCCGCAAAACGCGTGTGCTCCATATACTTCATTCAGAAATCCAAAAATAGAAACCCAAAAATTCGATGTGAAAACACCGGCAGTGATGGGAAGGTAAGCAGATGGCAGAAGCAGATGGCAGAAAAGACAAAATGCAAATCTTAACGACCATGGGACGTTGCCGCGGCAGTTGGAAGATTCAGTTGAAATTAGTCAAGCATTTCCCCGAAACTTAAAATGCGCTCGTTTACTTGTTTTAAACGCGCTTCTCAATTCTATCAGAAGCACAACCAGTCTCCACTCATTTTCCGACGAGATTACTAAAGCATTTCCCCGAATGCGCCTCTTTTAATCCCCCCCCCCCCCCCCAAAAAAAAAAAAAAAAAAAAAAAAAAAAAAAAAAAAAAAAGGCATGTTTTCTCGAACTCTATAAGAAGGGGATCTCGACCTCCATTGCTGTATCCCAGTCTTCCCTCATTTTCTCCTTTGCTAGTTACAGAGAGATGGAGAAGCGTTGCTATTTCTCTTTTTGCTAGTAGGTAGATCTACGTGAAAACTCCATTTTAGAGCTGTCACAGAAGAGCTTTGCCGATGACGCATGACCCATCATCTCCATAAGAAGTTGCTCACAGCGAGCTCCATTGCTATATACTAGTCTTTACTCAGAATCCCGACCGCTACTTCCAGCTTTTCTTCCTTTTGCCTAGTGTTCTTCAATCACATCCTACTTCTTTTAAATTCATTGAGCAGGTAAAGTTTTCCTCCCTATCATTGCTTAACGTTCGGTTCAGTGGGGAGAGAGAGAGAGAGAGAGAGAGAGAGAGAATTCTACAGTCATGATTTTTAACAAATTACCTGGAAGTGTGACTAGTTTTCTTTTTGCCAGTTGATCAACGTGAAACTCCATCCAGAGATGTCACAGAAGAGCTCTGCCGGTGACCTGGACATCAAGTCTCAGCAAGAGAACCTCCTCATTGATGTCGGTGAAGCCACAACGAGACAGTGGCTAAAGGTCTTCTTGGTCCTGAAGGCAAAGTCAATTCTCATTTCGAAAACAAATAAGACTGCGATTAAGGCATGTGCAGTTGACAATCGAGATGTCGAATCGCAGCAACCGGTTGACGATCAAGATGCCGAATCGCAGCAACTGGCTCAACTCTATACTGGCCCGATAAAAAACCTCCATTTCCTCTACTCGGCTTCAGAGGCTCTCCGGGGTTCAATCCAAAAGATAAAAAAGGCTCTCCGGGGCTTCGTTTCAACAGCAAATAACTCTCTGATGGAGACACAACTTGATGTGAGTAGTCTAAATAGTCGCCCTTCCATAACAAGACCACATAACCCTTTTGCGAGAACTCGCCAACAAAAGTTTTATTTAAGTCATAAGTGATCTTTCATCTCCTTTGTCTTGCTTATAAGTCCGTCAATCTCCAAATGATCATACATCTCATTGAGTTACTGGGGTGAAAAAATCACTGTGCATCTTTCGATTAATGAATCAGTTGATTAAGGACTCCAAAGCTGCTTTCATGGTCTGCTGCAACCGATTTCCATCAACTGATTTCAGATGAAAATCTAGTGTTGTTCTTTTGTGATAACTTTTTAAGCTGTGAAATAGTATAGCGGACAGGAAAACATTGGGAAGAAGTTTCTAAAACTGAGGTAGCATATTCATTTGTTACAGAGCACAGAATTACTGGATACTGGGAAACCAGAGCTGATCAGTGAATTGCGCCTCGATTGTGGGTACAACAATCATGAAGCTGCTGATGTGGTGCTCCAAACTGAAAATATCGCTAGAATGATGATGGAAAAGGATTTGACTACCTTACAAGACTTTGGAGGTGTCCCAGGGATAGCAGAGGCTCTCAACAGTGATGTGGCGAATGGAATTCCAGGTCATGAGGAGGACCTCCATTGCCGACGCACTGCACTCAAACCCGAGTTGGAGATTCATAACAGAAACTTCATCCACTTCCTCAGGAAATCTTGCAACAGCAGCACCATTTTCCTCCTCCTGCTTTTTGCCATTCTGTCATTTGCCTTTGGGATCATGGAGAAAGGCCTGAGAACGGGTTGGTATGAAGGGGCTCTTACGTTAGGTGCTGTCATTCTAATCGTGATAGTCCAATCGATTTGTGAATTTCGGAAAGAAAGTTCACATCATCTGTCAAGAAACCTGCCTTGGCAAAATGGGGAAACGGAAGTCCATGTTTTAAGAGGGGGATTCTGTCAAAATATTTGCATCTCCGATGTCCTCTCAGGAGACATTGTGCTATTAGAGAAGGGAGACCGAGTTCCTGCTGATGGTCTGCTCATACCCTCTGAATCCTTGGAAGTAAATGACACAGCTGATCCCACAGCTGATCCCATCATCAATGATCAGAATCCGTTCTTGTTTTATGATTCCAGAGTAATTGATGGTACAGGCAAAATGCTGGTGACCTCTGTTGGTGCCGACACGAAGTTTGGCAATCTGTTGAGCAGAGCTCCACTATCAAAAGAGACAAAAGTAGAGGATCAACTCCACAAGCTCAGCAGTTCGATACAAATAATTGGTACCGTCATCTCAATAATCATCATTGCAGTGTTGTTTTTGCGGTTTGAGCTCAAGAAGAATAATGACAAGTCGGGCCTACCAGATTTCAGAGGGAAGTCACATCCTCCAAAGGGATTAAATGAAGCTATAAAGAAAGTTTTCCTGAGATCACGAGGGATGTTAAATACGTTGACCTCTTCATTTACTTTGCTACTAGTTGGAATAGCTGAAGGACTACCGTTAGCAATCACTATTGCCATCACTTGCTGGAACAAGAGGATGCTAGGTGACAAGGCCTTCGCTCAAGAACCATTGATTGCTGTCACCATGGCATCGGTCACCATTATTTGCACCGACAAAACAGGGGGACTAACATTGAACCCACAAGAAGTTGAAAGGTGCTGGATCGGTGAAGAAGTTATCAGTCAAGATTCCAAGATATCCATTCATGTTCTGGACGCATTTTACGATGGAATTGGCATATCATCTTTATTACCAGAGAACAGCCGAACCTCAGTGGATAACTCAATCCTTTCTTGGGCTGCCGAGCAATTGGGATTCAACATGGATATCTGGAAGCAACGTCACAGTATCATTAAGTTCAAACAGCCAACCCTCAATGAGAACATAGTCGCAGCATTGATTGCAAAGACTGGAGGTAACGGGCCTATGTACTTGCACTTCAGAGGACATGCAACAACAATATTAAACATGTGTTCACAATTTTATAACATCAAAGGCATAACAAGGCCCATGGATAGAAGTGAAAAGATAAATTTCGAAGGCCGTATTGAGCAAATGCTGTCAAAAGGTTTTGAATCCATTGCATTTGCTTGTATGCAAGTTGATGACTCTAGGTTTGATGAAGGCAATCTAACAATGCTGGGACTGCTGGGGCTGAAGAGGACTGGCTGGGAAGATACAAGAGAGGTGATAGAAGAATGCAGAGAAGCCGGAATTAAAGTATCACTAGTATCGAGTGAGGGGGTTTCAACGCTTAAGAACATTGCTACAGCGTATGGAGTGATACAGCCTGATTCAGAAGCACTGGTCATAACAGGTGAAGAATTTCGGAATAGCTCTGATGATGAGAAAATGAATATGGCAACTAGATTTTCTGTGATGGGGAACTCCCTCCCGAAAGATCGGCTCCTTCTACTCAAATACCTGAAAAATCAAGGACACAAAGTTGCAGTGGTCGGAAACAGAACAAATGACATTCCCATGCTAAAAGCTGCTGATGTGGGACTCACATTGTCTACTAGGAGCACTGACATTGCAAGAAAAAGCACTGACATTGTCATCACGGAAGGCAATTTCACATCCATTTTAGCCACAATTAAGTGTGGAAGATGCATATGCAGTAACATGCAAAAGTACATCCAATTTCAGCTAACTATGGCCTTAGCGGGGTCGTTAATACCTTTAATCACAAATGCCTCTCATGGAAATTCGCCTATAACGACGATTCAGCTCCAATGGGCAATCTCAGTTTTGACTCCTCTAGGTGGTTTGGCTCTTTTAATGGAGCAGCCCCGTGAGATGCTCATGAAGAGATTCACACCGGGACAAGATGGACAATTCATTACCAAGGCCATGTGGGTGAATATTTTCATACAAACAGCTTACCAGGCATCTCTTTTTGCAACCATACAGTGTAAAGGGCCTACAATGCTCAGGCTTAATGAGAAGTCAATTAGGACTCTGATATTCAACAGCTTTTTTCTATGCCAGATATTCAACAAGTTCAATGCACGAGAGCCTGAAAACAAGAACATTTTCAGAGGGGTCCATTGCAGTAAATGGTTTTGGGTGTGTATAGGTGCTGCTTTGTTGTTGCAGGTTGCATTTCTTGAGATTGCACATATTATTGCAGGTGATTCAAAATTGACATGTGCAGAATGGGGAATGTGTCTGCTTCCTGGGATAATCTCATGGTGCATTGACTTAGCTGGAAAGTGCATATTTCTCATGATTAAAAGTCAGGTGATAAAGCCACTGGGTTCAGTTTTCAGAGATAACAGAAACCTAATCTTGGCTGACCCAGAACCTGCTGGCGATCTTGAGCTTCCGCTCATTCAGGAAGTTGAAGGCCGAACATATCAGAGTTAATATTTTTTCTGCAAGAGATGGAAGAACTGAATAAGGGTACGTGGCATTGTAAATAAGGTGGATAAGGAGGATGCAGGATAGAAGTGAGTCAGACAGAATGATTCAGTTTATTGACATAGTTTTGTAACTTTGCTCACTAGTCCAGTTAATCCTTATTCCTCCCATTCTTCTCTCTTCTTCATTTTTTCTCACATTAAACCATGTAATCACCCCTCTTTCATTTTGAAGTTGGTTATATTTTCTGCAAATTGCCTCTTATTAGCACTTCTTTCGGGTGGTAACAGTTAATTTCTGGAAAAGTCTTACAGAGTATCTGAAAAGCTACGTAAGAGATCTTCAGAATGTACATTTTCATACGCATATGAGCAAGTAAATTAGCTGCAATCGTAAGAATCAGAGATTATTCAATATAAAGAGAGAAAGCAAATAATAACAGAAGATGATCGTAAGTTTTTATTCAGGCATCTTCCATCACAAGCTGTTTATCTAATAGAAACTAGCTGAAGAGACTACTGAGACAAGAGTTTGGAGCGTGAATAGATGCTTCCAAGTAGGTGAAGTCATTAAGAAAAGGGGAGCATCTGCAACTGAGCTTAGCTGAGAGTGAGACAGCAACTGGTTTAGAACTCCATTGCTATTCGATTCTCTGTCCTGTGAGCAATTGATAGCTCCTTAACACCCATGTTTGGTGTCGATGGCTCAACACATTTTCCATTGGCAACCTTCATTAAGATATGCTGTTTTATGCAAGACTTGAACAAATTACAGCTTGCCTCGTCACCTAATTACCAGCAACAGCATCAAGGAAAATTGTAAATTAACCCCAAAGAAGTACCTACTATTCAGTATATGATGTTCAACAAGGACCCTCGAAACTCTTAAGTTGATGAACATCACTAATTCGTCTAATCAACAGTTATGGATAATGGTATGGACAGAACAAGACGGTTTAACCATGGACTCTCCCTAATTCTCACTGTTTCTTCTTCCCTCTCCTTCTTCTTCCTATCTTTGATTCACTCAAGCACTAACTCTCACGCGTGCGAAATCAAAAGCATATCTTGAACAAAGCCCAGTTGAAGGAACGGTTTGGCAAACCTGCAGCAGACGAACTTGGACGGAAGGCGACCAGAGTCGTTGGTTTCGAGCTTAGCTTCGATTGAACTCACTCACTGACTGAGCATATCGTTACATAGCAGAAATCTCGAGAGAACAGAAAGTGCAGACATGAATTTGAAACTAGCACCTGCAAGCGAGCTCAGTAGAAGTGCCCCAGCCGGCCCATGAAGCTGTCCAAAGTCAACGGTCTCCCCATTTCTGGCGAGTTTGACCATTATCGAACACTCATTTGTCGTTTCAGTGAGCGAATGATGAGTCATCTTGCTATGTAGAAAAGAAAAACCAAACCTCATTTCATATATTAGTTTAGGGTGCTGCTGGTGTAATATATGGGCTTTAAAAGAAAATAAAATAAAATGAAAAGAACGAGTTTGGAAAGTCAAAAAGGGAAGCTGAAGAGAATTGTGGAACCTTCGGCTGGGTTTAAAAAGAGAGAAAGAGGGAGAGAAAGAGGAGCACGGGTAGAAGTAGGGGAACGAAAGAAACAGGGAGAAAAGAGAAAGAAGAGAAAGGGAAAAAGGAAAAAAAAAATGGTGCGCTTGTGATCCGGACGCCTCATCAAGCCGACTCAAGTATATTTTGCAACATGGGTAAGAAATCGAAGCCTTTAATCACTTACTTGAAGCAATCGCCGCAATTAGGGTTCAAAATTCGGATTTCTTAGATATTTGTGTGGCAAAACCCAATTTTTAAGTTGTTGAGCTGTATATTTTTGTAGAAATATTATTTTGAGATGTTGTGAAGCTATAACATCTTATGAAGCTTGCGGTTTATCCGGAACGGAATTTCGAAGTTGGGAGAGCATTCTATTATTGTAGCGAACAGTAGCTTCGAGCATTTTTTGTTGTTGTTCTCGGTACTATTTTGGGGCGGCTGATTTGGAGTTGTTGTACGTTAAGAGAGCTTTATAAAGACTGTAAGACGGCTTGAAACGGATTTTTGTGGAGGAAGTTATGGCATGATGAAGTTGGCGCATGAGCCGCGCCTAGCAGAAAATGATGGTTTCCGTTAAATGCGAGCTTTAGTGGCGCATAGGTGTCGTTTTATCGACAAATAGGTCTAGTATAGACGAGTCGTTATATGAATATCCTTTTTACTCAGCCTTTTGATATTGTTTTTCCGTTAATTGTTAAAAATTTGAATGCGTTGGTTCGAGTGACGATTTTTGGTTTTTCCTAGGTGAGTGACACTATTTCTTTTTTGTATTTTAAACTCATGTTTTGAGAAACATGGTGAATTATATACTTTATGAGTTGATAAAATGCATCTTTTGTTGCATAAAACAGGATCGAGTTATTATTGCTATTTCGTTATTTGAAAGACTGAGTTTTATTTCGAATTTGATTCGAACGGTTGTTTGAAAAGGATTTGAGAAATTTTTTATAAAAGAATCTTAAAATGTTTTGGAGAATGCTTTGATATTTATATATCAAATTTTGAGTTGTGGTATGATTTCTTTCTGATGTTAGATTACTAGATATTGTGATTGGTGGTTGGTGCTCAATGTCTCTGTGGACCCGAGGGGGTGTGTGTGTATGCGCATGCTAGTCTATGATATCTTTGTGAGTCGAGCCACCAGCTAATAATAGGTAGAGACCTTGCTAATGGGGAAATCTTGGTCGTCTTGTCATGAGCGTTACACGTGAACATGCTTAGACATTTGAGCATGAATTGGTCAATGGAGTGGATCATTGACATGTGATTTGAGTTTGGTCGATGGAATGAACTATCGATGTGATTTGATGAGATTAATCAATGGAATAGACCATTGATGCATGTTTTATGAGATTGATTAATGGACTGGACCATTGGTATCTTCGATATTTGAGTTATAAATATGTATTTGAGTTATGTTTTAAATGTGCATAGTGATTTCTCGATTCGCTTAGAAGAAATGTGTTACTTACTGAGCCGTGATAGCTCACTCATCTCTTATACTTGTTTTTAGGTTTTTCAGCGAGTCGTGAATAGACATGTGCATTCGTTCAGGAAGAACTTTTGTGGTGGAAACTTTTTGGTATGACTTGAATAATAAACAGGTTTATAAGTTAGACTTTGTAGAAGGTTTATGGTTTGATTTTTTGTGGATTATAAATGTACTCTGATATTGTAACAAAGTGCCACTTTTTATCATATATGTATATATGTATTGATGTATATATGTTGATATCGGGTTGAACTTTGGTTATGTTGAGACTGTGCTCTTGGATAAAATGACGGCCGTGTCATGCTCTTTCTTCTTGTGAATCGGGTGTGACAACTGAGGTGACGGTACTGTTACTCCTTGTGAATAACGGTGCCATTTTGACCACACACTACATGGAGGTACGATTGGCAACCGGAAGAGACAAAATAAGAGGCATTTAGCAAATATGGAGTCAGTGCATCGCAAGCTGTCGCATCTTTAAGGCCCCTCGCCCTCCTCTCTCTCTCAGCACCTCAAGCACTTTAGCACAGGCTTTCGCTTGCCGTCCCTCCTACCCATGACCCATCCTCATCACTTGCTGCTCTCCCCCTAACTTCAACCTCGACGGTTGCCCTCTCCACGTGCCCAACCTCTTCTCCTTCGATGCCTCCCGTCCACGGTGTTACCTCGATCATTGATTTCTCAGTCTAAACTTGAGGAAATTATTGGATAGTGTTAATTTTTTTCATTAATTTTTGTTGTTTTTTTCTGAGTTCTTATCGAGCTATTCAAGCCAAGGTAAAATACTTATGTTTTTTCCTTCCATAAATTCTGAGATTATACAAGTCTGTTAAAATACAATTTTGTGTAGGAAGATCTAGAAACAAATGAAGCTCTGTTTTTTTTTTTCTCTTTTGGAGCTCGTTGGCTTGATTGAAATAAAAAAGGTGAGGGCAATTTATTTCTTCTTGGTCATTGAGAATAGTTTCATTTGGCACTATGAAGTTGCGACTAACTTGAGTTTTCTGTTTCACGTTATATGTTCTTCATTCATTCATTTTTTTCATTTCCATTGAGAGAGAGAAAGAGACTAACATGAGCATAGCAAAGCAGTGCAGTGTAGAGTAACAAGAGGCCCCAAGTACCCAGTATCTTTTTCACCGGGGGGGATCTTGTTGATATCATGCGAGAATCCGGTGTCCTTGGCAAAATGCGTGGTTGCACCGTCACTTTTCCAACAGTGACGGTGCGGTCAGCTTATCATTTTCCATTAGTTTAATAATCCCAAATCCGACGGTCAGTATTTCATTGGTTAACGGCTACATGCGTAATGGTAAAGTTGTGCCATGAAGTGGCAATCGTGCTAACAGCTGTTGTCCACTTTAGTCGCCATGCAAAAGTTCGAACCTTTTTTTCAGATTGAGTCCAAAATTATCCACACACAACAATTCGTAATTCTTTTGGACACGTGGCATGATTTTTTCCCCCCTCAAATTGAGTCCAAAATCATCCATACGCAACAATTCGTGATTACGGTCCAAATTGACCCATGCTAATGCAATATAAGTTTAGTGACCCATATCCGGACCCAATCAATACCCGACCCAACTGAGTGGCCTTGTGTTGGGCTGGCGAGACTCGACCTCACCAAATTTGACAAGGTTGAGCCTTGCCGGGGGCTAGGTGAGACTCGACCCTCACTAGATTTAACAAGGTCGAGCCTTGTCAGGAGCTAGACAAGACTCAACCCTCACCAGGGATTGGGTGAGACTTGACCCTCGCTAGTGGCAAGCGAGGCTCACCAAAGGTCGACTTGCCTCTAGCCGATCATCGAGGTCTGGTGATTGGCTAGAGGAAGAAGGAAGAGAAGGAAAGAAAAGAAAAAGAAAAGAAATAAGAAATAAAAAAATTCGAAAAAAATATGAAAATATTATTAAAAGTTGTCCATATTAGTGCTGATTGTGCCGTGTAAGCCGATCGGTGTCCACGTCAGTGATATCCCGCCAAAATTTGTTGGAATGATTGAATTGGCACAAGATCAAAATATTTATGACTAAATTAGCACTAATAAAAGGTTTATGATTAAATTGACATCAATGAAATAGGTTTAGAACTTTTCTGACACTTTTCCTCTTACCATCACAAGCCTCATTACAAAACCTCATATTTGATTCGTGCTTAAATGACATTTCCATGCATTTATCCAATAACAAAGCATACTAATAGTATTCCCTATATTAACGTTCAAAGAGTAATGCATTGGAACCTAGTTTGACATCATCTGTAACCTCACTAGTGATGCTTACTTAGATATATGGTTAGATGGTGTTGCAATGAGGTTGAGTTGATGAATCAAGTTGCTTGAGAGTAACGATTTGATTTGATGAGAGTAGGGAGTGGTCATCGAGGCTAGGGAAAAGGAGTGGCTCTTGGCAAGCTTATAGGATGGTGAAATGAGCTGGAATGAACCGAATTGTGCCCTGAACATGAGGAGAGTAATTCGGAAAGAAAAATGTGAAAACTTGAATTAACTCACAAATGTGCTTTTTGACGTAACGGCAATGCTTAATTTTAAGAGTGCTCAAGTGGGAGCACTCTCAAGATGGATGGCCTCTTGGGAAAGTGCTCACTTGTACGTGAAAGGACAAAATCATAAGACTCGGTATGGGATGAGCTACAGCTAATAATGCCTTAGTAAATTAATTCAGAAATGTCACCTTTGTAGCAAAACTCATCAAACTCTCCATTAAAAAGGAAGGGAAAGAGCCCATAACCAAAAGATAAAATAAAAGTCAGATACACCCCACAACAATTCAAGGCCATGAAGGCTGCATTTCTATCAGGCGGATGATGACCCCTGGACGATTCCTGTCATTTCTCCTCCTGTCTGTTCTCTCAGCAGACACGCCTCCTTATCAATTTCTCATGCAAGTCATGCGGAAACGTCTTTGGAGCCATGCAATGAGACGATTGAGTGTGATTTGAGCTGAATCCGAGACAAAACAGGAGAGCAACGCGTATTGTGGAATGTGGGAGTGCACGATCCTCCGTGGAAGTTGAGCACGAGGTATTGCCTCATCGAGTTTCTTGGAAAATCGCTGCGAGATTCCGTAAAATGTGTATACTGAAATTGCAATATGTACTCTTTCGTGGAAGCTGAGCAGAGAGTATTGCCCCAATGGAGTTTCTTGGAAAATCATTGCGAGACTCTGCAAAATGCGTATACTGAAATTGCAAAGTGTGTACTCCTTCGTGGAAGTTGAGCAGAGGCTGATGCCTCATGGAGTTTCTTGGAAAATCATTGTAACACTCCGCAAAACGTGTATTCTGAAATTGCAAATGTGTACTCTCTCTCTCTCTCTCTCTACATACATACGTACCTATGTGCATACACGGAATCCATGTGTTAACTTTTTCGAAAACGTCGGAAACTTTCAAATCGTATATACGTTGACGTGTTAACTATTTCATAATTCTTGGAAAGCCCAAATAGTATTTTGTACCATTAAATCTTGAAGGGTATTGTAAGTATATTTTATAAATGCGGGAAAGAATCGAGAGACAATCATACTTCATTCAGAAATTCAAAGTACAGATTTTCTGTGAATCGGATAATGACACTTGATGATCTAATGTCACTCTCCTCCCATCGACTCTCTCAGGTGAGAAATCCCTCATCATTTTCACATGGAAGTCAAGCAGAAAAACTTGTAATATATGCAATGCGACAATGAGTGTGAAATCATAACAAAAAGCGATGTCTGTCCCATCCAAAATGTACATTTGGGGGATTGGACTGAGAATTTGGGACAGAACCGTGGGAAAAGCACGGTTTTGTAAAGGGACCATGTGAGAAACGGGCACTGAAAGAAAATAATTTGATGTTCCTGTTGGAGAAATCTTTCCAGAATATTTTGAAGCTGACAAAACGATCCTATCAGTCTAGTCTGGATATTCGCAGACCTTCTGTTTAGAGTCTGAAGACTTTTCTGATCACCAGACTCAATACTCAAGACTTAAGACTCAAGACTATTCTCATTGACAGTCTTTCTAATCCAGTGACGAAGGAAATCTAGAGCCGAAGTATATGGTTGAGGATTTAATCTTATCCTCTGGAGAAGATCTCTTGGCTGGATAAATATAACAGATTCTTTTATTCGTATCTAGATCGATTGAAGATCCGATGGTTGACGAAATATTTTTGGAAGGTTCTATTCTTGGAAACCAAGATCCTGATTGTATGGGCGAACATGATTGATGGGCTATCGTCAGGTTCCTTTAATAGTTGAATGATCTTCTTGATTGATTCCATCCAACGGGTAGATTGGAGGAATTCCTTTGATAAGTGCTAATGGGTATGATGGCATAAAGGAGTATAAAAAGGAAGACGTTCTAGTTGTTTGAGTACGTGATCGATAGAGAAATTCTAGAGTCTGAAGCACCTTGATTATTAGTCGATACATTTTGAGCGAAATTGTATACACAGAGAGTGTCCATACTTGGTGATACCTTGAGCGAATGTGGTAGATCATCTACACTTAGAAATCAAGGAAGATCAACGCTGTAACATCTCTTTGTTCATAGTGGAATCCAACCAATTGGCTGTCAGTGCAGAAAAGTGGACGTAGGCTTGAATCAAGCCGAACCACTATAAACCGCGTGTTCAATTCTCTCTTTCCTTTACTCTGTCTTACATTGATTATTATTTGTTGCAAATCCTTTAACTGTCTGGTATTGTTCAATTATCACGAAAAATCTTTTATATACCTATTCACCCCCCTCTAGGTACTCCTACTAGCTATATCAATTGGTATCAGAGCTCGTGTTCTTACTTTATTTGAAGTGTTTTACTTCAGAGTAAAAGATCCATGGCTAGTATGCTAGCACCAAGGCTGGTGGAAGGGCAAAGTAATACCAGACCACTCTACTTTGATGGAAATGATTACAACATCTGGAAGAACAAGATGAAAGCTTTCCTACGATCAAAGGATCCTTTGGAATGGGACGTTGTAGAAAAAGGAATTACTCTTACAGCTGCATCAGTCTCTGAAAGAGGGAAAGAAATTGTTGAGACCAGTGGAATGACTCAGGAAGAGATAAACAAGAGACAAGCACTCGATGCAAAAGCAATTTACTCTTTATATTGTGCTTTGTCACCAACTGAATATAACAGAATATCTTCTTGTGTTACAGCAAAAGAAGTATGGGACAGACTACATATCACCTATGAAGGAACAGATCGAGTGAAGGAGACCAGAATTAACATTCTCCTCGGTCAATATGAAGTCTTTAAAATGAAACCAGGAGAATCTATAACTGACATGTTTAGTCGTTTTACAGATATTGTCAATGGTCTTGAGAATCAAGGACAGAAAATTTCTGATCCTATGAAGGTAAACAATCTATTGCGTGGACTCTCCAAGGATTGGAATCACATAAAGACTTCAATAAGAGAGACGCAAAGAATTATGCCACTATATGTCGACGAGCTGATTGGAACTCTTCAGTCTTATGAAGTGGAATGAATTAATGAAGACGAAGATCCAAGAGGTAAGAAATCCATTACGTTAAAATCAAATGATGATTCTGATGATACAGATTCTGGAGATGATTTAGACGATGAGGAGCTTGCTCTTATGATAAGAAGATTCAGAAAGCTGAATAGAAAAGGAAGAAGATTCAACTCAAAGAAACAAAGTTTCCAAAAACAGCAGACCAAGTCTGTAGATGATGAGGAACCAAACAAAGATGTAGTTTGCTTCGAATGTAAGAAAAATGGACACATCAGACCCAACTGTCCTCTTCTAAAGAAGAAGAAAGGAAAAACTGAAAAGTTTCGTAAAGCTCTCAAAGCCGAAACATGGAGTGATACAGAGTGTGAAGAAAGTGATGAAGAATATGCCAACCTGTGTTTGATGGCACGATCAGACTCAGACTCAGACTTTGGATCAGACTCAGACAGTGAATTTGAGGCAAGTAATTTTAAAATTCCTGTCAAAGTTTCTAAATACATTGATGAACTGTGTTTTAGTCTTAAGACTTCTCTCAAAAGAATTTCCGAACTTAAAAAGGAAAACTCAGCTCTAAAACAAAATGAAAAAGTCTTAGAAGAAAGAATTAAAAATTTAGATTTGAATGTTTCAACTCTTAAAGAAAAGGAAGATAATCTTTTGAAAGAAAATGCTCTTTTAAAAACTGACTTATCAAATATTTCAAAGAAATTTTCAATAGGATCCGAAAAACTTGAAAAGATTCTTTCAGCTCAAAGACCTTATTTTAATAAGTCCGGTCCTAGGTATGACAGCGAAACAATTCCCTTGATTGATTTTCCTAAAGTAAAAGAAAGAATTAAGAAAAGACCGTCGAGAGAGGCTTACAAAAATCATTTCAAGAAATTTTTTGTAAAGTCTATAGGTCGAAATGCTCTCAGGTGTTCAAAGTGTAACAGTCATGATCACTTTGAAAAAGAGTGTCCTATGGTTTGGAAACCTGTTAAGAAAGTATGGCCTAATAATGTTTATCCTACTAACACCAATGGACCCAAGAAAATTTGGGTACCAAAGAAAGCTTGAAACTCTCTTTTAAATGCAGGTCTCCGTCAAGAAAAAGGTAAAGTGGTATCTTGACAGCGGATGTTCAAGACACATGACAGGAGACTCAAATTGCTTCATAAAGCTTATTCAAGTAAATGGTGGAAAAGTTTCATTTGGAGGAAATGGTAAAAGAAGTATTGTGGGATTTGGAACTGTGAAAATTGGAAATCTCACAATAAGCAATGTTTCTCTAGTGGAAGGACTCAACTATAACATTCTCAACATTAGCCAATTGTGTGATACTGGTTTCAAGATCTCATTTCAAGAATGAATATGCTCTGGAATCAGTAAAGACTCTACTCAGTCCTTCATGGGTCGAAGACATGGAAATATCTACCTCTTAGACATGAAACCAAATGAATCGCAATGCCTAATCTCAATTCAAGATGAAGCAAGCTTATGGCACAGAAAGCTTGGTCATGTCAACATGAAACAATTAGCCAAAATCTCATCAAAGCAGCTTGTTCGAGGTCTACCCAAATTACCATACCAAAAGTCCGATCCATGCACACCATGTATTCTGGGAAAGCATGTAAGAAATTCATTTAAGCCAATAAATCATGTTTCTACTAATCATGTACTACAGTTGCTGCATATGGATCTCTTCGGACCAACCAGAACCCAAAGCATTGGAGGTAAGAAGTATTATTTAGTAATTGTGAATGATTACTCCCGCTTTACATGGGTATATTTCCTTACAAGTAAGTCTGAAACCTTCTCGTATTTTGAAAGATTTGCTAAAAATGTTCAAAATGAAAAATGTTGTGTTATCTCAATTATAAGAACAGATCATGGAGGTGAATTTGAAAATCAAGATTTTACAAAATTTTGCAATGAATCTGGCTTTAAGCATATGTTTTCTTCTCCATATACTCCAGAGCAAAATGGAGTTGTAGAAAGAAAGAATAGATCTCTTCAAGAAATGGCTAGAACTCTTTTAATTGAAAGTAAGATTTCTTCACGATTTTGGGCTGAAGCTGTTTCAACAGCGTGCTATATCATCAATAGAGTCTTCCTAAGACCTATTCTAGAGAAAACCCCTTATGAGTTATTCAAAGTTAAGAAGCCCATTATTTCATACTTTCATGTGTTCGGTTGCAAATGCTTTATTTTGAAAAATGCAAAAGATCGAGTTGGTAAGTTTGAAGAAAGATAAGATGAAGGCATCTTCCTTGGATATTCTACATCAAGCAAAGCCTATAGAATCTATAACAAGAAGAGCAAGTCTGTGGAGGAGTCAATGAATGTCAAATTTCAAGACTCTACGCAAGATGAATCCAGTCTAACTCATCATGAAGAGTCTAAACCTACTTCAGACCCTCTAAAGCTTACAACTCAAGAAGCATCTCAGACTTTGGAAGATCAGCACCAAGCTGTTCATGAAGATTCAAATAAAGAAAGAGATAATCAATCAGACAAATCAACCAGTAACTGGAAGCATAAATTTAGTCATCCCAAAGATCTCATTATCGGCGAAATTAATGAAGGAATCCGCACCAGATCTAAAAGGCATGAAGAGTCTAGTGCTGTAGTTCTTATTTCCGAAATTGAGCCAAAGAGCATAGAAGAAGCTTTATCTGATGAAAGCTGAATTGAAGCCATGCAAGAAGAGCTCAGACAGTTTAACATTAATGATGTCTGGGAATTGACATCCAAACCAAAAGGTAAAACTGTTATTGGAGCCAAATGGGTGTTTAGAAACAAGATGAATGAAAAAGGAAAAGTCGTACGAAATAAAGCAAGACTCGTGGCCAAAGGATACATGCAAGAAGAAGGAATAGACTATGATGAGACTTACGCTCCAGTAGCAAGGTTAGAAGCTATTCGACTATTCTTTGTGTTTGCTTGTTATAAAAATTTTCAGGTTATTCTAAATTGACGTCAAAAGTGCTTTCCTAAATGGATTTATCCATGAGGAAGTTTATGTGGAACAACCACCTAGGTTTGAAGATCCAAAGAAGCCAGACTCAGTCTTCAGACTGAAAAAGGCATTGTATAGTTTAAAGTAAGCACCTCGAGCTTGGTACGATAGACTAAGTAAGTTCTTATTACAGAATGGTTTTGTCAAAGGTAAAATAGATACTACTTTATTTATCAAAAAGGAAAACAAAAGCTTTTTACTTGTTCAAATATATGTGGATGATATTATTTTTGGATCCTCTAATGAAAGTCTGTGCAAGAAATTTTCTAAGTCTATGCAGGATGAGTTTGAAATGAGTATGATGGGAGAGTTAACATTCTTTCTTGGTCTTCAAGTAAAGCAATTGAAGGAATGAACTTTTATTTATAAAAAAAAATATGCTAATGATCTTGTCAAAAGGTTTGGATTGGAAAATTGCAAAAAGACTGATATACCGATGTCAAGTTCTTTGAAGATAGACAAAGATGAAGAAGGGAAGAAAGTTGATCAAAAGCTGTACGGGAGCATCATTGGTTCACTTCTTTATCTTACCTGCCTCTAGACACGACATTTTGTTGAGTGTTTGCATTTGTGCTAGGTTTCAATCAGATCCTAGAGAATCCCATCTCGGTCTGCGAAACGTATTATTAAATACGTTGCTTCATCTTCAAGTATCGGTCGTGGTATCCTAAGAAGGGAGACTTTAATCTTCGGGGATATTCGAGACGCTTGAATCTGGCCGGTTCTTGAGTCGATAGAAAGAGTACTTCAGGAACTTGCCAGTTGCTTGGAAGCAGGACAGTGTCTTGGTTTTCAAGGAAACAAAGCACTGTGGCTCTCTCAACAACAGAAGCAGAGTATGTAGCTCTTGGAAGCTGCTGTTCACAAATTCTATGGATAAAACAACAGCTACAAGACTTTGGGATTGAAGACTCATGCACAGAGATTAGATGTGACAACACCAGCGCAATCAATCTCACCAAAAATCCAATTCTTCATTCAAGAGCAAAGCATATAAAGATTCGACATCACTTCATTAGAGATCATATTCAAAATGGAGAAATCTTGATTCAATTTGTTGATTCAAAAAGTAAACTAGCGGATATATTCACAAAGCCTTTGGAGAAAAATCAATTCGATTTTATCCGTTCCAGACTCAACATTTTGAAGCTTGAAGAAGTTAAAGTCTAGAGACTCTCCAACCCTCAGACTCTAAACCCTCAGACTCAGACATTCATGGCTATAGACTGTAAGTTGCTATTTTATCTAAACTCGAAAATGTACGATCTTTCGTTCAGTTATTTCATAGTCTCTGTGAAAAACGAAATCTTGTCTTTTCAAAAGGATTAACTTCTATTTGGCAGTTATTGATTTTAAAAGAAGTGTCCTTTCACTTTCCTTGTGCCGATTGAGCTTTCCTTTTCAAAACTGAGTTATATATATACAGTTTTCCTTTTCGCCCAATCTTCAAAACCCTAAAAGGCATTCTCCTCCCAATCCTGTCTCTACTTCGTGTTCATCTTTGAGAAAGTTGTCATCTTTTCTTGGGAAAGCGAGTAAAGGAATCTTTCAACGATAAGGAAGGATGTCTTCTTCGAGGAAGTCTTCAAGAATCGCGAACAGGGGACCATAGAGAATGAAGGAGGGACCTACCCATTTCGATCTCACCGGAGAGGAAGAATTATCGAGTTAGCAACAGAGCCCGATTCACTCTCCACCACGTCACTCAACACCATCTACCCCACAAGGTGCGGGTCATCAACCGGAGGAAGAAATAATTGAGGACGCAAACCCTGTAAGAGTCCAAAAACCCTCTTTTATTTACAAACTCTACTGTGCGTTGAAAAGTACTGGGACTCCGTTGAACTACGTGGATGATTTTCTCAAAGATAAGAATTATGAGAATGAGTATATCTTTCTGCGACGAATGGAGGATTTGGGAATTGCTCCCAAGGGAAAGGCTGAGGAAGCACTTGCGAACATTCCAAGTGACCCTTGTATGTCGGGACCAAATTCGACTAACGGGAACGATGATGATAAAATGTTCAGTGATTTTCAACCTAGAATGGGTGTTGCCGCAAGGGTGAAGGGAAAAAGAATGGAGTTGTTTAAATCGAAGGAACAGGAGAATCTGTTCTTCAGACTGCTGAAACGAGGGGTGATAAACCCTAGGAGTGTTGATTTCGATTTCTTGGATGCCATTAATGTGAACTTAAGGGAGAAGTTCTATCTGCTTCAACTTGAGCAATTTTGCACCGATACCACAGACGGTTATGCGCAATTGACAGCATACTTCTATTCGAATCTCAGCTTTTTAGATGTGAATAGAATATCATTCAGTGTTCGAGACCAAGACTATGTGGTAGACGTGGACATGTTGGCGGACATAATTGGAGTTGAACGAGGACGCTATCAACCAATCAAAGTCTCAATTGCTCGTGCCTCATTGGAACTTGTCAAAGATAGAGATACGGAGGGAAGAATCATCTATTCAAGGATGCGTGCCATCAATATCGTGCTCCACAAAATTGTGATCAATTGCATCAGGCCCAAGTCTACATCAAAGACTGATGTCTCTAATTCCGAGGCAAAATTGATGTACGCAATCAACTCAGGGAAGAAGTTCTCTCTTCCTTACACCATTCTCTTTCACATGTACAGAGCAATGGCGAAGGACAAAGGCCAATTGCCTTACCCAGGTCTGGTGACCAAGATCTTCAGACACTTGAATATTGAACCGCCACATACTCTTTGTGTTCGACCATGCGATAAAATGGTGGTAGGTTTGAAGATGCTGACGAAGATGCGTCTGAAAGAGCTTTCCAAGGCAATGGAGAAATTCAGAGTGAAGACTCCAGTACCGTCTGCTTCAAAGAGAAAATGGAAGGAGGCCATTGGTGCCCCATCTACGAAGAAAAGAACTCTCATCTTGGAGGATGAAGATGAAGAGGAAGATCTCACAATCTCTGCCTTGATAAGGACCAGACGTTCTGTACCTAAATCGACAGAACATCAGAAGAAAGGGAAAGAAGTAGAAGAACAGAGAGAAGAAGAGGAGCAAGCCAAGAACAGAGAAGAAGAAGATCAGCGAGAGAAAGAGAAAGAAGCTGAAGAAGAAGGAGAAGAAGAGAAAGAAAAGTCTGCAGCTAGAGAGAAGGGGAATCAAGACGCAGAAGAGCATGATTATCACTCTTCCCCATTTGAGGTCCTAGAGACAGGGGGAGTTGGCGAGCAAGGAAGGTCCACACCTCATGCTGCCATCAGTGAAGGTCTAAGACGATCGCCAGCAGATCCAGAAGATTTTCAGGCTTCTCAAATGCCTGAAGAAGAACATGATATGTCAACACCAAATCTGCAAGATTATACAGAAGCTCCATCGTCTGCATTCACTCCATCCGAGAAAGCACATGCAAGTACACAGACGGACAATTCTACAGATTTTCGTCGTATTCTTGATGTTCTTCTGGAAATGTGGGGTCAAATCTATGCTTTGGACTGTGAAATTCAAGCCATGAAGAATGCTGGACAAGCATCTTCGGTTACCCTGGAGGACAAAATGAAAGATCTAGCTCTACAAATTCAAGCCAATGCCAAAGGAGAGGAGGTAGCTCATCTAAAGGAAGACTTGAAGAGGCTAGAAGGCTTAGTCCAGTCGATGGGAGATTTCCAGATCGTGCGCATTCCCAAGCAGACCTGACTCTTTTCTCACCTTTTTAATGATGACAAAAAGGGGGAGAAGCAATTTGAACCAACTTGAACTTTAAACTTTGACTTTAAATTTGTTTTTGTGGTTGAATATGTTTGTTTTTTAGTATGACTTGAGTAAACTTGGGTGTGAACTTGAATTTGACTGAATTGGCTGTAGATTTTGATGCTTGACTGTTTGCATTTATATCAAGTGTTGTTGTATGGTATTACTCATGAAAGACTAACCAATTTTCTGTGGATGCGGAGTCTGGTTGTTTTATTAATCTTTATGAAATAGCCATATTATTTGAGAAATGTTTTTGCAGGTCAAAGTTGTTCGAATCTACAGGAAAGTTTTGTCACCATAAAAAAGGGGGAGATTGTTGGAGAAATCTTTCCAGAATATTTTGAAGCCGACAAAACGTTTCTATCGGTCTAGTCGGATATTCGCAGACCTTCGTTTAGAGTCCGAAGACTTTTCGATCACCGAGACTCAAGACTCAAGACTCAAGACTATTCTCATTGTGAGTCTTTCTAATCCAGTGACGAAGGAAATCGAGCCGAAGTATATGGTTGAGGATTTAATCTTATCCTCTGGAGAAGATCTCTTGGCTGGATAAATATAACGGATTCTTTTATTCGTATCTAGATCGATTGAAGATCCGATGGTTGACGAAATATTTTTGGAAGGTTCTATTTTTGGAAACCAAGATCCTGATTGTATGGGCGAACATGATTGATGGGCTATCGTCAGGTTCCTTTAATAGTTCGAATGATCTTCTTGATTGATTCCGTCCAACGGGTAGATTGGAGGAATTCCTTTGATAAGTGCCAACGGGTATGATGGCATAAAGGAGTATAAAAAGGAAGACATTCTAGTTGTTTGAGTACGTGATCGATAGAGAAATTCCAGAGTCTGAAGCACATTGATTATTAGTCGATACATTTTGAGCGAAATTGTATACATAGAGAGTGTCTATACTTGGTGATACCTTGAGCGAGTGTGGTAGATCATCTACACCTAGAAATCAAGGAAGATCAACGCTGTAACATCTCTTTGTTCATAGTGGAATCCAGCCAATTGGCTGTCAGTGCAGAAGAGTGGACGTAGGCTTGAATCAAGCCGAACCACTATAAACCGCGTGCTCAATTCTCTCTTTCCTTTACTCTGTCTTACGTTGATTATTATTTGTTGCAAATCCTTCAACTGTCTAGTATTGTTCAATTATCACGAAAAATCTTTTATATACCTATTCACCCCTCCTCTAGGTACTCGTACTAGCTATATCAGTTCCCGTCCCCATTTGTTGATCTTTGATGAGTGGTGTTTCCTGAAACGTGCCTCGATTTGATTAGTTTGTTTAGGTGACATCTTCAAGGATGATATATGCTTTTTTTTCCTATGGTTTGGTAATCCTTTCTTAATGTTATTAATATGATGCCGGTTTGTCAGATGTCATTATTAGTGAACAAATCAAAATCAGTCATTTCGTGATGGTAGCTTTGCCATTTTGAGTTTCTCTTTTAGCCCAATAATAAGAATAATAATAACAGAGAAGAAGTGACTTGGAAACTTCATGGTGACGACTAGAAGAAGAATGATCTTGAGTTTGCCTATTTTACTCCCTAGAATTCATAAAATAAAAAATAGGGATAATGCGATGGACCCAAGGCCCGGGCGCTAGATATTCAGGCATGGGCATTAGGGACTCGAGCATTGCCTCTGTGGACCAGGGCTAGAGCATGGGGGATTCAAACACAAGTACTGGGTTCTTGCGCTTGGCCTTTGTGGATCTGGGCTTGAGTACTGGGGCATTGATAGGCTTTGGGCTTGGGTCAAGATGGACCCGGGCATGGGCGCTAGCGACCCATGAATGAGCGTTGGGGTTCCCAAGCCCTAGTGCATAATTTCTTCCTTAAGATTCGATGTCTTGTCATATTTTAGAAAATAATTTTAAATTCTTTGAGAAGAAATCATTTTCCTGAATTCAAACATAAATCTTCTATTGATCAGGAAAATCATTTTCCACAAATAAATAGAGGCTTAATATAAGCATAGAGGGGATTGAAAGAACAAAAACAAAAGATATAAAGTCTTGAGCCAACGAGTAGCAAAGTAGAGTACAAACAAACAAAGTGGCAATTTGTTTGGTTTCACCCTAAGTGTTTTTGACTGGAAAAAAAAAAAAAACCTATTCGTTAAATGATTCGGGCACAAACACTAGGTCTCAAGCACTGCCTCTGTGGACCCAAGCTAGAGCGTGAGGGATCCAGGAATGAGTATTGGGTTCTTGTGCTCGGCCTTTGTGGATCCAGGCTTAAGTACTGGGTCATTGATAGGCATCGGGACCTCAGGCTTGGCCTCAATGGGTCGAGATGGACCCAGGCATGGGCGCCAGTGACCCATGAATGAGCATTGGGGTTCCCAAGCCCAAGTGCATAATTTCTTCCTTAAGATTCGATGTCTTGTCACATTTTAGCAAGTAATTTTCAATTCTTCGAGAGGAAATTATTTTTCTGAATTTAAATATAGATCTTTCGTCAATTAGGAAAACATTTTCCACAAATAAATAGCAGCTTATTATAAGGACAGAGGGAATTGAAAGAACAAAAACAAAAGATATAAAGTCTTGAGCCAACAAGTAGCAAAGTAGCATACAAAAAAACAAAGTGGCAATTTGTTTGGTTTCAACCTACGCGTTTTTGACCGGAAAAAAAAAAAAAAAAAAAAAAGCCTACGTGTTAAATGATGTCCCCCCTCCCCCCACAATTGAAATAAAGGCAAAACAAAAAGCACAAAGAATCCTAGTCATATTTTAGAAATTGATTTTCAATTTTTTATAGGGAAAATCATTCTCCTGAATTTAAGCTAAGTTTCCAAAGTTAGAATTCAACTAAGATACACCATCGGAGGAAATTAGTTGTTGGAGTTGCAAGGCTATTTGTCCTAGGGAGGCTTGAAGATTTGTAGTAGTGACCTAATTGACAACTTTAGGATTGATAGTCTCATTTGTAGCCTTGTCCATACTAGGTTCCAGATCAGGGTGCGGATCCCAACAATGATCCTGTGTGTTTTGCTACAATGGGAACAATGTAACTCGGTATTCCTGTCATTACCTTTCCTTTTGCTACCATTATAACGAGTGCCAATAGTAGTTTGGTTGCCAACATTTGCTGCACGAGCTGAACTCTCTACCATATCTTCTCCTGGTCTGGGTTTAGTATTTATCATCGGATAATGTAGACATTAGTAAATGAAGGTAGAGTAGTACTCATAAGAATCTGTCTTTTAGCATCTTCATATTCAGGTTGAATACTAGTAGGCAACTAAAATGCAATCTTGTTCTTCTCGCTAGGTATACACATTGACAGATTGAATTGGGGGACGATACTATTGAAGTTTATCAAGAGGGGGAGAGTTGGAGTTCATCCCTTTTCTGGTTGAGATTGCCAAGGTGTTTAGTAAAAGATTGGCCAAAGGTTTGCTCAGTATGAGCAATCTCCTTCGACCAAAAAGAAAAAGTATAAGGAATCTCTTGTTGCAACTCAAAAATCTAGCATTATCTTGATGTCCATACATATTAGGAAAAAAGTCCCATAGGGCCTTCGCGGTCTCATAATATGCAAAAATCTCGTAGATTTGAGAATCCATGGAGTTAAAAATCCATGAGATGACAAGATTGTCGGTAGCTTGCCACTCGGCATACTTAGGATCAATGATAGAAGGGGTTTGATCAAGCCACTAACATGCCCCAGCATTGATCTGCCTCCAAGAGAGATTATAACCGCCCCAGATCATGAGAGGTAATTGCGACCATTAAAAAGGATAGAGGTGAGTTGAGTGCTCATTTCATTCAAGTCAAAATGACCTAAATCAGTGGCAATAGAGGTGCTAGTCCTTTTGCAAAATGAACAAAAACGAGAGAACTTAATTGATTATAAAGACAAGGTGCAACTTCCAATGAAGTAGCATGGGGCGTAGGAGCTTGATGTTGATCTTGTTTGCTCCGATACCATATAGCGAGTAAATACGAAGATGGAAGAGACAAACAGAAGAGAAGATGGACAAAGATTTTACGTGGTTCGGTCAACCAAAAAAGCGCTCCTTGTAAGCTTACATGCACGACAGAAGTCCCCATTTTTTTTAACCTCTTGGGAGAGATTCATTCTCCTTAAATAAAGAAGAGTACAACATAGTTTGCTAAACATAGCCTATGATTTTAATAGTAACTATAGATATTACACAGTAGACCTTGATCATCAATCTTATAATGACTTGGCAAGTTTATCTCGCCATCATTACCTTTCTATCGGACCAATCAACCATAGAGAATATGGGACCTGCTACTAGCCCACGACCAGCAATGTCCAACTTTTCTCGGTTTCACATGACTTGTATTGGCTTACGCTTGTCAATGCACGCAAAGGGTCCTGTCTGCGTGCACCGAATCAGCCTCCACTGCAGCAAAAGCAAAGCTTGTCGTTCTGTGAAGAGCGGTCAAAATGGCTTCGTGTCCACCTGGTTCTTTAAGGAAGACTCGTGTGGAAAGTGAGCGATCCTTTTCGGACGTGCACGATGGGGTCATGATCCTTTTTGGACGTCGACCATGGGGTCAATGGCATGTAGTTGCTCGGAAAATCTTAGCCAGACTCCACAAAACGCGTTTACTGAAATTGCAAATGGGCACTGTTGCGAAATCCACACTTTCACTTAATCCAAAACATTGAAAACTCTCGAATCATATATAAGTTGACATGTTACCTCTTCGATAATTCTTGGAAACCCCAAATAGTATCCTATGCTTTTGAATTTTGAAGGGTGCTGTAGGTATATTATAAATGCAGGAAAGACTAAAAGTCATTCATGCTTCGTTCAGAAATCCAAAAATTTGAAGTGAAAATACCGATCGGAAAGTAAGCAGATGGTTGGAAAGACGAGGAAATCTTGACTTGGACTGAGGATGAAAAGGGTCTGGTTTAGTGCCGAGCGATGCCAAGTTGGCGAACATTCCGAGAAAAATTACTAGCGTTTCCCCTTAATTAAACGCGCTTCTCAGTTTGCAACCCGCATCATCTCTATAAGAAGGGGCGCCCAGCAAGCTCCACTGCTATATACTGGTCTTTACGTATATTCTCATGAGCTACGTCCGCCTTTTCTTCTTTTGCTAGTGCTCTCCACACACATCTACATCTTTTGGATTCATAGAGCAGGTAAGATTTTTCTCCCCATCATTGCTCGAAGTTCACCACAGAGAGAGAGAGAGAGAGAGAGAGAGAGAGAGAGAGAGAGAGAGAGAGACTGTGTGCTCTAGTTCTACAGTCGTGATTCTTCACGAATTAACTGGAAGTGAGACCGATTTTCTCTTTGCCAGTTACATCAACGTGAAACTCCACTCAGAGATGTCACAGGAGCTGTGCGGATGATGACCCGGACTTTAACTCTCAGCAAGCGAACCTCCTCTTCAATACCGGCAAAACCCCTGTTGAAAAACGTGGTGCTGAGTCTTCCTGGTCCTGAAGACAAATTTGATTCTCATTTCCACAACAAATAAGACTGTGAGTAAGAAATGTGTTGATGATCAAGATGTTGATTTGCAGCAACCGACTATCCTCAATACTGACAAAACCTTGAGGAGACGGTGGCGTTTGGTCTATTTGGTCTGAAAGGCTCTCGATGCTCGTTCCGACCAAAAACAACTCTGTGATGGAGACACAATTTGAAGTGAGTAGTCTCAAATCATCGCTCTCCCATCACAAGACCACAACCCTTTCACGAGAACTCACCAGCAAAAAACTACGTGATACAATCCTACAGTCATGAATTTTCACTTACCAAGAACCGTGACTAATCTTCTTTTTGATAGTTGATCAATGGGAAGCTCCATTCACAGATGTCACAGAAGAGCTTCGTGGGTGACTTGGACATCGAGTCTCAGCAAGCGATCATCCTTGTCAATACAGGCGAAGCTCTGAGGAGACGGTGGCGTGTGGTCTACTTGGTCCTAAAGGCTGTCCAAATGCTTGCTCCGACAGCAAATGACACTGTGATGGAGACACAACTTGAAGTGAGTGGTCTCAAATCATCACTCTTCTGTAACAAGAGCACACGACCCTTTCACAAGAACTTACCAACAAAAAATTTAATGTCATAAGTGATCTTTCATCTCTTTTGTCTTGCTTATAAGTTCTTCAGTCTCCAAATGATCTTTCATGTTGTGGCAAGATAACCATTTGAACTCGGAACTGTTCTTCCTCCACTTCCTATAGAGTCATAAAAGTTCCAGTGTAAATAACCCATATTTGTTCACATGAATACTTTCACTTGGTAGAATTCTCCCTTAGGCTTCACAGTGGCAATATGATAAAAGCACTTTCTATTCAGAAGATCAACTTGTCTCAGTTGCATTCCATGGCCACTGGGATAAAAAGAAAAAGAAAACACTGAAAAGCATGTCTCTCAGTTAGTGAATCAGTTAATTGAGAACTTGAAAGCTACTTTCACGGTCTTACTCATTAGTACCAAATATAATGTCTAGGTCTGCTGCAACTGATTTCTATCACACGTTTGAAGCCACAAATCAAGTTTCAACCATCAAATTTACGCTTCACGAAGTTTACCGCTCTTGAAAAGAAGCATACTTGAAGCACTTCAGATTTGTTACTTCAATATAAATTGAGATATAACAAGGTTTGCCAAAGTGCAAACAGAAAATCAATTTGTAAGTATGTGATTCTTCAGGTGGTAGATTTCACCGATCAAGAACAAGCACAAGCTCTGCGTAATTTGTAGGTGTACTAGTAATTAAGGCATTGCAGCCACAGGATAACTAAGACAATTGCATCTTGCTATTAAAGATACGTTCATTGAAGTCTGAAGAAGTGAAATATCCATGGGTGACCCACTAAGAACCTCTTTGGTAACGTGTCAAACAGTGTCTAATTTTATTATTTTGTTCCCTAGAATCTTAAAAAAAAAAAAAAAATGAACATAAATCCGATTGGTAATGTTTTTGTTTCTAGGAATAGATTCGGAATAAAATCAAAAAGCAAAAAAAGTTGCTTCTTTATTTCCGGGAACAACTTCAGAATCAAACCCAAACCATTTTCTTTTTATTCTCTTCTCTTTTCTTCTTTTTCTTTTCTTTCTTTTTTCTCTTCCTCTTCTTATTCCTCTACCGGCTAGACGAGGTCTGGCAACCTCGTCGGAGCCTCGCTGGCCCTTGGCGAGCCTTGCCGTGGCGGGGCAAGGTCGACCCTCACTAGGGGCTGGTGAGGCTCCCTTGAGGCTAGTGACCTCGCCGGCTCTCATCTAGCTAGTCGCCAATCATTGTCATGGCCAGCAATTGGCTAAAGGAGGAGGAAGAAGAAGAAGAAGAGGAGGAGAGAACAAAAAAGAAAAAAAGAGAAAAATATAATAAAATTATTAAAAAAATAAAAAGAAATTCTAAGTCACAAAGAAAATTGAGAGTCATATCAAACGCATTTTCATTCCGAGAATAAAAATTTTGTACAGTTATCAAACGCTTTTGAAAATTATGTACAGTTACCAAACGCTTTTGAATACTCAGAAGCTCATATAGGGAACATAATCAAAAAAACTATTCTTGAATAGAACTACTACCAAGTGCGCCCTAATAATACATACAACATCTCTCTCTCTCTCTCTCTCTCTCTCTCTCTCTCTCTCTCATTCTCTCATATAGAACCTGTCTACTTCATGCATTGATGGGCTTCACAAAGTACCTAGTATTCTTTGGTTTTATTTGAGTGTTAGAAGTACATTCGTAATGCGCTCAAGTGAAATAAATCTAGGATTGTTATTCTGCGATAGCTGTGAAATGGTGTAGCTTACAGGAAAACATTGGGAAGAAGTTTCTGAAACTGAAGTAACATATTCATTTATTACAGAGCACAGGATTACCGGATACTGGTGAACCAGAGCCAACCCATGAATTGCTCAATAATTGTGGGGACAACAATCATGAAGCTTCGGATGCGGTCCTCCAACGTGAAAATATTGCTAGGATGATGATGGCAAAGGATTTGACTACCTTACAAGACTTTGGAGGTGTCCAAGGGGTAGTAGAAGCTCTCAACAGTGATGCAGCGAATGGAATTCCAGGTCATGAGGAGGACCTCAATCAGCGACGCACTGCAATCCTTAAACTCCAGTCGGAGGCTCATAACAGAAACTTCATCCACTTCCTCAGGAAATCTTGCAACAGTAGCACCATTATGCTCCTAATTTTGGCCATTCTGTCATTGGCCTTTGGCATTGAAGAGAGAGGACTGATGGCGGGCTGGTGTGAAGGGACTCTTACACTAGGTGCTGTCATTCTGATTGTGATAGTCCACTCAGTTATTGAATTTCGGAATGAAAATTCACGACAGTCGTCAAGAAACCAGCTTTGGCAAAATCAAGAACTGAAAGTTCATGTCTTAAGAGGGGGATGCCATCAAACTATTTGCATCTCTGATGTCCTCTTTGGAGACATTGTGCTATTAGAAAAGGGAGACCACGTTCCTGCTGATGGTTTGCTCATACCCACTGGATCCTTGGAAGTGAATGACAAAGCTGATCCCATCATCAATAATCAGAATCCATTCTTGTATTATGGTTCCAAAGTAACTGATGGTGCTGGCAAAATGCTGGTGACCTCCGTTAATGCCGAGACAAAGTTGGGCAATATGTTGAGGAGAGCTCAACTATCAAAAAAGACACCAGTAGAGGAGCAACTCAACAAGCTGAGCATGCGGAAGCAAATAATTGGTGTTGCCATCACAATAATCATCACTGTGGTGTTGTTTTTGCGGTTCAATCTCAAGAAGGAACAAGAGAATTCAGGCCTGCCAGACTTCTCAGGGAAGCCACATCCTCTGAAGCAATTGATTGAAGCTGTGAAGAGAGTTGCTCAAAGACCAAGAGGGATGTTAAACGCGTTGACTTCGCTTACTTTGGTACTAGTTGGAACTGCTGAAGGACTACCATTAGCAATTACCATTGCCATCACTTGCTGGAACAAGAGGATGCTAGGTGACAAGACCTTTGCTCCAGAACCATCCATTACTCTCACCATGGCTTCTGTCACCATTGTCTGCACTGACAAAACAGGGGGACTGCCATTGGCCCCACAAGAAGTTGAAAGGTGCTGGATTGGTAAAAAAGTTATCAGTGAAGATTCCAAGGTATCCAATCATGTTCTGGAAGCATTTTGCGATGGAATTGCCATATTATCTTTATTTCCAGAGAGCAGCCGAACCTCAATGGATAACTCAATCCTTGCATGGGCTGCAGAGAAATGGGAATTGAATACAGAAATCTGGAAGCAACTTCACAGTTTCATTGACTTCAGACAGCCAACCTACAATGAGAACATAGTTGCAGCATTGGTTGGAAAGGATGGAGGTAACTGGCCAAGGTTCTTGCACTACAAGGGACCTGCAACACCAATATTAGACATGTGTCCACAATTTTATGACATTGAAGGGATAACAAGGCCCATGGATATAAGTGAAAGGATGATTTTTGGAGACATTGTTGAGCGAATGCTGTCAGAAGGGTTTGAACCCATCGCATTTGCTTGTAAGCAAGTTGATGAATCCAGGTCTGATGAAGGCAATCTAACAATGGTGGCACTGGTGGGGCTAAAGAAGACTGACTGGGAGAATACAAGAGAGATGATAGAAGAATGTAGAGAAGCCGGAATTAAAGTACTAGTAGCATCGAGTGAGAAGGTCTTGAAGCTACAGAGCATTGCTACAGGGTTTGGAGTCACACAACCTGATTCAGATGCACTAGTCATAACAGGCGAAGAATTTCGAAATAGCTCTGATGAAGAGAGGACGGAAATTGCAGCTAGAATTTCTGTGATGGGGAACTCCCTCCCATCTGATCAGCTTCTTCTGGTGAGTTGCTTGAAAGATCAAGGACACACAGTTGCAGTGGTTGGAAACAGAACAAATGACATTCCGACCTTAAAAGCTGCTGATGTGGGACTCACGTTTGCTACATGGAGCACTGACATTGCAAGAAAGAGCACTGACATCGTCATCACAGAAGGAAATTTCAAATCCATCTTGGCCATAATGAAGTGTGGAAGATGCATATACAGCAATATGCAGAAGTACATACAATTTCAGCTGACTATGACCTTAGCCGGGCTGTTGATACCCTTAATCACAAATGCCTCTCAAGGAAGTTCGCCTATAGCAACGATTCAGTTCCACTGGGCAATCTCAGTTTTGACTCTTCTAGGTGGTTTGGCTCTTTTGACGGAGCCGCCCTGTGAGATGCTCATGAAGAAATTCACACCGGGACAAGATGGACAACTCTTTACCAAGGCCATGTGGGTGAATATTTTCATGCAAACAGCTTACCAGGTGTCTCTGTTGGCAACCATGCAGTCTAAAGGGCCCACAATTCTTGGGCTTAAGGAGAAGGTATTTGAGACTCTGATGTTCAACAGCTTTTTTGTATGCCAGGTATTCAACAAATTCAATGCACGAGAGCCTGAAAAGATGAATATCTTCAGAGGGCTCCATCGCAGTAAATGGTTTTGGGTGGGTACAGTTACCGCCTTGTTGTTGCAGTTGGCATTTCTCGAGATAGCACATATCATTGCACATGATTCAAGATTGAAATACGCAGAATGGGGAATGTGTCTGTTTCTTGGGGTTATCTCATGGTGCGTTGACTTAGCTGGAAAGTGCATACTCCTCGTGATTAAAAAGTGGGTGACAAAGCCACCAGGTTCAGTTGTCAGAGACAACAGAAACCTAACCTCAGCTGTCCCAGAACCCGCTTGCAATTTCGAGCTTCTTCCGCTCATGCAGAAGTTGAAGGCCCTATATGTCCGAGTTAAAACTATCTTCACAAGAGATGGAAAAACTGAATAATGGTACGTGGCATTGTAAATAAGGTGGATTAGGCGCAGCTTTCACTGACTAGTGTCTAGAATTGCCTATTCAGATTGCCTTCTACATAATATTAGACGCCATAATGAACGCCATCTTCCAATTCTTCTCTTTTCTTCATTTTTTTTTTTTTCACATTGATCCACAGAGCCACCCCTTTCATTTGATACCATTTATATTTTCTGCAAATTGCCTCTTGTCAGCACTTCTTTTGGGTTGTAACAGTTCGTTTCTGGTAAAGTCTTACTAATTATTGAGAAACCTACATAAGAGATCATCAGAAATGTGCAGTTTCATTCACAAATAAGCAAGTAAAATAGCTGCAATTTTAAGAACAAGAGATCAAATCGATATATAGAGAGCAAAGAAATAATAACAGGAGATGATCATTAATTTTTATGCAGGCATCTTCAATCACAAGCTCTGTATCTAGCAGAAACTAGTGGAAGAGACTAATGAAACATTTGAGTTTGGAGCCTGAATTGATGCTTACTAGTAGGTGAAGTCATTAAGATAAGCGGAGCACCTGCAAACTGAGCTTAGCTGAGAAAGTGAGTCACTAATTCGTTTGGAACTCCCTTGCTATTCAATTCTGTCCTGTGAACTCTTGACGGCTCCTTAATGCACATCTTCGGTGCCAATGGCTCGACACATTTTCCATTAGAAAAATTCATCAACAATGCTGTTCCGCACAAGGCTTGAACAAATTCACAGCTTGCCTCGTCACCTAATTGCCAACAATCATCAAGGAAACTCCCGAATTAACCCAAAGTAATGGTGCTTAACAAGGACCCGAAAAGCTTTTAATTAATGAACACTACTAATTCATCTAACCGTCACGAATAATGACGTGTACAGAACAACACGATTCCCCATTGAAATTCAGTTCACTTCAGTTCTGTACTCACATCCCCCTTCCTTCTCCTTCTTCTTCCTATCTTTGATTTGTGCAACCATTCTTCTTCATTTCAAGTGAGCATTAACTCTCATATACGCGTGCAAAATCAAATGCATATCTTGAACAAAACCCAGAAGAAGGAATGGTTTGGCAAACCCGCAGCAAACGAACTTCAATGGAAGGCGACCAAAGTCGTTAGTTTCGAGCTTAGCTTCGATTAAACTCACCAACTGAGCATATCGTTACATAGCAGAAATCTCGAGAGAATAGAAAGTACAGACATGAATTTGAAACTAGCACCTGCAAGCAAGCTCAGTAGAAGCACACCAGTCGACCCATGAAGCTGTCCAAAGTCAATGGTCTCCCCATTTCTGGCGAGTTCGACCATTATCGGACACTCATTTGTCGTTTCAGTGAGCTAATGAGGAGTCATCTTGCCATGTAGAAAAGAAAAACCAAATCCGACGGTCAGTATTTCAGTGATTAATGGCCACACGCGTAATGGTAAAGTTGTGCCATGAAGTGGCAATCGTGTTAACAGTTGTTGGCCACTTTAATCGCCATGCAAAAGTTCGAACCTTTTTCTCAGATTGAGTCCAAAATTATCCACACGCAACAATTCCTGATTCCTTTGGACACATGGCTTGATTTCTTTTTATTTTTTCCCCGCATGATTGGTATGCACGGCTTACTGCTAGGCCCATAAAAAAAATTGTCCCATCCAAATTGGCCTATGCCAATGCAATATAAGTTTAGTGACCTTTATCTAGACCCAATCAATACCCAACCCAATTGGGTCACCTTGCATTGGGCTAGTGAGGCCCGACCTTGCCAGATTCGATAAGGTGGGGGCTAGGCGAGACTCAACCCTTGCTAGTGGCCAGTGAGGCTCGCCAGAGGTCGACTCGCCTCTAGCTAGTCATAGAGGTTTGGTGACTAGTTGGAGGAAGAAGGAAGAGAATGAAAGAAAAGAAAAAAAATCGAAAAAAATTATAAAAATATTATTAAAAGTTATCAATATTAATGCTAGCTGTGTTGTGTAAGCCATTTGGTGTCCACGTCAGTAATATCTAGCCAAAAATGGTTGGAAGGATTGAATTGGAACCATGTCAAAATGTTTATGACTAAATTAGCACTAATAAAATGTTTATGATTAAATTGACACAAATGAAATAGATTTATGACTTTTCTAACACTTTTGCCCTTGCCATCACAAACCTCATCGCACAACCTTAGATTGGATTCACACTTAAATCACATTTCCATGCACTTATCCCATAACAAAACATACTAATAATATTCCCTATGTTAATGTTCAAAGAGAAATACATTGGAACCTAGTTTAATGTCATTTGTAACCTCACTAGAGATATTTGCTCCGATATACGGTTAGATGGTGTTGCAATGAGGTTGAGTTGAAGAATCAAGTTGCTTGATAGTAGCTGTGACGGTCCGATTTTCCAATTTTAATTTCAATAAATTTAGACGGGTATTTCGTTGGCATGCATATAGTTCCTTTCCTTGAGTCAGCCACTCATGTGAAAACTGGTCTATCCGGTGAAGCCGTTAAGAAATTCTAATGCATAAGACTCGAGAATTTGATCAGGAAGCGACCTTTCGACTAGGATAATCTGCAAGGGTCATTATGGCTCAAATATCGATTAGGGATCGGAGATGGGTTGGCTCGACGGAGGCATGTGATTAGGTGTGGGTGATTCCACCGGATCGCACAACTCTTGCCGATCGACACTGGACCGACTTTTTTAACGATTGGGTACCCTGTGCCCGTATTTGAAACCTTGAGATTACCCCCGACAACCGAAAGTTGTGGCTTGAAATGATCAACCGCAAGTCAGATGCACAAAAATTTGTAAACACTGCTCGGTAGATTAGGATGCACTAGTATTATGCCAAAGTGAAATTAACCGTGAAATTGAGATCAAATTCTGAAATTGGGAGTCATGGTGTGTCACAAACCTTATTAGGAACATTGGATTAAATTATGGACTTTAATTTGGACTCAATTGGAAGATAATTGATGGAAATTGAAGTAATTGAATGTACAAGAACTTGTACCCCGGCGGAAAATAAAATTGAACCTTTTGGTAAAGTTGTGGAAGGTTGGAGTTAGTGGATGATGGCGTCGCGTGAAGGTCATGAATGAGGCAAGATTAGGCTAGGGTGGTGACAAGTGGAAGGTGAGGATGAGGCCTTGGAAATGTGGGATGTCACTTTCCCCTTGTCTCCATCATCTTTAAGCTTGGGAGGAGAGAGATTGGGAGGGAAAAAGCAAGAAGCAAACCAGCGGAACCGCCCAACCGAGCTGCTCGTCCGCCTTCGCCCACTCGACCGCCGCCGGAGCTCGCCGTCGCCGCTCGCTCGCGTGCGACCGCCCGTCGTCCTGTGTACGAGCTGCCTTGTCTCCGTCCGCCGAACCTCCCGCGTCATCGTCTCTCCAAGCTAGCAGCTGCCCGACGTCGCCGCGCCTCACCGAAGCCTCCGTCGCCGTGTCCGTCGCCGTTAGCTGCCGTCCCGAGCCCTAGCTGCCTCCGCCGGTCTTCCTCCGCCGTTTCTCCGCCCGTTCAGCCGCCGTTCCCTCACCCTCCGAGCTCGGTTAGTTGCTGGAAAAACCAGTAAGAACCAGCCCCTTCCAAGCTCGATTTGGCCTCCTATTAGTTCTCATTTGGTGTTGATCCGTGTAGGTTTGTCGTCGGCGTCGTCGTGCTCTTCGCTGGAGACTCGTCAGAAAGCGATTCCGGTGAGTTTAGCTCACTAAACCCCGATTAGTAGGTTAATCATGCCTTAAGTGTGTTTAGTTTAGGTTGATTAAAATTAAGTTGTTAGATTAGTTATTTTAAATATGGATTAGATTAAGTTGTTTAATTAAAGTAAATCATGTTTAGTTTAAGGGTTAAGTAGGTTTATTTTAAAATAAGCCTTGATGTGACTTAAAGTATTTTATTTATGATTTAAATAAAGGTTTCGAAATTGTTGGATTATTTAATAATAAATCATATTCCGAAAATCATTAAAATATTATTTATTAAAAAAAAAAACTCAAAAAATTATTTTTGACCCTAATTGCTCAGAATTTCGTGCCGATCGTCACTATATATTTAGAATTTGAATTGATGAATGGTTAATGCAAATTGAGTGTTGATTGAGGAAATTATGGATTTTATTTAGAAAATCTAAAATGTCGGGTTTGATATCGAAATTGGATTTTTAAAGATTAATGTGGTAATTGGAATATGTAAATGACGTGTGAAGTGCCTTAAGTTGATTATGAGTTGTGGTATGATAATTATGAGAAATTGTTTTGAAATATTAAGTTGGAATTGCCCCTATATGAGATGCCCCACACAACGGATGCGGGTTGCAGTTGATTCTGGGCTCATGCTCCTTCGGGAACGCCGTCAATGTACTGACAAAGTCGCGCTCCAAGGGGGGAGGCGATGCCTGGCTATATGTCAGTAGATAGCTGAACTGTGAGTAGGCTATGCCCTTGTGTGGCAATGATTAATGATTGGAATGCTTGCTATGATTGTGAATTAAGTGAAACTGATTGTGCTCCAATGATTTAAATCCCTGTTGTTACCTGTGATTGAGTGATATGAATTGTACTAATCTGCAAGAAGGTAAGGAGGCGAGGTAAGTCTTCTGTATTGTGTGGCTAGACCACTTTGGGGCGTATTTTCTTCCTAATAGGGGTTTAGGAGGGGTGAACTTGCTAAGACAAAGTCTCATCCCGGTTTGGGGAAAATATTACAGAATCGTAGATGGCGAGACCCCTGGAGATGAGTGGCCTGCCGACGGAGATTGACCAGACGATAAAGAGTGCTCCTGACCCTGGGAGTCCTTGGGTCTATCAGTTGGTTAGGACCCTCATCTGGGTCCAGGTGAATGTGCATGACAGAGTACCGTACATGTTTAGGGCTTGGTTTCGTTCCGGAGTCGATGGTATTAGGGTTGGCCCTCTGGATAGCATGGATATTCCGCTGGCTGTGATGAACGCCATTTTGGGTGAAGGCGTGGCGGATCTTCCTGGCGGTAGAGTGATCAACGCCTCGCCCCCGGCCTTTTGGGTGACAAATCCTGAGGATGTGGGATCGTCGAATGGGGCTGACCAGTAGCTCTAGGACTATTGATTTTCTTTTGGCGGACCGATCCATGTTATGTAGGCTGACCCCCCTTTTTGATGCACATAAACTCTGACCCATTTTTTGTGCATATAGTCTCCGGATCCTGTTGGTGTATGTAAGCCTTGGATTGTTAATGATGTATGAAAGTATGTTTGTTTGATTTTGAATTGATTTTCCTGCTGTCCTATCCCATATGTTTTTGTAAGGGGTTTCTTAGTACGTTCCGCTTGCGCATTAATAAATAATTTGGGGTCGGCGAAACTATCTGGGAATGTCGCATTTCCATGACCATGGTGGGATGTTAGCGCTCTCGAGATTCGGGGCGTGACAGTAGCGATCTGGTCTGATGAGAGCAAGGAGTGGTCATTAAGAGCAAGGATAAGGAGCGGCTCTTGGCAGGCTTTTAGGATGGTGAAAGGAGTCGAAATGAATTGAATTGTGCACCGAACATGAGGAGAGTAATTCTAGAAGAAAAATATGAAAACTGAAATTAACTCACAAATATGTCTTTTGAAGTAACAACAATGCTTAACTTTATGTGTGTTCAAGTGGGAGTACTCAGGATAGGTGGCCTCTTGGGAAGGTGCTCACTTGTACATGAAAGGACAAAACTATGAGACATGGTATTGGACAAGCCACAACGGACAATACCTAGTAAGTTAATTCAGGAATGTAACCTTTGTAGCAAAAATCATCAAACTCTCCATTAAAAAGGAAGGGAAAGAGCCCATAGCCAAAAAAAATCAGACACACCTTGTGACATCCTGAAATCTAGGTGCTGATTTCGATCGAAATAGTTAGGCATTTCATCGACGCATTTATAGTTCTTTTCCCTTAACTGATCATTCATGAGATAACTAGTCTATCAGGTGAAGCCGTTAATGAATTTTAACGCATTAGACTTGAGAATTCGACCAGGAAATGACTGCTCGACCGTGCAAATCTGCAAGAGATCATTACGACACAGTAAGATCGATTAGAAATCCGAGATAGGTTGACTCGACAAAGGTATGTGATTAAGTGTGGGTGATTCCACCTAATTGCACAATTCTTGTCGATTGGCACTAGATCGATTCTTCAGTCGTTTTGATACCCTGTGTCTGTATTTGAAATCTTGAGATTTCTACGATAACCGAGAGTCGTTAATGTATTGAAGATGTACTTTGTGGCTTGAGAATAATCAATCACAGGTCAAATGCACGAAATTCCTAAAAGCTACCCGGTAGATTATGATGCACTAAATTCGCGCCGAATTGAAATTAACCGTGAAATCGAACCCGAATTCAGAAATTGAGAGTTCTATCAAGTCACAATTCATTTTAGGAATGTCGACTTATCTTCAGAAGATTTTTTTACAAACCGAGATTTTTGGCGGAAAAGCAAAGTAAGGCCGTTTTTGTTTGAGATTGTTAGAGGGTCGTTTTTAATCGAATCTTTGGGAAGCAAGTGGGATCAATTGATGGGAAAAAGTCATAAGAAGGTTGAGAACAAATGGATTAATTTAATTGAGCTTCAATTGGATGGAATTGATTGAGAATTGATTGAATTAAGTGTACAAGATTTCATGCCATGACGGAGGATGGAATTGGACCCATTGAAGATTGTTGTGGAAGGTTTGAAGTTAGTGGAATGTGATGTCACCTTATGTCATGGTGGTTGGAGCCAAGTGATGAGAGCTTGACAAGTGGAGGGTGGAGATTGAATCTAAAAAAGGCACCCATCAAGATCATCTTCAAGCTTAGGAAGAGAGAGAAAGAGGAGAGGGAGAGCTTCAACCGGTTGCAGCAGTCCGACGGCCCCCTCCGCCTGTTGAATCGTTCGCACGTCGCCGAAGTCGCTCACTGCCGCCGTCGCTGCTTGTTCGCGCATGCCTCACCCGCTCGCCTCTCCGCCGCTTCTCCCTTCGCCCGCATGCACGCGTGCCAGCCGGAGCCCTCGTCGTTCGTCCGTCACTGCCCTTGGCCGAACTGCAGCCGTGAGCCACTGTACAGCTCGTCGGGAGCTTGTGCAAGCCATTGTTGTCGCCCGCCGGTCCTCCTCCATCATTCCTCCGCTCGAACCAGCACCAGAGCAGCCCTCCTTCGGCCTCAACCAGCAGCCAAGAAAATGGGTATGGAAGCTCGGTTTTGGCCCGTTTTGGCAGGCTTCCCGACCCCGGAAGCTAAGCCCACTTTGGAGTGAATCGATCCCCTTGGCATCCCCGTCGATTTGAGCCGCTCGATTTGTTAATCGGGTGAGTTTAACTCACTAATCCCTGCTTAGTAGGTTAATCACGTTTAAGGGGTGTTTAGATTAAACTAAGTATGTTTAGGTGATTAGATTAATTTATTTAAATGTTAAGTGGATTAAGGGATGTGATTAGTTTAGTGGATAATTAATTAAGGCTAAGTAAATGTTTGGATTAAAGTAATCTTGTTTAAGCCTTAATTAATTATTTTAAATTAAATAATTAATTCGAATTTATACTATTATTTATTATATTGTATTATTATAATATAATATTATTTTATTTAATTTTCGGAATAAATTTAATTATTTATTATTTTCCGGAAATTTTGACCGGGATAGTTGGTGACCGGAATTTTATGCTGATAATCGTGATGAAGTTTTTTATTTAATTGAGCTCCAATTTGAGCTAAATTTAATTTATTGTAATTAATTATTAATTTTCGAAATTAATTAATTAATTAATTAAATTTCGGAAATTAAGGTTGAGATGGTTGACAACCGAAATTCCGTTTGATTGTCGTGGTGTAGTCCATTTATTTATTTGAGTGTTAATTTGTGCTGAATTGAATTAATTGTGAATTTAGGATTTATTCCTAAATTATCTGATTTTGGTTATTAATGGAAAAATAACCGGCCGTCGGTTTACAGCGCCAAAAATATATAATGGGCTGTTGAAATTGGTGGGATATTTGTAAATGAAATTATTATATTTTGGCTAAGGCCAACCGTGTACCCACACACAACTATTTATCGAGAATGATAAAAAATGGAATTGATTATATGAGAGAGTGGTATATTATATCGGCTCATGGGCGATATGTTAGCTTTGGGTGATAGTATACCGGTATACTATATCAGTCTACGGATGATATGTTAGCTTTGGGTGAGCAGTATACCTTATTATCAACTTTAGGCGAGCACATATATATAGTATACTAAATTGGCCTGGGGGCCATAATATATCAGCTTTGGGCGAGCACATATATATATATAATATACTAAATTGGCTTGGGGGCCTTAATCTATTAGCTTTGGGCGAGTATATACATAGTATACTATATCTATCAGCTTTGGGCGAGCTATGCTATCTATTTGTAGCTTTGGGTGAGCAGTCCTAGACTATGGTTGGACTTTATAGATAGTATTGAATGTACCGACCAGGAAAATGTCATGGTGACATATAATCGATTAAGTCGATTGATCACTGAGTTGATCTGATTGGTGGAATGTGATTGATTGCTGTAGTTATCAATATTATTGATTGAACTGATGTGCAGGAAGGAACTGAGCCAAGGTAAACCCTTTGATCTGTGTTGTGCTTAGGCAGCCCTTATGGTGTATTGGCTTCCTAATCAAGTCTTAGTGAGATAGAACTTGCTGAGACATAGTCTCATCCCGGTTTGGGGAAAATATTTCAGGTCCCCAGATGACGATCATGGAGGATCGGGAGTCGTGGGGTTCGGAAGGCGGAGGCTGAAGAATCGGCAAATGGGTCTGACTAGTGGATGTTAAGACAATCCCATTTTTGATAAGCTGTCAATTTTGTAAACAGCCTAAGTTTGTAATTAACCAGTTTGTCTATAAAGACTCGTTTTGGTGTGAAAAATATGATCCTACTTTTCTATCCCATTGTTTGATTGTCTGGGGATTTTATTAAGCTTCCGCATGCGTATATAAATGAATGGGTTGGCGACCTTCCTGGGACGTCGCAAATATATCGACCAGATAAGGGATGGGCGCATGCACGAGGATCGGGGCGTGACACACCCCACAACAATTCAAGGCTGCATTATGCTAATCCTATCCAGTGGATGATGACCCTTCAACGATTCCTGTCATTTCTCCTCCTATCCACTCTCTCAGCAGACACGCCTCATCATTTTCTCATGCGAGTCAAGCGGAAAATTCTTTGGAGCCATGCAATGGATTCAAACTGGATATTTGGAAGCAACGTCACAGTATCATTACGTTCAAACAGCCAACCCACAATTAGAACATAGTCGCAGCATTGATTGCAAAGAGTGGAGGTAAGGGCCTAGGTCCTTGCACTTCAGAGGACCTGCAACAATAATATTAGACACGTGTTCACGATTTTATGACATTGAAGGCAAAACAAGGCCCATGGATAGAAGTGAAGAGATAAATTTTGAAGGTCGAATTAAGCAAATGCTGTCGGAAGGTTTTGAATTCATCACATTTGCTTGTATGCAAGTTAATGACTCTAGGTCTAATGTAGGCAATCTAACAATGCTGGGACTGTTGGGGCTGAAGAGGACTGGCCGGGAAGATACGAGAGAGGTGATTGAAGAATGCAGAGAAGCCGGAATTAAAGTGTTACTAGTATCGAGCGACGAGGTTTCAATGCTTAATAACATTGCTACAGCGTTTGGAGTGATACAGCCTGATTCAGATGCACTGGTTATAACAGGCGAAGAATTTCGGAGTAGCTCTGATGATAAGAAAATGGATATGGCAACTAGATTTTCTGTGATGGGGAACTCCCTCCCGAAAGATTGGCTCCTTGTACTCGGTTGCCTGAAAATTCAAGGACACAAAGTTGCAGTGGTCAGAAATAGAACAAATGACGTTCCCATGCTAAAAGCTGCTGATGTGGGACTCACATTTGCTACTAGGAGCACTGACAGTGCAAGAAAGAGCACTAAAATTGTCATCACGGAAGGCAATTTCACATCCATTTTAGCCATAATTAAGTGTGGAAGATGCATATACACTAACATGCGAAAGTAGATCCAATTTCAGCTAACTATGACCTTAGCCGGGTCATTGATACTCTTAATCACAAATGCCTCTCACGGAAGTTCGCCTATAACGACAATTTAGTTCCAATGGACAATCTCAGTTTTGACTCCTCTAGGTGGTTTGGCTCTTTTGATGGAGCCGCCCCGTGAGATGCTCATGAAGAAATTCACACCGGGACAAGATGGATGACTCATCGCCAAGGCTGCATCTCTTTTTGCAACCATACAGTCTAAAGGGCCTACAATGCTCAGGCTTAATGAGAAGTCAATTGGGACTCTTGATATTCAACAGCTTTTTTCTATGCCAGTTTTTCAACAAGTTCAATGCACGAGAGCCTGAAAACAAGAAAATCTTCAGCGGGGGTCCATTGCAGTAAATGGTTTTGGGTGTGTATAGGTGCTGCTTTGTTGTTGCAGGTCGCATTTCTTGAGATAGCACATATTATTGCAGGTGATTCAAGATTGACATATGCAGAATGGGGAATGTGCCTACTTCCTGGGATAATCTCATGGTGCATTGACTTAGCTGGAAAGTGCATAATCCTGATGATTAAAAGTCGGGTGACAAATCCACTGGGTTCAGTTGTCAGAGATAACAGAAACCTAATCTCGGCTGACCCAGAACCTGCTGGCGATCTTGAGCTTCCACTCATTCAGGAAGTTGAAGGCCCAACATATCAGCACTATAATTTGTCTGCAAGAGATGGAACAACTGAAGAAGTTACGTGGTGTTGTAAATAAGTTGGTTAGGAGGATGCACGATAGAAGGGAGTTAGACAGAATGATTCAGTTCCTTGACTTAGTTTTGTAACTTTACTGATTTGTTGTCTGTTCATTCAAGGGGCCATGTAAATAAATATGTAAAGAACCATAATGATAGCCATCTGTATCTCCCATCTAATCTTTGTTCCTTCCTGTTGGAAATGGTGATTCATTTTCTAGAATTTCCTAGAGTTGGTAAAATTTTAGAATTCTCTAGAATTCCCTAGATGAATTTTTTAGAAGAAAGAAGAAAAAATTTTCTAGAAGAAAGAGGAAAATGTCCAACATGTAAGAGAAGTCTCTAGAATTGTCCACAAGCTCATGTGTCTAGAAGTTTCATCTTATGTTAGAGAAGTCTAGAGACTTCCTCCACCAACTTTGGCAGCTATATAAAGGAGCAAGTGCTCCATATTTTGGGTAAGGGAGCTAACCATAAAAACCACATCATGTAGCTCTCTCACCATCACCTCCTTCAACTATTGTAAAATTATTTTCATAAACTAGTGAAACTATCTTTGTTCCACAAACCTTCTCAAAATATCCTATCCTTGTCCCTTGTCCATGCTCTATCAAATATAAACTATATCAAGCTTCCGCGCTTAATTAAATTTTTTAACATGGTATCAAAGCCAGGCATATCGGATGGTTATGGTCGTTTGTCCTCACCATCCTCAACTAAAAAGGCCAGAGCCCGAGCGAGAGCCAACAGAGCCAAGCCGAAGCTAGAATCAGAATCAAAGGTCAGAACTCGAGCGAGAGCCAACAGAGCCAGAGCCGGAGCTAGAGCCGGAGCCAAAGGCAGAACCAAGCCGGAGCCGGAGCCAGAGCTAGAGCCTACGAGAGCTAGAGCCAGAGCCCGAGCTAACAACTACAACTAAGAGCATTTTGATGCCCCGAGACATATGGGACATCGTTGAAGAAAAGTCATTATGTACGCGACAAAAGGATACAAGGGATTATGGAATGAAGACGGACTAAAAGACATGGGACAGACTACAATATCCGAAGTATCCCAAAAATGGATGAAGGGGGAGTGTTGGAAATGGTGATCCATTTTCTAGAATTTCCTAAAGTTGGTAAACTTCTAGAATTCTCTAGAATTCCCTAGATGAATTTTCTAGAAGAAAGAAGAAAACATTTTCTAGAAGAAAGAGGAAAATGTTTAACATGTAAGAGAATTCTCTAGAATTTTCTAGAAGGCTCATAGAGAAGTCTAGAGACTTCCTCCACCAACTTTGGCAGCTATATAAAGGAGCAAGTGCTCCATATTTTGGGTAAGGGAGCTAACCATAAAAACCACATCATGTAGCTCCCTCACCATCACCTCCTTCAACTATTGTAAAATTATTTTCATAAACTAGTGGAACTATTTTTGTCCCATAAACCTTCTCAAAATATCCTATCCTTGTCCCTTGTCCATGCTCTATCAAATATAAACTATACCATGCTTCCGCACTCAATTAAATTTTTTTAACACTTCCCATTCTTCTCTCTTCTTCATTTTTTCTCATATTAAACCATGTAATCGCCCCTTTCATTTTGAAATTGGTTATATTTTCTGCAAATTGCCTCTTATTAGTACTTTTTCCAGGGTGGTAACAGTTAATTTCTGGAAAACTCTTACAGAGTATCTGAAAAGCTACGTAAGAGATCTTCAGAATGTACATTTTCATACGCATATGAGCAAGTAAATTAGCTGCAACTGTAAGAATCAGAGACTATTCAATATAAAGAGAGAAAGCAAGTAATAACTGAGGATCATCGTAAGTTTTTATCCAGGCATCTTCCATAACAAGCTGTGTATCTAATAGAAACTAGCTGAAGATACTTAGACGAGTTTGGAGCGTGAATAGATGCTTACAAGTAGGTGAAGTCATTAAAAAGGGGAGCATCTGCAACTGAGCTTAGCTGAGAGTGAGACGGCAACTGGTTTGGAACTCCATTTTTATTCGATTCTATGTCCTGCGAGAAGTTGACGGCTCCTTAACACCCGTGTTTGGTCTCAATGGCTCAACACATTTTCCATTCGTTAAGGAATGCTGCTTTATGCAGGAATTGAACAAATTCACAGCTTGCCTCGTCACCTAATTACCAACAACAGCATCAAGGAAAATAGCGAATTAACCCCACAAAAGTATCTACTACTCAGTATATGATGCTCGACAAGGACCCTCGAAACTCTTAAGTTGATGAACATCAGTAATTCGTCTAATCAACAGTTACGAATAATAGTGTGGGACAGAACAAGATGGCTAGCCATTGACTCTCCCTAATTCTCCCTAATTCTCCTTCCGTCTCCTTCTTCTTCCTATCTTTGATTCACTCAAGCACTAACTCTCAAGCGCGCGTGCGAAATCAAAAGCAGATCTTGAACAAAACCCAGTTTAAGGAACGGTTTGGCAAACCCGCAGCAAATGAAGCACCAGTCGGGCCATGAAGATGTTCAAAGTCAACGGTCTCTCCATTTCTGGTGAGTCTGTTCATTATCCGTGGCTCATTTGTCGTTTCAGTGATTGGATGACGAGTGATCTCGCTACGTAGAAATTAAAACCGAACGTCATTTCATATTTTAGTTTAATAATCCCAAATCCGACGGTCAGTATTTCATTGATGAACGGCCACATGCGTAATGGTAAATTTGTGCCATGAAGCGGCAATCATGTTGACGGTTGTTGTCCATTAGGGGTGTGCAAAACAAATCACTCGAGCCGGACTAAATCGGCTGATTGGATCTAGTTCCCAGGAGCGTTGATTTGATTCCTAATTTCTAAAAGTGAAATAAGTGTTTGAGTGGTTTGGTTCCTAGTTCCAAGGTGGAACCAAACTGACTATATATATATATATATATATTTATTATTTTATTTCTTCAAAAAAATTAGCAGTTTTAATTTATTATTTCGAAACAATAGGAGCTTATAATTGGACAATAAGATATTCGGATGAAAGTATCAAGAACTGAATTTGTTCTTGGTCATACTTTGAACAATAAGATATCCAAATGAAAATATTAAAAAAAATAATGACCGATTCCATTAAACCAAACTGGGACTGGATTGGATTGGTGGTTCAATCCAGTTCCCGATCCTAGGACCAATTGATTTGATCCTCGATCTCAATTCTACCTTGGAATCGAATCAAATTGGGAAGTGATAACTCCTATAATCGCCGTGCAAAATCTCAAACGACAAATTCAAATGTAGCTTCTATTCCATGGGTCAGTGGTAAAAAGTTCAAATCTTTTTCTCATATTGCGTCCCAAGCTATCCACGTAAGGCTTGATTTCTTTTTGTTCGCATAATCTGTATGTCCTGCTTACCGACAGGCCGTCAAATAAGCAAGTCGGATTGGGTAAAGTTTTTTATTCAATTAATTGAACCATTTTAATGTAATATAAATTTAGCAACTCATATCTAGACCCAATTAGTATGCGATCAAACTCCTATTATTAAAACACGTCTTATTATACCAAATTTACGAAAATTCATATCCACCAATTTAACCCACTTTAGCTCTTTACGTAAATTTATTATTTGAATAAAGTATAATATAAATTTTTTTAAAAAAAGTAAATTCACGAATAAAAAGTTGTTTCTTGCTCTGGCTTGCCCCGCCCAACTTAGCCAACGTAGTCTCGCTTCCGTCCAAGCCCCAAGACGTTGCCGTCGAGCCTATATCTGACTTGGCCTACTGCTAAGGCTGCGGTGTCTCCACGGTCTAGGTCTACCTAATAAACCCGAATTTGGAATGCATTAACAAAGTAATTAATGCCATTGCTTAGTTATCGTTATCGCCACCATCAGCATAGTCACAGCAAAATTGTTGGGAACTTTTGTAAATTAAAGAAAATTGAAACAAAGGTTTGAATTAAGAAAATATCTACAAAGTTTTTTCCACCATCGCTGCTCACTTTGTAGTTTTTTATTTCTCAATTTTTCTTTTGAGTTATATCTCCAAATGTTTTAGTCTCAAAAGGCCAAATGAGTTCAGTTTTGAGTCATTTAAGGGTGCATTTAATAATAATTTTGTTTACGAGAACAAATATTTTATCATAATTTTTTTTTCTAATTTAGTTTCAGGAAATAATTTCTCAGCAAAAGAACGATAATTGTACAAAATTTTTATTCTTGGGATAAAAATACGTTTGATATGATTCTTAAATTACCCACCCACGGCGAGACTCGGGTCGACAAGCTACCCTTGGCAATGCTTCGGCAAGTTTGCTAGTGACTAGTGTCGTGACCCCAATTTTTCGGGTGTGAATCACCTATGGTTTGGCTAATGGATTGTTAAGCCTAGACTTAACTCGGGCTCTCTCAAACCCATACCAATTCGCGACTTAGGTTTAAATTGTTAACATGCAATTGAATTTTAACTAGGAGTCGCCATTAATCTATTTTTGGTGGGTCGATTAGAAACCCAAGTAAAGTAATGGAAGATTTACTTTACTCCTATGAACCAGAGATTCATGAGTTCGGGAACTTGGTTACACCAGACTATCCTAGTGCCCTCTCGGTACATTTTTATTTCATTTTCAAAAAAAATGTTTGGCAATTGAATTGATTTTAATTTAACTTCCTAACATGCGATGTGATCATACGTGTGCACATACCACCAATTTAACACTCAAGAAAGCACTTAAATAATGCAGGACTTACCTCAAAGCAACGAAAGTAAGCATCTGCAGTGTTAAATTAAAATCCATATCAATAACTCTAGATATGATTTCTAATTAACACGCAATTACCCAATTTTTGTTTTTGTTTTTCTTAATGAAAATCATGCGATGCATGCTAATAATCTAATATGACATGGCAGCATGACCTAAACTATATGACATGAAGAAATGCAATAATTAAATGCAATCTAAATGACCTAATTCTAATGACATGCAATGCGATGCAATGACATACTAAAATGACACGCAACATACAATTTAGTATGCGGGTTATATGTCTTGCGACATTTATTAAATGACTTAGTCTAATGATGATGAAGTTCTAATTAAATGAACCTAATAAAAATTAAATGACGTGCATTTGATATTTCTATGCAAAAATGATCTAGCTAGATTAAAATTCTATCTAATTTAAACTAAGGATCAAGTCACATTAAATCCTAATTTAAACTAAGATATTATATTAATCTAACATGCAATTTATCTAATATGCAATGACGTGCAAAGAATGCCCTAATTCAACATGATATATGCATGATGATTTTTTTGTGTTTTTATATTAATTTCGAAATTAAAATTTCACATGCAATTCAAATAATGATAAAACTAACAACCTAAATGAATGTTTTTTTTTTTAATATTTTCCTAAATGCGGAATAAAATCCCTATTCTAGATATGCAAGATAATAAGAAATATTCCAAAACAAACTGAATCTTAATTCAAATATTTTTTGGATTTTTTTAGTGATTCTCCAAAACAAGCAATTATCAACTAAACATTAAATCTAAACAATCAAGATATTCAATCAAATAAATGATTAAAATAATCGAAAAAATAACATATTGTCTCATAGGTCAAATTAACGATTATCTTAACCCTAATTATCACGACAAAGAGTTCAAAATAATTAAAAAATCTAATCCGAATTCTTACGGATCAAATTAATAATTATATTGATTCAACACATAAAATACTATCGACAAACCCCAAAAATTAATATAATTAAAAAAAATGATCTGATATTTTACGGATCAAATTAGTAATTACAATAATTATGGGGAAGACCCCGGATAATGCCTACAAAATTCATGAAATGAATATCACTTCAAATTTACACAATAACAACTAACTTAAAAGAAACAAATAAAATAAAGTTAATAAAAAAAGAAAATAAAACTACCCAATTTCTTTTCCTTTTTTTTTCTTCTGAGCAAAGCAGCACGTGGTGGCCAGTCTGGTGAGGAGTCGCCGGCGTTAGGGGATGATCGTCAGAGCTCCGGCGAGGCTTCACGGACGGCGACCGGCAGGCTTCGTGAGGAGACAGCAGACGCGCGGCGAGAGGCGAGTTGCTGTGGCGCCGGTGCTCGGACGGAGGGATGCAGGCGGAGACGCGGCGATGGGATACCGATCTGACTCGGGTTTTCGGCTCCGAACAGCAGGTGGATCGCGATTCAGGCGAGGCCGGGGAGCAGCGTTCGGTTGTTGGTGCGGTGAACGGCGGTAATCGCGCGGTGAAGGGTGTCCAGATCTGGCGCGGGATGCTCTGGCGGAGGCTCGGCGTCAGGCGGGGCAGCAGGGAGAGATGGATGCGCGGCGTCGACGATCAAGTGCGAGCGCGACGGGACGGGCTCCTACGGGTCGCTCGGAGGTGCGGAGGGAGCGGTGCTGTCCGCGAGCAGGGGCGCTGGTTCGTGCGGCGTCGCAGTGCTGAAGCGAGGGCTCACGGAGATGGATGGGCTGAGGCGTCGGACTTTCTTGGACGGCAATCGGTGGGACCGAGCTTCAGGCGACTGTCGGAACGGTGGTGGTGTCGCGAGCGCGGGGCGGGGTCGCGAGCGCAGGGCAGGGTGATCAGCGGCTTGGGCAGGAGCGTCGCCGGCGGAAGGTTGAAGAAGAACAGTAATTTTTACTGTCACACGCTGCTTCTCCTTTTTCACTGTTGTTGCAGTACTTTTCCCCTCCTATTCACGACAACTTCCCCTCTCTCCACTTTTTGACTTTTGTGTTCTTTTCCTTTCGGTTTCAGAGAAAACGAAAAAGCCCCTTTCCACCAAGAGAACCCCCTGACCTCAACGTACCCGATTGCTTTTTATAGGTAGAAACAAAATGCAATCCTTATGTGAATATTTCATCCGACGAAAAGATTGTCTATAACCTCTTGATCACCCAAAATCCTCTTATTTTCGAATATTCTCCTCGATTTCATCATCTATCGATAAAGATAAGATTACAATGCGATTTTTTTTTAATTTTCAAAAATAATCATAATATCACATCAAATCTTAATTTTTCGCAAGATAATCAATTAAAAATAACGACGGGCTTGGGTTAATTTTATCCTTTCATGGGCCTAGCCCAGCCTACCGAACTAGAGCTCAAAAACATAAAATTTGAACCCATCCATCACTGTTCCTAAAAAATAAATAAAAAATGCAAAACATGTAAATTAAAAATAAATGCACCTAAAAAATTATATGCTATGCGATTGAATTATAATATTTTTTGGGGATTAAAAATTAATCCCCAATTTTTATGCAATAAATGACTAAATGGGTTGTCAAAATTTAGGTGTCAACAACTAGCCAAAAAGGAAGAAGAAGAAAAGGAAAGAGAAGAGAGAGAGAAGAGAAAAGAAAAAAATTAGATTTTATTCTTGGAGTTATTTTGGGAATAAGAAATAAATTTTTCTATTTTTTGATTTTGTTCCAAATCTATTTCCAGGAACCAAAAAAAAAAAGGATAATATTTTGGAAATAAAAAATTTATCAAATGGATTTTTGTTATTTTTTCTTTCTCGGAAATGAAAGAACGAAATTAGTTGTTTCCGGGAGTATTACCGAACAAGTCAGGACCCATTTTACAAGGTCTTATTTTTTTGGTAGCCCATTTTGCCTACTCTATTAACTCTGTGAGTTGCATTAGCTCTACATACCACTTGTTGGCGAAAGGAAGAATTTTATAGACCATTTTACAAACATGTTTAGCAATGACTCTAATTGCGGTTTGATATAGCGCATCTTCATCACTTTTTGCTTGTCAACTCCCAATTTGGTTATAAAATAATGAGCCCATCTTGTCTTTCATAACACGCATTCACTGCATGTGAGATGTGTTTTTCTTTGTCATATCATAAGTCTTTGACTCTCCTGAATCTGTGTATAAAACATGGCTCGAAACAATATTTAGTGATAGATAAAAAATTACCTTTGGCTTTCTCATGTGGGTAGACCTCATCTAGACAGGTATTTTAGGTTCGTTAGTTTATTCTGAATCACTATGTTCCTCTTGAATTGCTTGCTCATTGATAATGAGTTCATCTCGAACCTTTCCTCCAGGTGCACTTTGATCCACTTGAACCATCTTCATGAGCATTGTGTTTAGCTCAACATAGTATGATTTCACTACTTTCTCATGCTCTACTTGATGATCCTTGTACATCTTCTCTTTATGATATTCCACATGTTATTCTTATAATCCCAAAAGTTATAGCTATACTCATGGCCATCATATCCAATAAAGATACACTTCTGGAACTAAGTATCGAGTTTCTTCCTATCCTCCCTATTGATCAAAGCATATACAATACAACAAAAGATTTTGAATATGAATAATTAAGGAATAAGTGTATTGGAAATTCTAAAATTTGTCATGAAAATGCAATTAAGTCCTAAAACTTTCAAAAAGTGCAATTCAATTCTAAAACTTGTTACAAAATGGAATTAAGTCCTAAAACTTTCAAAAAGTGCAATCAAGTCCTAAAATTTATCAAAGTGGTTCAATTTAAGTCCTTTTATTGATTGCATTTTTGAATGTTTTAGAACTTCAGTTGCACTTTTGAACAAGTTTTAAGATTTTATTGAACTTTTTGAAAGTTTTAGAACTTGATTGAATTTTCGTGACAAGTTTTAGAATTTAATTGCACTTTTTGAAAGTTTTAGGACTTCTAATGCACTTATTCCAATAATTAACCTTTTAACCTGATCATTGCTTCTGTGGTATTTCTCCATCTAATGCACTGGATGAACTCTTAAGTTGCACCAATAGTAGTAGCCTATAAGTGTAGTAGAAGACATACATGTGGCCTCATGCATCTCTTGCGCTCTAATATGGTCTTGTTCTTTTTCTCAGCTACATTGTTCTCTTAAGGAGTTTTAGGAACAATATTCAATTTGTTTATACTTTTCGCTCAAGTTTCCTATGAATTCCTTGCTTGTGTATTCACCGCAATTATCATATTTCAAAGTTTTAATCTGATAACCTATCTCTTTTTCTACTATAGTTTTCTCATTTCGAACATCTTGGATACTTATGATTTTTCTTTGAGAGCCTAGACTCAAGTCTTCAATCGCATCATCAATCAAAGTGAGAAAATATCCCTTACCACCATAAGAGAGTTTTTGAGCGGTCCTCACACATCAGTGTGAACTAACTCTAGCTTTCGGCTTTATTCTATTACCTATTCAATTGAAAACTAATTGCTTTTTGTTTTCCATAAATGTAACTATCATAGAAATCCAACTCAACTTTCTACAAACCTAGAAGTAAATTTCTTGAGTGTAATTACTTTACATCATTTTCACCAAGATGTCCCTACCGATAATGCCAAATAGTAGACAAACTACTTGTAACCATTGTAGTTGTAACCATACTACTGATTTTGTTCCCCTAGAGTAGGGGTGTTAGGAACTGAACCAAAATCCAAACTGAACCGAGAACCGAACCGAACCGAATTGAAAAAATTGGTTTTTTCAGTTTGGTTCGGTTCTCATTAAAAACCACAATTTTTTTTTTATCGGTTAACTGAACCGACAAACTGATAAAATCAAACCATTAACCAAACCCTATTTTTTATTCTCTCCCATCTCCTCTGAGTCCTCGTCTTGGTTGGCTTGGAGGTGCAATGTGGACGGCGACTGTGATGGCGATGACGACAGGGATGGCGAAGGCACAGAGCCCGTTTCTAGTGGTGAGCACACAATTTGGTGAGCACATGGTCCACTTTGGTCTCCCGCTTGATTCACTGATCGGATCGAAGTCTATGTAAATACGCACAATTCGGCACTAACCGCAGAAACCTTAGGATCTATACTAACTAGTGCTGATCCTCCCGAGGTTGTTGCCTCGTTGGAGATTAGGTCGGGTTTTAGGGCTTTTGTAAATACACACCAATTCAGAGTTGGGAACTTTTTTAGCTCGAGTAGGAGACATGGACAACTACTTGAAGGAGAATTTTGGGGATGTGAAGGCGAAGAACTCGTCGGAGGAGGTGCTCCAGGGGTGGCGAAACGCCTGCTAGTTGGTGAAGAACCGGAAACGGATGTTCCGGTTCACGGCCAATCTAAACAAGTGAACAAAAGCCGATGCTATTTGTCGCACGTTTAAGGTCGGTCTACCGCTGTTTTGTTTCCTCTCTCTTATCGCTGGGGAACTATGAGAGAGAGAGAGAGAGAGAGGTGCGAATTTTTTGCCTGTGCAATTGCTAAGCTTGTCTTGAATTTTTGCAAATTCAGAAATCGAAAACCAAAAGCTAAAAACCAAAAACCAAGAAATCGAACTGAACCAAAACGAAATTTCAATTCGGTTCGGAAGTTTTTTCTAATAGTTCAGTTCGGTTTAGTTTTTCAAAAAAATCGAACTGAATCGCATTGTTGACACCCCTACCTAGAGTATGTAAAGTGTACCCCGCTTCCATTTTGTTACTACCCTTGCCCTTTAAAACATGCTTGGTCAAGTTTATTAGTTGAAATCAGATTTTTCTTCATTTATAAATTATACTTGGTTTCATGTAAAGCTAGTTGTCCTCTACCTAAGATGTTTACAATAACAGCTCCTTTTCAAACAATGGCACACATGAAGCTCTTTCCCATAACCAGTTGCCCAAAATCTCCATTGGCTTAATCAATAAACATGTCTCTTTGTGAGGTGTAATAATCCAAATATCGGCATTCCCTCTCAAGCTAATTACTTGTAGTATTGGTTCACAACTTGTAATGAATTTTTTAGACCATTATCAATTGCTCTTAAAATTAGAGATAATTGTCCAAAAAATCCTAAATTTTTTGTATGATAACCAAATCAATATTAAGTTCTGCCAATTTAATCATAAACCTTTTAAGGATTTGTTAATATAGTTATTCTATCCAATTTTGACTAGAAATCACTGGCACTGGATGCCGGTTGTCCTACATGTTATGAATGGCGTCGACATTGACAAATTTGGTTTTTCTTTTTGAATTTTTTTTTTGAATTTTTCTTTTCTTTTCTTTTCTTTTCACTATGGATCAACAAGGTTTTAAAAAAAATCGCAAAAATTATCTAAGTCAATGTCGAACGTGTCATGTAGGACGGCCGGTATTCACTTCAACAATGTTTTACCAAAGTTGAAAAATCATCAAAGTTTAGAATTAAATTGGCCAAATTAAAAAGTTTAGAATTGTATTAGCTGCCGTTAAATAGGTTTATGACTTTTTGGATTATAATTTTTTTGAAGTTTAAAGCTGTTAGATAATAACGAGATTTAAAAATTTAAGTAGTATTAATTTTATTAACAATGAACAATCACGAAAGGGTTTCTTCTTCGGAATAGGACATATCAGATTGGTAGTAATTAGAAAAAAGAAGAAGAAAAGATCATAACAGTTCCCCTTATGCATAGGCCAGGCTTTGACCTAAGACGGAAGCTTGGAAATTTAACTGGAAAGGCTAATAAAGGGGTCTTTGAAATTTGAATATAGACCTTCCTGTTATAATACGTTGAAGCAGTAATATAGGAAATGAGAATCGAGGAGGAAGATGGGGCTCTACATCCAAGAAGCAGAAAGAGGAAAACCCAAAATGCTCTTCGCTGCTCGTAGTTTGTCTTTGAATTTCTTGTCAAAACAAATCTCTTAACAAACGCTCACTTTTTCACCTTCGATACTTATTATTCCAAATGAGATTCAAGTACCCAGAAACGTTTTTAGTCACACATTTAGCATATCATTAAATAAATGAAAACTATGTAAGATTTTGTAGAGCCTATTAACTATTATAAAAGATTAAGCGTTGTTTTATATTTAAATTCTATTCTCTAACACCCCCAGCTTAGTCTGGTCTTCTTACATAGTACTAAGCATGGATATATTTAATTAGAGAGGTAAATGGGGCATGGAAAGATTTTAAGTCAGTACCTTTAGCTCTGATACCATGTAAGATTCTATGGGATTATTGTCAACTGTTCTAAAAATTGAAGCTGTTAGATGAATACAATTTTTTAACCATCCAAAACTTCATCTAGAGAATTCTAGATTGTAGTTTAGCAACTCTAGGAAATTCTAAAAAATGGATCACCATTTCCAACAGTATCGTTATTGCCTTGTTGTTGCAGTTCGCATTTCTCGAGATAGCACATATCATTGCAGGTGATTCAAGATTGAAATACGCAGAATGGGGAATGTGTCTGTTTCTTGGGGTTATCTCATGGTGCATTGACTTAGCTGGAAAGTGCATACTCCTCGTAATAAAAAAGTGGGTGACAAAGCCACCAGGTGCATTGGTCCGAGACAACGGAAACCTAACCTCAGCTGTCCCACAACCCGCTTGCAATTTCGAGCTTCTTCTGCTCATGCAGAAGTTGAAGGCCGTGTATGTCCGAGTTAAAACCATGTTCACGACAGATGGAAAAACTGATTGATGGTATGTGGCATTGTTGGAAGATATGCCTGAAGATCCAGAAGATATGCCGGGAATTTGATTTGATCTGATTTGATTATAATCATGTATAAAATCAATTAGGGATTAGATAGAAATATTAAATTGATTTGTAGAATATTTCATTGCCTTTTCTTCATGTACGTCTTGTATTATATGTACTAAGTGCTGTACATTGATTACAAGTGAAGAAATACAAAGTTTTTTCCCAAAAGCCTCTACGCTTCTTGCTCCTCCACGCTTCTTTTCAGCATTGTAAATGAGGTGGATTAGGAGGATGCATGATAGAGGCGAGTCAGACAGAATGAGTCAGTTCATTAACTTGGTTTTGCAACTTTCACTCAGTAGTTGTCTAGAATTGCCTATTCAGTTTGCCTTCTACATAATATTAGACACCATAATGAACGCCATCTCTGTCTCATAATCAATCCATTTTTCTTCCAATTCCTCTCTTTATTTCATTATCTTTTTTCACATTGATCCATCGGGTTGACAGCTCTTTTATAGTAAAGTTTTACTAATAATCGAGAAATCTAAGTAAGAGATCATCATAAATGTGCAGTTTCATTCACAAATAAGCAAGTAAAATGGCTGCAATTTGAAGAACCAGAGATCATATCGATATATAGAGAGCAAAGAAATAAAAACAGAAGATGATCATAAATTTTTATTCAGGCATCTTCGATCACAAGCTCTGTATCTGACGGAAGCTAGTGGAAGAGACTAATGAGACATTTGAGTTTGGAGCCTGAATTGATGCTTGCAAGTAAGTGAAGTCATTAAGATAAGAGGAGCACCTGCAAACTGAGCTTAGCTGAGAAAGTGAGTCACTAGTTCGTTTAGAACTCCCTTGCTATTCAATTATGTCCCGTGAGCTCTTGACGGTTCCTTAATGCATATCTTCGGTGCTGTTGGAAATTGTGATCCATTTTCTAGAATTTCCTAGAGTTGCTAAACTTCTAGAATTTCCTAGATGAATTTTCTAGAAGAAAGAAGAAAAGTCCAACATGTAAGAGAAGCCTAGAGAAGTCTAGCAAGAGAAAACAAGAGAAAACTAGAATCTTCTAAGGCGGTGACTCATACCTATAAATAGGCATGTAAGTTCATCATTTGAGGTGTGTGAGGGGAAAACCCTCCACCTTGTGTGTCGTGGGAAAACCCTCCACTGTGAGAGGTTTTAGACCTCCACCAATCTCTATCAAACTATTTCCTTCAACTATTGCAAAATTATTTTCATAAACTAGTGAAAGTATCTTTGTCCCATAAACCTTCTCAAATTATCTCCTTGTCCCATAAAAATTTATGTTTATCCCTCGAACTATCCTATCTCGTCCTTTGTCCATCATCTATAAACTATACCATACACTTGCACACAACGTCACTAACCAAAAACTATAACTATAATACTAAAATCATGCTTCCGCACGCACAAATCCAAAATTTTTTAATAGGTGCCAATGGCTCGACGAGTTTTCCATTAGAAAAATTCCTCAACAATGTTGTTCCACCCGAGGCTCGAACAAATTCACAGTTTGCCTCGTCACCTAATTGCCAACAATCATCAACGAAACTCCCGAATTAACCCTAAGTAATGGTGCTCAACAAGGACCGAGAAGCTTTTAGTTAATGAACACTACTAGTTCATCTAACCGTTGCGAATAATGACGTGTACAGAAACAACACGATTCCCCATTGGCATTCAGTTCACTTCAGTTTTGTAATAAGATCCCCCCTCCTTCTCCTTCTTCTTCTTCCTATCTTTGATTTATGCAACCTTTCTTCTTCATTTCAAGTGAGCATTAACTCTCATATACGCGTGCAAAATCAAATGCAGATCTTGATCAAGACCCAGTAGAAGGAACGGTTTCGCGAACCTAGAGCAAACGAGCTTCAACAAAAGGCGACCAAAGTTGTTGGTTTCGAGCTTAGCTTCGATTGAACTCACTTACTAACTGAGCATCTCATTACATAGCAGAAATCTCGAGAGAAGAGAAAGTGCTGACATGAATTCGAAACTAGGACCTGCAAGCGAGCACAGTAGAAGCACACCTGTCGGCCCAGGAAGCTGTTCAAAGTCAACGGTCTCCCCATTTCTGGCGAGTTTGGCCATTATTGGTCGGTCATTTGTCGTTTCAGTGAGCGAATGACGAGTCATCTTGCTATGTAGAAAAGAAAAACCAAACCTTATTTCATATATTAGTTTAATAATCCCTAATCCGATGGTCAGTATTTCATTGATTAACGGCCACACGCGTAATGCGAAGTTTTGCATGGCAATCACGTTAACAGTTGTTGTCCACTTTAATCGCCATGCAAAAGATCGGACCTTTTTCTCATATAGAGTCCAAAATTATCCACACAACAATTCGTGATTCTTTCGGACCCGTGGCTTGATTTCCTTTTCTCAGATTGAGTCCAAAATTATCCACACGCAACAATTCGTAGTTCTTACACATGGCTTGATTTCGTTTTTTTTTTCCTTGCGTAATTGGTACGCCTGGCTTACTGCTAGGACCATAGAAAAATTGTCCAATCTAAATTGGCTCATGCTAATGCAATATAAGTTTAGCGACCCATATCCAAACCCAATCAATACCTAACCCAACTAAGTGGCCTTGCGCTGGGCTGGCTTTGCGCTGGGCTGGTGAGGCTGGACCTTGCCAAATTCGATAAGGTTGAGCATCATCGAGGGCTTGGTGAGACTCGACCCTTGGTAGATTTGGCAAGGTTGAGCCTCGTTAGGGGTGGGCAAGACTCAACCCTCACTATGGGTTAGTCCTTAAACTATATTAAAACATATAATGTTATCATTGCATTAATTTAAATTTAAAAAAAAATTGAATGTTTTCATATAATTCATGGACTAAATTGAATATTTATCAAAAGTTTAGGAATCACATTCAACGAATTAATAGTTCATGAACAATATTGTATATTGTGCTAAGATTTAGCGATTGCATTGAATAAATTAAAAGTTCGGGGCTGACATTGCACATTAAGAAAAAGTTCGGGATCATTTATGCCATTTTCTTATTTAATTGTGATTTTTTTCTTTGTAAAAAGAAAATAGCATATGATTTTTTGAGAAAGGTCGTGTTAAATTTTTTAAAATAAAATAGCAATATTCACAAAGGGAGCAAGGAATTGACTCCTTTACGTGTAACCACCAAAGTCTACGACAAATACTTAAAAAAAATTTAGTGATCATATTGTTAATCCTCTTCTTTTTATAATGAGAATAGATATTCTTTTCTTTGCATGGGCTATTTCTTTCATGGAGATCAATGAAAGTAGGTGGTCGGTTGAGAGGAACCGTTTGTAATTGATATTGGTTCAGTGACAATGGTCCCGGTGTCATTGTTGATGCTAAGATTAGTTGATTGAGATGGAACTAGCTTTGAGGTCTTTGTTGGTGGTTCTTTTGAAGCTAGACATTGTGTCCTTCTCTTTGGAGCTACATTTGATTTGGTCGAGATAGACCCACCATTGGGGCCTTTGTTGGTGGTTTTTTTTTGGAGTTGCCGCTTGTGCCCTTTATTTTGGAGTAGCATTTGATTGCTTTTTTATTATTATTTATAAATCGTGCTCAAGTTGCCATTGCTTGGATTGTGCCCCTTGTTTGGGTTTGCCTTGGGTTCTTCTTTTGATTTTATCTTCCGCAGTATTGTTTGCTTTTAATTGAGCATCACTTAAAAACCTTCGATGTTTTTGATTAGCCAATCGAGATTCTGATACTAATTGTTAGGAATTCCAAAAAAAAAAAAAAATTACTCAAATAAACAATTCACATAGGCAAAATGTAATAATAAATAACAGAATTGGAAGAACATACCAAGAAAATTTGTTATCAAAATTCACCTAAACCTAGGCTAGATCTTCGTGTAGAGGCACCCTGCAAATTTAGTAGATTTCAAAAATAGTAGAAATACATTTATAATCTTCTCTTAAGATCCAAGCATAAAGAAATTGGGAAATTTACAAAAAGAAAACTCACTTTTTCTTCTCTCCTCTTCTTTTCACTCCATTTTTTTCTCAGCTCCTCTATGTTTGGCTGTTGTCTCTCAATAGCCAATTTATGAGATGTAACTTTTAACCTCAAAGAAAAATAAAGAGAAAAGACAGAAAAAGGCTCTTAAAAATATTTGGCTTCATCGGCCAACATCTCGTTCATTCAATGTAGGTATGATAGCCTACGCTAGGCTATTCGGACTCTGAAAAAACTGGTCCAAGCCGAGCCGTGCTTAGCATGAGTTTTATTTATTTATTTTTTGGGCACTCCGAACAATTGGTTGTGCGAATGGACGACGCTTCTACAGAAAAACCTGTTCCATTTGCTGTTTCTTTCCAATAAACGACCTTGCACAGTATTATCAAATTGCCACTATTTTCTTACTTGAGGAAAACTCATCATGCACTTTTTTTTTTAGCCAAAAAACCCTTGCGTGCCTTCACTGTCCATAGCTAGTCATTAAATTTCTTGTCAAAACAAGTCTCTTACCAAACGCTCACTTTTTTTACCTTCTTCGATACTCATTATTCCATATAAGATTTAGAGCCTGTTTGGTAACCATTTAAACAATGCTTGATTCTAATTTTTTGTTTCCGGGAGTAGTTTGAAAAAATAATCACATTTGGTAAAATTTTTGTTCCCGGAAATAGATTTTGAGTAGAATTAAGAATAAAAAAAAACTTGATTCGGAACAAAAAAGAATAAAAAAAAAAGTGGAACTCTTCTTCCTTTGCTTAGACATTCTCTCCCCTCCTCCGTTGCCATCTGCTATTGTTCCCCGTTTGCCGGTCACTGGCAACTAGTCCGGCGAGCTTGCTGGAGGCTTGCCAAGCCAGGGCGAGGTCCAGCGAGCTTGCCGGAGGCCAAGCGGGCCTCGCTGGTGGCCAGGTAGGCCTCGCCCAGCCTTGGTGAGGCCGGCCTAGCCATCGCTAAGGCAGGGCTTGGTGAGCCTCACCAAGGGCTAGCGACGCTCCGGTGAGGTCGCTAGCCCTCGTCTGGCCAGTCACCGATCCGACAACCGGCCACTTGAAGAAGAAGAATAGGAGAAAAATGAAAAAAAGAAAAGAAAAAAAAGTAAAAAATTATTTAAAAATTAAAAGAAATTGATTTGAAACAGAATTAATTAGCACAATACCAAACATAATTCTATTCCTGAATAAGAAATTTTGGACAATTATCAATTGGCTTAAAATACTTAGAAATTGTTCACGGGAACAGAATTGTTACCAAACATGCCCTTAAGCACCCAAAAATATTTTCAATCATGCATTTTTAGCATACCACCGAAATAATGAAAAGCAATCATTTTCTTAGAAATAATTTTCATGAAAAATATTTTCCTTAATCAATAAAATTTGACGCAAAACAAGACACCTTGAAAAAGAATTCTATCTACATATATTTGAAGCGTATCTAGTGGTACAATATGATGGAGTTGTGAAGCTTGATAGAGAAAACTAATAATTAAGTGTAGAAATAGTATGTTGTAAACGGACACTTCCCAATAGGTCACCCATCTTGCTAATAGCATACGGGTAATTTTCATGTTAAAGCAAATAATAGAGTTTTTACTGCAGCTAATATATCGATGCAATATCTTTTATAATTGCAATGTTAAAGCTTGTAATGTTCGAGCTTGTAACACTGATACTAATAGTAATAGTGGAGAGATTGCCTAGTGCAATAATGTGATTTTTCCTTTTTGATTTTGGGAAGGGTTTTTTTACGTTTGATTTTTTTCTCTTTAAAGACTCGCGTGAGTCAGTGTGAATCACTAGATTCACATAGTATCAAGATGGATGAAAACAAATTAAAATACGTCAATATGAGTAGGATGATTTTCGATCCAATCCCAACTCATCCGTCCAACCGGTCCAGTAGGTCCTATGCACATAGGAAAAGGGTAAAAGGAAAAGCAAAAATACAGAACTGATGTGCAATCATTGCATCTCCTTTTATAGCTTAAAGAGTTCATACACGCAAACGCAAACGCTACCTAGAGACTCACGAAACACCCTAAAATCCACCAGCTTCTGGAAGGCCTCGTAGTGTAAGTTGGACGGGACTCATCGATTATTACGTTGAGTCCTACCAAGGATTAAAGAAAAATTGAACGGCAGCGTTACTTCGTCCCCCTCCACGCGCGCCACCATGATGTCCACTTGTCCTCCCTACCGATCGATCGGAGGCATCCGGCTTTCATTGCACGCGGTTTGTTGGAAAATATCACCAATGACCGCATAGGTCATATGGCATTTACGTAAATAGTTTCCTAAAAGGGACCTTCGAAATCGGTCGACAATCTTGCCATTTGAGTAGCCAATAGAGAAAAGGGGGAGAAGCTACTTGGAAACTTAACGATGACGACCAGAAGAAGAAAGATTGGACTTTACCTCAATTTACTCCCTAGATTTCATTAGATATGGAGGGATATTCAGATGGATGATCCCTTATGTCCGACATTTAGTATAATTTATGAAATTTTCCTTATTCAATCTAGTTTCCAATTTTTTAGAATTGTAGTAAATATGATTCTTTGTAAAGCTGAATGGTATATCATATGTATTTTGCCGATGTGGATTGCCAAGTCATCAATGTGGATCTAAAAATGATTGGGCCTTGTTTGGTAACCATCCAAACATGGCCAAATTCTGATTTTTTGTTCTCAGAATCAGTTTGGACCCAGAATCGCGTTTAGTAAAATTTTTGTTTCCAGGAACAGATTGGGAGTAGAATCAAGAATAAAAAGAAAAAAAAAATATGATTATTGTTCCAGAATAAGAATTGAGAATCAAAACTCTTCTTCTTCATTGATCGCTATCCCGCGACCCTTCGCTTGCCGCTTGCCTTCTTGCCGTTTGCTTGCCGCCGGTCGCCGCCGGTCGCCATTGGCAAGGCTCAGCCTCGCCGGTGGCTAGGTCATGCTCGCCAGGGCTGGGCGAGGCCCGCCTGGCCTCGGTGAGGCTCGCCCAGCCCTTGCGAGGCCCACTTAGCCACCGGCGAGGCTCAGACTTGCCAGATTTGGCGAGGCCAAGCCTCAGCGGGGCTAGGCGAGCCTCGCCTAGCTGCTGGCGAGGCTCGGCCGATGAGGGTTGGCCTTACCGAGGTCCGGCGACGCTCTGGTGAGGTCGCTGGCCCTCATCTGGCTGGTCGTCGCCTGAAGAAGAAGAAGAAGAAGAAGAATAGGAGAAAAAAGAAAAACAGAAAAAAAAAAAAAAAGGAAAAAATTATAAAAAAAAAAAAAAAGAGAAGAAAAAAAAGGAAAAAATTATAAAAATTCTTTAAAAATGAAAAGAAATTGATTTGAAATAGAATCAATGAACACGGTACTAAATGCAATTCTATTCCAGAATCAGAAATTGTGTACGGTTAGCAAACGCGTTCTTTTACTCATAATCGGTTTCCAGGAACAGAATAAAAAATAATCATTTACGATCAGAATTTGTTCCGGGAACAGAATCGTTACTAAACGTGCCTTGGTTAGTTCAACTCAAATAAATTTCTTTTTCACAAAAATACTTGTTTCTTCTCTCTTATAGGAAGGGAAATAGCCGATAACAAAAAAAAAAAAACAGGTACACCACACAACAATTCAAGGCCATTAAGGCTGCATTATGCTAATTTTGTCAAGCGGAAGATGACCCTCGGACGATTCCTGTCGTTTCTCCTTCTGTCCACTCTCAGCAGACACACCTTCCTATCATTATCTCATGCAAGTCATGCAGAAACCATCTTTGGAGCCAAGCAACGAGTCAACTGAGTGTAAATTGGGCTGAAAAATCAAAACCGTAGAAAAAGGAGCAAGCTAAAATGTGGGATGGTATGATCCTTCGTGGAAGTTGCGAGCGGCTAATGTCCCGTGTAGCTCCTTGGAAAATCGGACAGCCGCAAAACGCGTGCTCCATACTTCATTCAGAAAACCAAAAACAGAAACCTAAAAAAGTAGAACATTCAAGAAGAGTTTTGATGTTCTCTCTGTCAATTTTTTAGACTAGTTCCCTATGAGAGGTTGCTAATGGGATTGCTTGGCTCTACGGCTGGAAAACCTTTGAGAGCTGGTGCAATTGTATTTATAATTCTCTGGATTCACCACAAAACTTTTGCGGTTGCTCACCCTGTGAATGTAAGTACCAAATCAAAATGCACCATGTAAATCCTGGTGTTTTTGTTTCTACTTTTCTATGAAATTATTTCGGATTGTCATTCATTGGTCAATTGTATGATCCACTGAAAAGCATAAATTTCTACAACATGCTTTGAAAGATTTAGTTGAATAATGTGCCTATTGGCAAAGTAGAATAAAAACGAACGACAAATTAGGGAAAAATAAAAATCTTAGTTTCACAACGTGACAATTTGTTTGGTTTAAATCTATGCGTTAAATTCCGACAAAAAGAAAAAAAAAATCTACACATTAAATCATGTAATCTCTCTTGTCAAAAAAAAAAAATATCATGTACTCTCCCCCATGGAGTTAAGTAGATACCAAGGATCTAAGTAGTACTCCCAGTCACGCGTTATATCATGTACTTTTCCACGTGGAGTCAAGTAGCTATCAAGAATCTAGCTATACTCTTAGTTACGCGTTAAACCATGCACTTTTCCACGGGGAGTTAAGCAAGAGAGAACAGAAAGCACAAAGAAAATCCTTGAATCTAGAAAACTTTCTCTTCACGCGCTTTATCTATCCTGGTTCATTTGTCGTTGTGCTTTCCAATTCATGCCCTTGTCCTTCTTTTTTAAATTATATATATATTTTGGTGACCCAGAGAACCTCCGCACGACGGCAGCCGGAGAGTAAACCCTGGGGGCAACGTGGGGAAACCACCACCCCACGCACCGGGCAAGGCGCACAAATGACCCAACTGCCTCCCTACAACTTGCGTTGCAGGGGCTTCGAACCCAAGCCTCCACGGAGGAATGCACTGGGATCTACCATCAGTGCCACCACGGCGGGTGGTTATATTAATATGTTTTTGTAATTCATCATACCAACTTAAAACATGATAAAATTTGTGAGCTATCAAAAATCAGGCACTTCTTAATATTCTTTGAGCTAGATCATTCCCTTTGTTTATTTAGTTGGGGATAATGCTATAAATGGTCCTTCGATTTTGGTTCAATGTGCATTTTCACCTATGAACTTTGAATTTGTTTAATTTGATCTAGGAACTTTGGCCTAATGTGCAATATCATCAATGAATCATATAATTTGCTCAATGTAATCTCTCAACTTTTTGTAAATGTTCAATCTAGTCCTTAAACTATATGAAAACATGTAATGTTATCGTTGCATTAATTTAAATTAAAAAAAAAATTGAATGTTTTTATATAATTCATGAACTAAATTAAATATTTATCAAAAGTTTAGGAATCACATTTAACGAATTAAAAGTTATAAATGATATTATATATTGTACTAAGATTTAGGGATTGCATTAAAAAAAATTAAAAGTTTGGGGGCTGACATTATCCATTGAGAAAAAGTTTGGGACCTTTTATATCATTTTCTTATTTAATTGTAATTGTAATTGTGATTGTTTTCTTATTTTTTTTAGAAGAGCCACGATAAATTTTGTAAAAGAAGATAGCAATATTCACAAAGTGAGCAAGGAATTGACTCCTTTACATGTAACCACCAAGGTCTACGACAAATACTAAAAAAATTTAGTGATCATAATGTTAATCCTTTTCTTTTTATAATGAAAATAGATATATTTTTCTTTGCATGGGCTATTTCTTTCATGGAGATCGATGAAAGTGGGTAGTCAGTTGAGAGGAACCGTTTGTAATTGATATTGGTTTAGTGACAGTGGTCCTGGTGTCCTTGTTGATGCTAAGATTAATTGATTGAGATGGAACTAGCTTTGAGGTCTTTGTTGGTGGTTCTTTTGAAGCTAGACCTTGTGCCCTTCTCTTTGGAGCTACATTGGATTTGGTTGAGATAGACCCACTATTGGGGCCTTTGTTGGTGTTTTTTTTTTTGGAGTTGCCGCTTGTGCCCTCAATTTTGGAGTAGCATTTGATTCCTTTTTTCAAATTGTGCTCAAGTTGCATTGCTTGGATTGTGCCCCTTGTTTGGGTTTGCCCTTGGGTTCTTCTTTTGATTTTATCTTCCGCAATATTGTTTGCTTTCAATTGAACATCACTTAAAAACCTTTGATGTTTTTGATTAGCTAATTGAGATTTTGATACTAATTGTTAAGAGTAGCACGCCAATTTCAGAAAAAATACGCAAATAAACAATTCACACAGGCAAAATGTAATAATAAATAACAGAATTGGAAGAACATACCAAGAAAATTTGTTATCGAAATTCACCTAAACCTAGGCTAGATCTCTGTGTAGAGGCACCCTGCAAATTTAGTAGATTTTGAAAACAGTAGAAATACATTTATAATCTTCTTTTAAGATCCAGGAATAAACAAATTGAAAAAATTTACAAAAAGAAAATTCACTTTTTTCTTCTCTCATCTTTTCTCTCCATTTTTTTCTCAGCTCCTTTATGTTTGGCTGTTGCCTCTCAATAGCCAATATATGTGATGTAACTTTTAACCTCAAACCAAAACAAAGAGAAAAGACAAAAAAAGGGCTCTTAAAAATATTTGGCTTCACCCGCCAACATCTCGTTCATTCAATGTAGGTACGATAGCCTAGCGTAGGCCTATTCGGACTCTGAAAAAACCGGTCCAAGCCGAGCCGTGCTTAGCATGAGTTTCATTTATTTATTTTTTGGGCACTCCGAACAATTGGTTGTGCGAATGGACGACGCTTCCACAGAAAAACCTGTTCCATTTGCTGTTTCTTTCCAATAAACGACCTTGCAGAGTATTATCAAACTGACACCATTTTCTTACTTAAGGAAAACTCATCATGCACTTTTTTTTAGTCGAAAAACCCTTGAATGCTCTTCACTGTATGTAGCTAGTCATTGAATTTCTTGTCTAAACAAGTCTCTTAACAAACGCTCACTTTTTTTTTACCTTTTTCGATACTCATTATTCCATATGAGATTTAAGCACCCAAAAATATTTTCAATTACACATTTTCAGCATACCACCGAACTAATGAAAAGCAATCATTTTCTTAGAAATAATTTTCATGAAAAGTATTTTCTTTAATCAATAAAATTTTACGCGAAACAAACACACCCTTAAAAAGAATTCTATCTACATATATTTGAAGTGTATCTAGCGGTACGATATGATGAAGTTGTGGAGTATGATAGAAAAAACTAATATTTAAGTGCAGAAACAGTTTGTTATAAACAGACACTTCCCAGCATGTCACCCATCCTGCTAATAGCATATGTGTAATTTTCATATTAAAGCAAATAATAGTTTTTACTATGGCTAATATATCGAGGCAATATCTTTTATAATTGCAATGTTGAAACTTGTAACGTTCAAGCTTGTAACATTGATACTAATAGTGATGGTGGAGAGATTGCCTAGTGCGGCAATGTGATTTTTCCCTTTCTGATTTTGGGAAGGGTTTTTCACATAAAAATTCTCATTTGATTTTTCTTCAAAGATTCACGTGAGTCGGTGTGGATCACTAGATTCACATAGTATCAAAATGGATCAAAACAAGTTAAAATGCGTCAATACGAGTAAGACCATTTTCGACTAATCCGACTCATCCGTCCAACGGGTCCAGCAGGTCCAGCAGGTCCTATGCACATAGGAAAAGGGTAAAAGGAAAAACAAAAAGGCAGAACTGATATGCAATCATTGCATCTCCTTTTATAGCTTAAAGAGTTTATACGCGCAAACGCAAAGGCTACCTAGAAACTCACGAAACACCCTAGGCCTCGTAGTGTAAATTGGACGGCAGTCATTGATTATTACGTTGAGTCCTACCCAGGATTAAAGAAAAATTGAAGGGCAGCGTTACTTCGTCCCCCTCCACGCGCACCACCATGATGTCCGCTTGTCCTCCCTACCGATCGATCGATTAAAAGCATCCGGCTTTTATTGCACGCGGTTTGTTGGAAAATATCACCTATGACCGCATAGGTCATATGGCATTTAAGGTAAGTAGTTTCCTTAAAGGGACCTTCGAAATCGTTTGACAATCTTGCCATTTGAGTTTTGTCTTTTAGCCAATAGAGAAAAGGGGGAGAAGCAACTTGGAAACTTCACGGTGACGACCAGAAGAAAAAAGATTGGACTTTGCCTCAATTTACTCCCTAGATTTCATTAGATATGGGGGGATATTCAGATGGATGATCCCTTATGTTCGATATTTAGTATAATTTATGAAATTTTCCTTATTCAATCTAGTTTTCAATTTTTTAGAATTACAGTAAATATGATTCTTTGTAAAGCTGAATGGTATAGCATATGTATTTTGCCGATGTGGATTGCCAAGTCATCAATGTGGATCTAAAAAGATGTCATGGTTAGCTCAACTCAAATAAATTTCTTTTTCACAAAAATACTTGTTTCTTCTCTCTTTTTGTTCTTCTTCTTTTTTTCTTTCCTCTGAACCATCATCATCGGCCATTCGGCCATCACGGTCTCCGATGTAGTTTTGCTTCTCTGCCTCCTAGCACAAGCTCCACCGTGCAACTTTAGATTTGATTCGCATTTAAGTCATGCTTCCGAGCACGTATCTCACAAGAAAACATAGTGACAACATTCCCTACATTGATGTTCAAAAAGTAATACATTGGAACCTTGATTAACATAATCAATAACCTCATTAGTGACTTTTGCTCCCTAATATGGTTGTACGGCGTCGCAATGAGGTTGAGTTGAAGAATCAAGCTGCTTTCATGGCCAAAACCATCAAGATCACCATAGGGTGGGAAAGACTCGATGGCAAAAAAAAAAAATCAGATACATCCTACAACAAAATCTTCCAAAGAAGCTAATTCCAATTTTCAAGCTTTGACAATCTATTTTGTGTCATCCATTTTGTGCTAGTGATGAGTAATCAAGGAAAATGACCAAGATAACAAGAACATAGTGTTGAAAGAAGATATGTTTTGAAGATATAAAATCGAGCTGAAGATTGTAATTGATTGGGATTGTAATTATTTTAGGACTAGGAATATTTTCCTCTTGGGAATATTTTCTTTACTTTTTTATTGAATCTTATTGTATGATATATACATCTCTGTAACAGTGTACAATTCAATGAAGAAAATACAATTCCTACACTTCTACTTGAGTTTCTTACATGGTATCAGAGCATGTCTCGATCTTGACATAGCCTTCGCACTATAATCAACCTCTGTTGCTGCAACCCTTCGCAGAACAGATCAGTCTTCTCTGTTTCTTTGTTGCTGCAACTCTTACATAACAAAACAGCATCCAGCAGGAAGTTCTTCATCCAACTTTCAATTCCTTATTCAAAGATTAACCTGCAAGACATAATTGTTGCGGATTTCTTAGGAAATTGTCATCATGACAAATCCACAAGCACTTACCTCAAGATCTGCAGAAGAAACAACACCGCCACCACCTCCTCAGATCCATGAACCCTCGGCGATAATCGCAGTGTCTCAGGAACAAATTCAGCCACAGAATCATCCTCAGCATGCGCAATGGGGAACTGCTCCGACTCAGTTTAACATGGGGCAGCCCTATTCGGGGCCACCTTACCCATGGGTACCGTATCCTTGGTACTATGGAACTAGTCCAAATACATCATCGTCGGGTTATCGAGATGGTGTGCAAACTGATGGAGGCCCACCAACTAGCAATGGGGCAAGCACAACCATCAATCATCAGCAGACGGGCAGGTCGATTGAACCGGGTGTGGGAACGAATCCCTACTCGGGTCCGTTTTTTTCCAATGCGGATTCTACAACCGGATCTAGCGAATCGGGTTTTGCGGCAAATCCCTACCCAAATCCGCCGCCAGGGTTCCTTCCATACCAGATCTTCGCTGCCAGCGGTCGGCCGGAGCTCGGCGACCCTATTTTCACAACTAATGCCGACAGACCAAAACTGAAGCTTATCGCTCAACAGTTAACTAGATCGGATAATTATTCAAATTGGTCGCGCGAGTTCCGGCGTGCACTGGTAACGAAAGATAAAGAGGGTTTTATTGACGGAACGATTCCGGTTCCATCCGACGAGCGAATAGCATGACTCTGGAAGAAATGCAATCAATTGGTCCGAATGTGGGTTGGAAATTGCATCGCTCTCGAGGTCGCCGCCGCTCTTCCCCCGACGGAGGACTCAAAACAAATGTGGGAAAATATCAAAGAGATGTTTGGAAAATTAGACCAAGTGAAAATTTTCTCTTTGACGCAACAGATCTCTGATTTAAAACAGGGAAATATGTCTGTTGCTACGATTTTTAACAAAATTTCAGGTCTGTGGAATGAGTTGGAGGCAGCCGAGGAAAAATTCGACTGGCCGGAGCCCATCCTACAGCAATACAAAAGGATGCGGGACAGAGAGAAAGCAATACGCTTTCTGTTCATCTTAAACGAAGCCTACCTTTCGTTTCGGTCACAGATCTTGACCATGGAGCCGATGTCAACCTCGGCCACATCTACCAGCTTGCTGTTCAAGAAGAAAACCAACAGAGAGCAGCCGATTACGGGAAGAATGGCAAGAGCGTGGCTTTGGCGGCGAAGAGGTTTCCTCGCTCGCTACAGAGAGCCACGGGAGGAAGAGAGGCTCTTGAAACCAATCTAGGGTTTCACGAAGAAAACCCTAGGGGATATCGTTCCACGACGAGCGGCCACGATGTGTTTGATCAATCGGATGGCTCACAGTCATTCTTTGGAGACGCTGGATCTGACGATTCTGGAGGTAGGGGCGGATGGAATCGAACAGCTCCCGTGGCTCAAATGCATATGGGCCAGATGACCCACGCGAGCGATATCCATTCTATTCTGATGGGCCACGAGGAAATTTTGCCGCAATTCCCGATGGGCCGTATGGAGCGACGACGGCCCACGCCGTGAATAGGCCCAATTCATTCACCAAAAATAATCAAAAGGGAAAGGGTAAGCTGTACTGTGATTATTGCAAATGCCCACATTACACGATTGAAAATTGCTGGAAGCTCCATGGCAAACCTGGCGAAAAAGAGAAGGGAAAATTTTCAACTGTTTTACAAGTATTGGGAAAATCAGCAGACAAATCAATTTCTCATGGGGAATATCAGGAGCTGATGGAAGCTTTAAAGAAGTTGGATGCTTCTGATAAGGCAGGGAGTTTCACAGGTATTTCTTATTGTCTGATGAACTCAATTGCAATGGATGCATGGATTATTGATACTGGAGCTAGTTATCACATTTTTTGCAATCAGAAATTTTTTTCCACTATTAAGAAGTTATCCTTTCCTATATTAGTGCAACTCCCGAATGGAAACACCACAAATGTCGATATGACCGAGACTATAAATCTTAGCCCACTCATCAGTCTTAAAAATGTCCTTTATGTCCCTAGTTTCTAATTTAAGTCTTAAAAATGTCCTTTATGTCCCTAGTTTCTAATTTAATCTCATATCTGTTTCTCGAGCCTGTCAAGACAACTCCTGTCGTGCCTTGTTTGACTCTGATAAATGTCTATTTCAGGCCCTTTCGACTGGCAATCTGATGGGCTTTGGTAGAATCTATCAAGGATTATATTTTTGGATCGATCTTCCAAGCAATTTTAAATCCTCTTCTGTTGCTTTCAATAAATCAATGTGTAATGTTGCCAGCGATAAAAATTTCCTTCATCATCAAAGATTGGGTCACACTGCATCTTTCCCTTGTCCTCAGTGCCCTATTTGTCCTTTAGCGAAACAAACTCGTTCCTCTTTTCAAAGTAGCAATACTCGCGTTGACAGCGTTTTTTCTTTAATTCATGCTGATGTCTGGGGACCATATCATACCTTAAATCATGACGGTTCACGGTTCTTTCTCACAATTGTGGATGATTTCTCATGTGCCACCTGGGTCTTTCTCATACAATCCAAAAATCAAGTTCTATCCCACCTTAGAATTTTGATCTCTTTATCCAAAACTCAATTTGGAAAGTCAATTCGTCGAATCCGTACTGATAATGGAAAGGAATTCTTCAGTGGTGAATGTGCTTCGTTCTTTAGCTCAAATGGGATTTTGCATGAAAGTGCTTGCACCTATACACCACAGCAAAATGGAGTCATGGAGAGAAAACACCGCCATCTTTTGGAAGTGGCACGGGCCCTTAAATTCCAGGCATCTATACAAGAGAATTTCTGGGGAGACTGTGTGGTCACTGCAGCGTATCTAATAAATCGTATGCCATCTAGAATTTTGAAGGGAAGAACTCCATTTGAACTTTTATATGGGAAGAAGGGAAGAAACCAGATTTGAGTCATCTTCACGTGTTTGGTTGTCTCTGTTATGTCACTACAGTAGGGCCTCGAGATAAAATGAGCCCTCATGCTCGGCAGTGCATATTCATGGGGTATGCAAATCTCAAAAAGGGTTATCAAGTTTATGACAAATCTACTGGGGATTTCTTTATCAATAGAGATGTGGTCTTTCATGAAGATACTTTCCCTTTCCGGGATTCTGCTTCCACGTCTGGAGATGATGTAGACACTAATAATAAATTTCTGTCAGAAGAAGATTTCTCTTCTGGAGGATCCTATGTTATTACTTCTCCTCTAAGACAGCAGATATTAGATGCAGCATCACCTTCACCACCTGATGAGCACTCCACTGGAGATTCAATTGAGGAGGATTTCATAGAAGAGGAACCTCAAGTGATCAATTCCATCAAATCAGCAAATATTAAAGAAACATCGTCAGACGTGTTGCATGAGCCACCTCGACGATCTGGTCGAGTCACTCGTCCACCAACTTGGACAAAAGATTATGTCTGTTCTTCATCAAAATCCTCAGGTACTCGTTACCCTATATCCTCCTATGTGTCTTTTAATCAGTTGTCATCAGAACATTTATGCTGCATTAGTCGCATTTCTGAGGAACAAGAACCATCTAGTTATCATGATGCTGTACATGACCCACGCTAGCAAAAGGCCATGGAAGCATAACTTAAGGCGTTGATTGACAATCACACCTGGGATATCGTATCATTACCTCCTCATCATAAGCCCATTGGCTGTAAATAGGTATATAAGATTAAATATAAAGCAGATGGTTCTGTGGAAAGGTACAAGGCCCGGTTGGTGGCCAAGGGGTTTACACAGCGAGAAGGATTTTACTACCATGAGACTTTTTCTCCAGTAGCCAAGGATGTCACGGTTCGCTCTTTCTTATCGGTTGCTGCTTTTCGCAACTGGTCATTACATCAAATGGACGTCCACAATGCATTTCTTCATGGTGATTTGGAAGAGGAGATTTATATGGATCTTCCACAAGGATTACGGAGACAGGGGGAGTCTAAGGTATGTCGTCTCCGCAAATCTCTTTATGGTTTAAAACAGGCCTCTCGACAGTGGTATGCCAAGTTTACTAATGCACTCATGGGTGCCGGATACAAGCAGTCCAAGCATGATTATGCTCTCTTCACTTGGACAAAAGGTACGTCGTCTATCTACTTGATGATTTATGTTGACGACATACTTATTATAGGAAATGATGATTCTGCCATGAGGAAGCTTAAGGAATATCTACATTCCTCTTTTCATATCAAAGATTTAGGGCCACCTAAATACTTTCTTGGAATAGAGATAGCTCATTCTGATTAGGGGATTTCTCTTAGCCAAAGGAAATTTGTGATGGAGATTGTATCAGAAGCGAGATTATCGGGGTGCAAACCGGCAGTCATTCCCATTGAACAGAATGCAAAGTTAACCAGTGTTGATTATGATGCTGGGATGTCTTCCTCTAACGATCCATTACTGAAGGATCCGACAAGCTATTAGAGACTTGTTGGAAAACTTATCTACCTCACCATGACTAGGCCAGTTATCTGCTATGCTGTACAGACTCTTAGTCAGTTTATGCACAGTCCAAAGCAATCCCACATGAATGCGGCCTTGAAGGTGGTAAAATATCTGAAGAAATGTCCATGGCTAGGGATACTTCTTTCTCGAAAGTGCAATATGGAGATGACGGCCTATTGTGATTCGGATTATGCTACATGCCCCATGAGTAGGAGATCCATTACTGATTTCTGTATTAAGGTTGGGGAGTCACTGCTTTCATGGAAGACGAAGAAGCAATCCACGGTATCATTATCATCAGCAGAAGCTAAATATCGATCCATGACAAATACTGTCTGTGAGGTGGTATGGTTACGAGGTCTACTTCAGGATCTTGGGATACAAGTTAGAGGTCCAACACTACTCTTTTGTGACAATGATTCAGCAATCAAACTTGTAGCAAATCCCATATTACATGAGAGGACGAAACATATAGAAGTTGATTGCCATTTTACACGAGAGAAGATCAAAGAAGGTATCATCGAAACAAGGGGGATTAGAACCACGGAGCAACTTGCGGATATATTTACTAAAACTCTTTGCCAAAGACAACATACATATCTTCTAAACAAGCTTGGCGTCTTGGATATATACAAGCCACCAGCTTGAGGGGGAGTGTTGACAGAAGATATGTTTTGAAGATATAAAATCGAGCTGAAGATTGTAATTAATTGGGATTGTAATTATTTTAGGACTAGGAATATTTTCCTCTTGGGAATATTTTCTTTACTTTTTTATTGAATCTTATTATATGATATATACATCTTTGTAACCGTGTACAATTCAATGAAGAAAATACAATTCCTACACTTCTACTTGAGTTTCTTACACATAGATTTTATGTGAAGCGGCTAGTGACACTCGATGATCTTCTGTCATTCTCCTCTTGTCAACTCTATCCGGTGAGACAAACCCCTTATCATTTTCACGGGGAAGTCAGCAGAAAAAAATTTCTAATTTATGCAATGAGACAATGATTGTGATATTATAACAAAAAGCGATGCCTGTCCCACCCAAAATTTCCATTTTGGGGATTTGGATTGAGAATTTGGGACGGATCCGTGGGAGAAGCACGGTTTTGGATAGGGACAACGTTGGAAACGGGTTTGTCGGAACGGAATCCATCCTTTCATTTAAAAAAAGTTCTTTTTAAGTACTGAAAGAAAACAAGATGATGTTCCCATTTGTTAATCTTTGATTAGTGTTGTTTACTGAACTGTGCTTTGATTTGATTAGCTTGTTTAGGTGACATCTTCAATGATGACATACGTTTTTTTCCTATGCTTCGGTAATCGGTACTTAATGTTATTAATATGCTAATGGTTCTTATCTCCAGATATCATTATATGAACAAATCAAAATCAGTCATTCCATGACGATAGTTTTGCCATTTTGAGTTTTCTTTTTATCCCAATAATAATAATAATAATAATAATAATAATAATAAAAGAGAAGAAGCAACTTGGAAACTTACGGTGACGACTAGAAGAAGAATTATTTTGACTTTGCCTCATTTTACTCCCTAGCTATCATAAAAAAATAAAAAAAATAGGGATAATGTGATGGATAATCCCAGAATTTTGGTTTGATTTTTCATGTAACCCATGAGTGTTTTCTTTGTTCAATTTAATTCTTAAACTTTTAGGATTGCACTCTATATGATCCTTACATAAAGTGCAACATCATGTGATGTGTATTTTGCTGACGTGATTCGCCAAGCGTGTGGATCCAAGAAAGTGATGCGTTATATATATTATCAAAGTACTCATTTTTCTCATCTTTTCTTCTTCTATTTTCTTCTTCCTCCATCTCAACCAATATTACTGGCCATCCCTCCACCATCATCGCCGATGTCGTTCCACTATCACTACTTGCCATCACAAGCCTCATTGCACAGCCTCAGATTTGATTCGCACTTAAGTCATGTTTCCATGTTCCTATCCCATAACAAAACATACTAATAACATTCCCCACATTAACGTTGAAAGAGTAATATGTTGGAACCTGGACTAACGTTATCTGTAGCCTCTCTAGTGATGTTTGCTCCCTCAGATAGGGTTAGACAGTGTCGTAATGAGGTTGAGTTGAAGAATCAAGCTGCTTTACTGTAAGGATACAGTTCGATGAGGATGGAGGATGGAGTGGTTGCCTAAGCAAAAGGGTCTAGGCAAAAAGCGACTTTGGCTAGGATTCTAGGATGATGAAGGGATCAGGAACGAACCGATCTGTTCATCGAACATGGAAAGAGCAATTTTGAAATTTATATGTGAAAGCTGAAATTAAATCATAGATGCGCTTCTAACGTAACAATAATGCTTAACTTTAATCGTGCTCAGGTGGGAGCACTCTTAGGATGGATGATCTTTTGGGAAGGTACTAACCTATTTGCGAAACGAAAAAACCATGACACTTGCTATGAGATAGGCTACGACGGATGATACCTTAGTGAGCTAATTTAGGGACGTCACGATTATAGCAAAAATCATCAAAATCTCCATTATAGGAAGGGAAATAGCCGATAACAAAAAAACAGGTACACCACACAACAATTCAAGGCCATTAAGGCTGCATTATGCTAATTCTGTCAAGCGGAAGACGACCCTTGGACGATTCCTGTCGTTTCTCCTCCTGTCCACTCTCAGCAGACACACCTTCCTATCATTTTTTTCATGCAAATCATGCAGAAACCAACTTTGGAGCCAAGCAACGAGCCAACTGAGTGTGATTTGGGCTGAATCCGAGTCAAAACCGTAGAAGTAGAACAACGCGCGAACTCTTGTGGAAGTTGCGAGCGGCTGATGTCCCGTGTACTTCCTTGGAAAATCTGACAGTCCCCAAAACGCGTGTTCTCCATACTTCATTCAGAAATCCAAAAATAGGAACCTAAAAATTCGACGTGAAAACGGATGGCAGTAAAGATGCGAATCTTAACGACCACGGTACGTTGCCGAGGCAGTTGGAAGATTCAGTTGAAATTAGTCAAGCATTTCCCCGAAACTTAAAATGTGCGTGTTTTCTTGTTTTACCCCAAAAAAAAAAAAAAAAAAAAACGGGCTTCTCAATTCTATCAGAAGCACAACCAATCTCCACTCATTTTCCTACGAAATTACTAAAGCATTTCCCCGAATGCGCTTCTTTTAATCCCAAAAAAAAAAAGAAAAATGAAAAAAAGACTCTATAAGAAGGGGTATTCGAGCTCCATTCTGTATCCCAGTGTGCCCTCAATTTCTCCTTTGCTAGTTACAGAGAGAGAGAGAGAGAGAGAGAGAGAGAGAGAAGCGTTGCTATTTCTCTTTTTGCTAGTAGATTTACGTGAAAACTCCATTCGTCATCTCCATAAGAAGTTGCTCACAGCGAGCTCCATTGCTATATACTAGTCTTTACTAAAAAATACCGACTGCTACTTCCAGCTTTTCTTCCTTTTGCCTAGTGTTCTTCAATCACATTTACTTCTTTTAAATTCATTGAGCAGGTAAAGTTTTCCTCCGTATCATTGCTTAACGTTCAGAGAGAGAGAGAATTCTACAGTCATGATTTTAAACAAATTACCTAGCAAGTGTGACTAGTTTTCTTTTTGCCAGTTGATCAACATGAAACTCCATCGAGAGATGTCACGGAAGAGCTTTGTAGATGACCTGGACATCGAGTCTCAGCAGGAGAACCAGAACCTCCTCGTTGATGCCGGTGAAGCCACGAGTAGCCATTGGCCAAAGTTCTTGGCAATGAAGGCAATGTTAACTTTCATTTTAAAAAATGAGGCTGCGATTGAGGCACCTGCGGTTGACAATCAAGATGTCAAGTCGCAGCAATCGGTTGACAATCCAGTTATCAAATGGCAGCAACCGGCTGACGATCAAGATGTCGAATTGCAGCAACTGGCTCGACTCGATACTGGCCTCACAAAAAACCTTCATTTCCTCTACTCGGCTTCAGAGGCTCTCAAAGGTTTGATCCAAAAAATAAAAAAGGCTCCCCGGGGCTTCGTTTCAACAGCAAATAGCCCTGTGATGGAGACACAACCTGATGTGAGTAAACCTTTTTGCCAGAACTCGCCAATAATTTTTTTTATTTAAGTCATAACTGATCTTTCATCTCCTTTGTCTTGCTTATAAGTTCGTCAGTCTCCAGATGATCATACATCTCATTTAGCTACTGGGGTTAAAATATCACTATGCATCTTTCGGTTAATGAATCAGTTGATTAAGGACTCGAAAGCTACTTTCATGGTCTGCTGCAACTGATTTCAGATGAAAATAGTATTGTTCTTTTGCGATAACTTTTTACGCTGTGAAATAGTATAGCTGACAGGAAAACATTGGGAAGAAGTTTCTAAAACTGAGGTTGCATATTCATTTGTTACAGAGCATAGAATTACTGGATACTGGGAAATCAGAGTCGAACAGTGCATTGCGCCTCGATTGCGGGGACAACAATCATGAAGCTGCTGGTGTGGTGTTCCAAGCTGAAAATATCGCTAGAATGATAGAGGATTTGAAGAGCTCGCAAGAATCTGGAGGTGTCCAACGGGTAGCAGAGGCTCTCCGCAGTGATATGGATAATGGAATTCCAGGTCACGAGGAGGACCTCCGTCACCGACCCACTGCACTCCTTAAACTCAAGCCAGGGGCTCATAACAGAAACTTCATCCACTTCCTCATGAAAGCTTGCAACAGCAGCACCATTGTCCTCCTCCTAATATTAGCCATTCTGTCATTTGCCTTCGGGATCAAGGAGAAAGGACTGAGGATGGGTTGGTATGATGGGGCTTTTGTACTAGGTGCCGTCGCTCTGATCGTGATAGTCCATTCAGTTTGTGAGTTTCGGAATGAAAATTCACGCCAGCTGTCAATAAATCAGGCGTGGCAAAATGGGAAAATGGAAGTCCACGTTTTAAGAGGGGGATGCCGTCAACCTATTTGCATCTCCGACGTGCTCTTGGGAGACATAGTGCTATTAGAGAAGGGGGACAGAGTTCCTGCCGAAGGTTTGCTCATACCCACTGGATCCTTGAAAGTGGATGACGAAGCTCATCCCGTCATCAATGATCAGAATCCATTCTTGTTCTATGGTTCCGTAGTTACTGATGGAACTGGCAAAATGCTGGTGACCTCAGTTGGTGCCGAGACCCAGTTGGGCAATATGTTGAGCAGAGCTCCACCATCAAAAGAGACAAAAGTAGAGGAGCAACTCAACAAGCTCGGCACTTTGATACAAATAATCGGTATTGTCAGCTCAATAATCATCGCTGTGGTGTTGTTTTTGCGGTTCAAGCTGGAGAAGGAACATGAAAACTCGGGCCCGCCGGACTTCTCAGGGAAGCCACATCCTCTGAAGGAATTAATTGAAGCTATAGAAAGAGTTTCCCTGAAACCAGGAGGGATGTTGAATACGTTAACTTCATTTACTTTGCTACTTGTGGGGATAGCTGAAGGACTGCCGTTAGCAATCGCTATTGCCATCACTTGCTGGAACAAGACGATGCTAGGTGACATGACCTTTGCTCAACGACCATGCAGTATTGTCACCTTGGCATCAGTGACCACTATCTGCACTGACGAAACAGGGGCGCTAACATTGATCCCACCAGAAGTTGAAAGGTTCTGGATTGGTATGGAACTTATCAGGGACGATTCCGAGGTAGCCATTGATGTTCAGGATGCACTTCGTGATGGAATTGGCATATTATCTTTATTACCAGAGGAGAGCCGAACCTCAATGGATAAGTCAATCCTTTCTTGGGCTGAAAGGAAATGGAAATTGAAAACGGAAATCTGGAAGCAACTTTACAGTATCGATAACAAGAATGTAGTTGCGGCATTGGTTGGAAAGGATGGAGGTAACGGGCCAAGGTTCCTGCACTGCAAGGGACCTGCAACACCAATATTAGACCTGTGTTCACAATTTTATGACACTGAAGGGAAAACAAGGACCCTTAATATAAGTGAAAAGAGGATTTTTGAAGACCGCATTAACCAAATGCAGTCAGAAGGTATTGTTACCATTGCGTTTGCTTGTAAGCAAGTTGATGACTTCGGGTTTGATGAAGGCAATCTGACAATGGTGGGACTGTTGGAGCTGAAGAAGCCTGGCTGGGAGGTGATAAAGCAATGCAGAGAAGCCGGAATTAAAGTACTACTAGTATCGGGGGAGGAGGTTTCGATGCTTCATAGCATTGCTAGAGACATTGGAGTGCCTGATTCAGATGCACTGGTTATCACAGGTGAAACATTTAGGAATAGCTCTGATCAACAGAGGAAGGATATGGCAGCTAGAATTTCTGTGATGGGGAACTCCCTCCCATCCGATAGACTCCTCCTGGTGCATTGCTTGAAAGATCAACGAGACACAGTGGCAGTGGTCGGAAATGGAGCACATGACATTCCCACACTAAAAGCTGCTGATGTGGGACTCACGTTTGCCAATTGGAGCACTGACATTGCCAGCAAGGGCAGTGACATCATCATCATGAAAGGCAATTTTACATCCATCTTGGCCATAGTTAAGTGTGGAAGATGCATCTATAGCAATATGCGAAAGTACATTCAATTTCAGCTGACTATGACCTTAGCCGGGTTGTTGATACCCTTAATCACAAATGCCTCTCATGGAAGTTCCCCAATAACGACGATTCAGTTCCACTGGGCAATCTCACTTTTGACGACTTTAGGTGGTTTGGCTCTTTTGATGGAGCCGCCCCGTGAGATGCTCATGGAGAAAGTCGCACTGGGACGAGATGGAGAACTCATTACCAAGGCCATGTGGGTGAATATTTTCATACAAACAGCTTACCAGGCAACTCTTTTGGCAATCATACAGTCTCAAGGGCCTATAATGCTCGGGCTTAATGAGAAGTTAATTGGGACGCTGATATTCAACAGCTTTTTTCTATGCCAGTTATTCAACAAGTTCAATGCAAGAGAGCCCGAAGAGATGAATATCTTCAGAGGGGTCCATCGCAGTAAATGGTTTTGGGTGGGTATCGTTATTGCCTTGTTGTTGCAGTTCGCATTTCTCGAGATAGAACATATCATTGCAGGCGATTCAAGATTGAAATACGCAGAATGGGGAATGTGTCTGTTTCTTGGGGTTATCTCATGGTTCATTGACTTAGCTGGAAAGTGCGTACTCCTCGTAGTAAAAAAGTGGGTGCCAAAGCCACCAGGTGCGTTGGTCCGAGACAACTTGAAGGCCGTATATGTCCGAGTTAAAACTATCTTCACGACAGATGCAAAAACTGATTGATGGTGTGTGGCGTTGTAAATAAGGTGGATTAGGGGGATGCATGATGGAGGCGAGTCAGACAGAAAGAGTCAGTTCATTACCTTGGTTTTGCAACTTTCACTGACTAGTTGTCTAGAATTGCCTATTCAGATTGCCTTCTACGTAAAATTAGACACCATAATGTATGCCATCTATGTCTCATAATCAATTCCTTTTTCTTCCAATTCTTCTCTTTTTTTTTTTTTCACATTGATTCACGGAGCTGCCCCTCTTTCATTTTGATACCATATATATATATATAGTTTTTGCAAATTGCTTCTTGTTAGCACTTCTTCCGGGGTCATAACAGTACATTTCTGGAAAAGTCTTACTAATTATTGAGAAACCTGCGTAAGAGATCATCAGAAATGTGCAGTTTCATTAGCAAATAAGCAGGTAAAATAGCTGCAATTTTAAGAACCAGAGATCATATCGATATATAGAGAGCAAAGAAATTTTAACAAAAGATTATCATAATTTTTTATTCAGGCATCTTCCATCACTTGCTGTGTATCTAATAGAAACTCGAGGGAGAGACTAGTAAGACATGAGTTTGGATCCTGAATTGATGCTTACAGGTAGAGGAAGTCATTAAGATAAGAGGAGCACCTGCAAACTGAGCTTAGCTGAGAGTGAGACAGCTATTGGTTCGGAACTCCCTCGCTATACGGTTCTCTGTCCTGTAAGTTCTTGACAGCTCCTTGCCCCACATCTTCGGTGTCAATGGCTCGATGCATTTTCCATTGGGAATATTCATCGACAATGCTGTTTTATACGAGGCTCAATACATATTTGCAGCTTGCCTCATCACCTCATTACCAACAAATCATCAAGGAAAATCGCGAATTAACCCAAAGTAATGATGCTCAGTGAGGACCCGAAAAACTCAATAGTTAATGAACACTACTAATTCAATCCAATCGACTGTTACGAATAATGATGCGTAGAGAACAAGACGATTCACCACTGACATTCAGTTCACTTCAGTTCTGTACTCACATTCCCCTTCCTTCTCCTTCTTCTTCCTATCTTTGATTCACGCAATCAATCTTCATTTCAAATAAGCATTCACCCTCAGACTCGCATGCGCAAAATCAAATGCAGATCTCGAACGAAACCCAGTAGAAGGAATAGTCATCACGGGTGAAACATTTAGGAATAGCTCTGATCAACAGAGGATGGATATGGCAGCTAGAATTTCTGTGATGGGGAACTTCCTCCCATCCGATAGACTCCTTCTGGTAAGTTGCTTGAAAGATCAAGGACACACAGTTGCAGTGGTTGGAAACAAAACAAATGACATTCCCACACTAAAAGCTGCGGATGTGGCACTCACGTTTGCTACTTGGAGCAGTGACATCACCAGAAAGAGCAGTGACATCATCATCGTGGAAGGCAATTTTACATCCATCTTGGCCATAATTAAGTGTGGAAGATGCATATATTGCAATATGCGAAAGTACATTCAATTTCAGCTAACTATGACCTTAGCTGGATTGTTGATACCCTTAATCACAAATGCCTCTCATGGAAGTTCCCCTATAACGACGATTCAGTTCCACTGGGCAATCTCAGTTTTGACTCCTCTAGGTGGTTTGGCTCTTTTGATGGAGCCGCCCTGTGAGATGCTCATGAAGAAATTCACACCGGGACAAGATGGACAACTCATTACCAAGGTCATGTGGGTGAATATTTTCATACAAACAGCTTACCGGGCATCTCTTTTGGCAACCATACAGTCTAAAGGGCCTTCAATGCTCAGGCTTAATGAGAAGTTAATTGGGACTCTGATATTCAACAGCTTTTTTCTATGCCAGTTATTCAACAAGTTCAAGCACGAGAGCCTGAAAACAAGAACATCTTCAGAGGGGTCCATCACAGTAAATGGTTTTGGATGGGTACAGTTACCGCCTTGCTGTTGCAGTTCACATTTTTTGAGATAGCACATATCATTGCAGGGGATTCAAGATTGACATATGCAGAATGGGGAATGTGTCTGCTTCCCGGGATAATCTCATGGTGCATTGACTTAGCTGGAAAGTGCAACGCCTGATGATTAAAAGTTGTGTACCAAAGCCACTAGGTTCAGTTGTTAGAGATAATGGAAACCTAATCTCGGCTGACCCAGAACCTGCTGGTGATCTCGAGCTTCCACTCATGCAGGAAGTTGAAGGCCCAACATATCAGAGTTAATCCTTGTCTGCAAGAGATGGAAGAACTGAATAAGGGTACGTGGCGTTGTAAATAAGGTGGGTTAGGAGGATGCACGATAGAAGTGAGACAGAATGATTCAGTTCATTGACTTAGATTTTTAACTTGACTGATTAGTTGCCAAGACTTGCTCATTCAAGGGGCCATGTAATATAATATTTAATGAACGATAATGATAGCCATCTACATCTCCCAGTTAATCCTTATTCCTCCCATTCTTCTCTCTTCTTCATTTTTTCTCGCATTAAACCATGTAATCGCCCCTCTTCATTTTGAAATTGGTTATATTTTCTGCAAATTGCCTCTTATTAGCACTTCTTTCAGGGTGGTAACAGTAAATTTCTAGAGAAGTCTGACACAGTATCTGAAAAGCTACGTGAGAGATATTTAGAATCTACATTTTCATACGCATATGAGCAAGTAAATTAGCTGCAACTGTAAGAATCAGAGATTATTCAATATAAAGAGAGAAAGCAAATAATAACTGAGGATCATTGTAAGTTTTTATCCAGGCATCTTCCATAACAAGCTGTGTATCTAATAGAAACTAGCCGAAGAGATTACTTAGATGTGTTTGGAGCATGAATAGATGCTTACAAGTAGGTGAACTCACTAAGAAAAGAGGAGCATCTGCAACTGAGCTTAGCTGAGAGTGCGACGGCAACTGGTTTGGAACTCCATTTTTATTCGATTCTATGTCCTGCGAGCAGTTGACGGCTCCTTAACACCCGTGTTTGGTCTCAATGGCTCAACACATTTTCCATTGGCAACCTTCGTTAAGGAATGTGCTTTATGCAGGAATTGAACAAATTCACAGCTTGCCTCTCACCTAATTACCACAACAGCATCAAGGAAAATAGCGAATTAACCCCAAAAAAGTATCTACTACTCAGTATATGATGCTCGACAAGGACCCTCGAAACTCTTAAGTTGATGAACATCAGTAATTCGTCTAATCAACAGTTATGAATAATGGTGTGGGACAGAACAAGATGGCTAGCCATTGACTCTCCCTAATTCTCCCTTATTCTCCTTCCGTCTCCTTCTTCTTCCTATCTTTGATTCACTCAAGCACTAACTCTCAAGCGCGCGTGCGAAATCAAAAGCAGATCTTGAACAAAACCCAGTTGAAGGAACGGTTTGGCAAACCCGCAGCAAACGAACTTGGACGGAAGGCGACCAAAGTCGTTGGTTTCGAGCTTTGCCTCGGTTGAACTCACTCACTAGTTGAGCATATCGTTATATAGCAGATATCTCCAGAGAAACAGAAAGCGCAGACATGAACCTGAAACTAGCACCTGCAAGCGAGCTCAGTTGAAGCACCAGTCGGGCCATGAAGCTGTTCAAAGTCAACGGTCTCTCCATTTCTGGTGAGTCTGTTCATTATCCGTGGCTCATTTGTCGTTTCAGTGATTGGATGACGAGTGATCTCGCTACGTAGAAATTAAAAACCGAACGTCATTTCATATTTTAGTTTGATAATCCCAAATCCGACGGTCAGTATTTCATTGATGAACGGCCACACGCGTACTGGTAAATTTGTGCCATGAAGCGGCAATCATGTTGACGGTTGTTGTCCGGTGTGCAAAACAAATCACTCGAGCCGGACTAAATCGGCCGATTGGATCTAGTTCTCAAGAGTGTTGATTCGATTCCTAATTTCTAAAAGTGAAATAGGTGTTTGAGCAGTTTGGTTCCTAGTTCCAAACTGACTACATATATATTTATTATTTTATTTCTTCAAAAAAATTAGAGGTTTTAATTTATTATTTCCAAAACAATAGGAGCCTATAATTGCACAATAAGATATTCGGATGAAAGTATAAGATTTGTCTCAAAAACTTAATTTGTTCTTGGTCATACTTTGAACAATAATATATCCAAATGAAAATATTTTAAAAAAAAAAATAGTGACCGATTCTATTAAACCAGACTGAGACTGGATTGGATTGATGGTTCAATCCAGTTCTCGATCCTAGGACCAATTGGTCTGATCCTCGATCTCAATTCCACTTTGGAATCAAATCAAATTGGGAGGTGATAACTCCTACTATAATCGCCGTGCAAAATCTCAAACGACAAATTCAAATGTAGCTTCTATTCCATGGGTCAGAGGTAAAAAGTTCGAATCTTTTTCTCATATTGCGTCCCAAGCTATCCACTAAGGCTTGATTTCTTTTTGTTCGCATAATCTGTATGTCCTGCTACCAACAGGCCGTCAAATAAGCAAGTCGGATTGGGTAAAATTTTTTGTCCAATTAATTAACCTATTTTAATGCAATATAAATTTAACAACTCATATCTAGATCCAATCAATATGCGACCAAACTCGTATTAGTAAAACACATCTTATTATACCAAATCTACGAAAATTCATATCCACCCATTTAACCCACTTTAGTTCTTGGGGCTTCCGCGCAAGCCCCAAGACGTTGCCATTGAGCCTATATCTGACTTGGCCTACTACTAAGGCTGCAATGTCTCCACGGTCCAGGTCTACCTAATAAACCCGAATTTAGGATGTATTAACAAAGTAATTAATGACATTGCTTAGTCATCGTCATCGCCACCATCAGCATAGTCACATCAAAATTGTTGGAAACTTTTGTAAATTAAAAAGATAAAATAAAATCTCAAATAAAGGTTTGAATTAAGAAAAGATCTAAAAAGTTTTTTCCACCATCGCTGCTCACTTTGTAGTTTTTTCTTTCTCAATTTTCTTTTGATTTATATCTCTAAATGTTTTAGTCTCAAAAGGCCAAATGAGTTCGAATTTGGGTCATTCAAGGGTGCATTTGGTAATAATTTTGTTTCTGAAAATAATTTTTATCGTAAATGGTTTTTTCTAAGTGTTTTAGGGGAATAATTTTAAGTAAAAGAACACATTTAATAATTGTACAAAATTTATATTCTCGAGATATAAATGTGTTTAGTAAGATTCTTAAATTTTTTTAATACTTTTATTATATATTTCTTATTTTTCTCTTTTTTAGTTTTCTTTTTCTCTTCTTCTTCCTCCTCTTTTATTGCCGATCGCTGGCCATCGTTGTAATCGACGATCAGCCGGGGGAGGCCGACCTCACGTCGGTTGGAGAGGCCGAGCCTCATCGTGGCTGGGCAAAGTTGACCTCGCCCAACCAAGGCGAGGCCGAGACTTGCCCACCCACAGTGAGGCTCGGGCCGACAAGTCACCCTTGGTGATGCTTCAGCAAGATTGCTGGCGACTGGCCCAAAGGAAGAATAAGAAAATGAAAGAGAAGAAGAGAGAAGAGAAAAGAAAAAAAAAATTAGATTTGATTTTAGGAATTATTTTTGGGATAAGAAGTAACTTTTTCTACTTCTTGATCCTATTCTAAATCTATTTCTGTGACATCCTGAAATTCGAGTCCTTTGAGGAATGAATGGATGTGAATTTCGTCAATGCATTGTTGGTTGATCTCACTCGGAATTGATCACTCCGAGAGATCGACGCGAGGGGAAAGGTTAATGAGGACATAACTCGTACGACTAAAGGACTCGACCTGGGAAAACGACTTGACCGTGAGATTTACGTGAGGACGATCCTGTAGATAGGCAGGCCGATTCTAAGGACGACTAAAAGTCGATTCGCGGACAGAACATAATGGAACGACGGGTGATTCCGTTTTACTCGTTATCGAATCCACGAACGACCCTATGTCGATCCTCGATGTCGTGTACTTTGAAATAAGAATCTATCCCCGTAATTTCATGCAGTCAAGGACGTCCATGCGTCGAGATGTCTTGAACGTGATTTGATACGAGTCGGTCACGCGTGAATCCTCAAAGCCACCCGTCAGTCTGAGTTGTTACCAAAATGGCATTGGGCGAAATTGACATGGCAAAGAACTTATGATTGACTTCGAATTATTGGGAATGTCGGGACGGACTTTGGATGAAGCTACTTCAGACGGTCGAGCGAATGACAGAGCCGAGCAATTGGAAAAAAAATGGATTTTCGGACCGAGGAAGCAAGCCCGTGAGGAAGTGGGCCGAGCCAAGTCAGTGTGGGCCTTAGGCCCAAGTTGGGACAGCCACCAAATGGGCCTAAGTCAAGCAAATGAGCCCATTGGGCCAAATCAACTATTCATCTTCTAAGCCCATGGGCCAATTCTTGGCCATTTCAAGCCCATCCAATTCCCAAGCCCATTCCTATTCATGGCCAAGCCCAATCCTTAGGCCCATCCACCAATTTCAGCCCAAGGTCAGATGTGTAATTTGTGCAAGGTAGAAATGACCTAAATGCCCCTAAAAGCATGTGGATAAGGCAAAGGAAGAGAGAGAAGATGATGTCACTTTGTATGGGGAATTGAAGTGGCCATTTAATGGCCTTAATGAGGTGTGACACCAGCCCTCACATCTCTCTCTCTCCCCCATTCGGCCTCCAAGCGGACGAGCTCCTCTCTTCCTCGTTTTCCCTCTCCTTCAGTTTCTGCTCCAGCTGACCCTTCGTCAAAGAATCGAGTCAAAAGTGGTCTTCCCGGATGAATCAGCCAACGATCCACATATCACCGTGACCGGGAGAGACAGACCGTTCCAACGAGACCAGTTTCGTCCCGAACGGAGCTGTCGGTCGTCCTGTACGGCCGTCTCAAGACGCCGGTCGCCGGACCGCCTGGTTCCGCCCTGCTTCGCCTGTTTCGACTTTGCAGCCCGTTTTCTTCCATTCCAGCCGTTCCTTTGCTCATCCCAACCTCCAACAAGACTCCCAAGACCCCCGGGTGTCACCGGTTGCCAGCCAACCTCCTCGCCGGAGCTCCGGCCAAGCCGTTCAACTTGTTTTCTTCTCCGGCAGGGCTGTTTTTCAGAAGTTTCAGTGGGAGTCCGAGCTGTGGTTGCTGTGTTGAGCTTGGGACCACCTTGGATCGTCGTGGTAGAGGTCCCGGTGCGTAGCCACCGTCGTCGCCACCGCGTCGGTGTCTCCGGCCCACTTAACGAGTGAGTTTAGCTTCTAATCCTTCGATTAGTGCCTAAACTTGCTTAGGGTTGGTTTAGTTAGATTTAATTATAGTTTAAGTGATTTAATTAATTTGTATTAGCCCTAAGATAGGTGGTTAGATGGATGAATTAGATTAGTCTCGCTTAATCTTGCTTTATTTGCTTTATGTGGTTTATGTGGTTAATTAAGTATGCTTGGCTTTAATTAATTGATGATTGCTTTAATTAATGCTTTTAATGATTTATGAATTTAATTTATAGTTTATTAAATTCTGGAAATTACTGTTCATGAGACACTATTCACGATGTACTGTTCACGAAACACTGTTCACCGAGTACTGTTCACATGCACTGTTCATCCAGAATGCGAAAAGTGTCTAAAATTCATATGTGTTGATTCTATGAAGTAAATGGATGTGAAAATGCATGGGCATCTGCATGAATTGAGTGATGATTGTGCAATTGTGTGGTGATTGGAAATTTGGTATTTATTCAGAAAATCCCGGGTGTCGGGTTTTGACACCGAAAATGGATTTTAAGTATTATATCGAGCAGGTGGGGTTTGAAAAAGGAAAGTATCAGTTTTGGTTCGAATTAACGTGTGCCCACGCACGACTACTTTCTCAGGTGTTTTTAATACGAAGGAAAGAGGCCAGGATTACTATTTTAATCGGGGCATTTGAGTGAAATGCAAAGTGTCCTGGGCCGATATTGAATGTCGTGTGTTGGTTAAGAGGAAACCGTCCCGGGCTGTTGAGCTGGACGTGCCCCTATATGGGATGCCCGCGCAATGGATGCCGGTCGCAGTAGAGGCTGGGCCGAATGGACCGATGCTCCTTCGGGAACGCCATCGACGTAGTGACGAAGCCGCGCTCCATGGAGGGAGGCAATGCTTGGCATGAATGTCAGTAGATAGCCGAACTGCGAGTAGGCTATGCCCTTGAGTGGTAATGAATGACAATTGGAACACATGTTGGGTGTTGATTGACGCGCCGGATTATGGGACAGAATTGTGTGGCATGGAATGGGACGTGTCATAATGGTTCGGTCTTATAATCGGGATTTTGTGATTAATTGAGTGGATAAGACGTTTCAATTGTTGTATGCATTGAATATATGCATGATATTGTTGAATTGTGATAATGTGAAAGAATGCATGAGAATCATGGCATCTGCGATTTCGGTCATACGTGAGTTAAGCACATTGTTTATGGCACGCGTGCATGAATCGATAACATGCAGGGTGTGGCAATGGCCAGGTGAGATCGCTTGTGATGCGACTCATATGTGATTGATGAAATGTATCATCTAATGGCCATGTGCATTGCGTGTATTATGCTGAATTATAACGTGCAGGGTATGGCATACCAGGTAAGGTTGTATGCGAATTGACTATTGGTTGTTGCTTGTGGTGGGGTAGTTCTGGATAGATACCCTGAGTTGAGTTGGTGTACTAACCGGGGCTTAGGGGTGGAACTCACTGAGATTTATATCTCACTGGTTATTGAATAACCATTTTCAGGTCCCTAGTATGAAGAGCCAGGAGCTTGAAGCGGAAGGGTCGGGAGCATAGGTGGCTCAATAGTTCTTTATGACATAGACCTTTTGTATAAGCTTGAAGTGTTTATAAAAATGTATTTGATTTGAAGTTGGTTGTCCTGCTTTTCTATCCCATGTATATCGTTGTCAGGGGATTAGTTAATTCGCTTCCGCATGTGCAATAAAATGAAAAGGGTCGGCGACGAGTCCTGGGAACGTCGCGAAATTCTATCGACCACCGAGGGTTGTGCGCGCGCTCGAGGTTCGGGGCATGACAATTTCCAAAAATAAAAAAAAATGGATTTTTGTTCCTGAGAATAAAAAAATTATCTTCTTTTTTCTTTTTTTGGGAACAAAAGACCATAATCAGTTGTATTCGAGAGTATTACTAAATAGGCTCTAAGCAACCCATCATGACCCATTTTACTAGGTCTTATTTTTTTAGTAGCCCATTTTGCCTACTCTATTGCTAAATGAGTTACCATTTCTGTGAGTTGCATTAGCTCTACTTACCACTTGTTGTTGGCGAAAGGAAGAATTTGATAAACCATTTTACAAACATGTTTAGCAATGATTCTAATTGTGGTTTGATATAGCGCATCTTCATGACTTTTTGTCAGTTAACTCCCAATTTTGTTATAAAATAATGAGCCCATCTTGTCTTTCATAGCATGCACTCACTGCATGTGAGATGTGTTTTTCTTTGTCATATCATAAGTCTTTGACTCGCCTGAATCTGTGTATAAAAACATGGCTCGGAACAATATTTAGTGATAGATAAAAAATTACCTTTGGCTTTCTCATGTGGGTAGACCTCATCTAGACATGTATTTTAGGGTCGTTAGTCTATTCTGAATCACTACGTTCCTCTTGAATTGCTTGCTCACTAATAATGAGATCATCTCGAACCTTTCCTCCAGGTGCACTTTCATCCACTTGAACCATCTTCATGAGCATTGTGTTCAGCTCAACATAGTATGGTTTCACTACTTTCTCATGCTCTATTTGATGATCCTTGTACATCTTCTCTTCATGATATTCCACATGTTATTCTCATAATCCCAAAAGTTATAGCTATACTCATGGCCATCATATCCAATAAAGATGTACTTCTAGAACTTAGTATCAAGTTTCTTCCTATTCTCCCTATCAATCAAAGCATATGCAATATAACAAAAGATTTTTGAATATGAATTATTAACATTTTTACCTGATCATTGCTCCTGCGGTATTTCTCCATCTAATGCACTAGATGGACTCTAAATATGCATCAATAGTAGTAGCCTATAAGTGTAGTAGGAGACATGCATGTGGCCTCATGCATCTCTCGCGCTCCAACATGGTCTCGTTCTTTTTCTCGGTTATATTATTCTCTTAAGGAGTTTTAGGAACAATCTTCAATTTGTTTATGCTTTTCGCTCAAGTTTCCTATGAATTCCTTGCTTGTGTATTTACCACAATTATCAAGTTTCAGAGTGTTAATATGATAACCTATCTCTTTTTCTACCATAGTTCTCTCATTTCGAACATCTTGAATATTTATGATTTTTCTTTGAGAGCATAGACTCAAGTCTTCATTGTCGCATCATCAATCAAAGTAAGAAAATATCACTTATCACCATAAAAGAGTTTTTGAGCAATCCCCAAACATTAGTGTGAACTAACTCTAACTTTCGGCTTTATTCTGTTACCTATTAAATTGAAAACTAATTGCCTTTTTTTTTCCCCATAAATGTAACTATCATAGAAATCCAACTCAACTTTCTACAAACCTAGAAGTAAATTTCTTGAGTGCAATTACTTTACACCATTTTCACCAAGATGTCCCTACCGATAATGCCAAATAATAGACAAACTACTTGTAACCACCAGAGTTGTAAATATATCACTGCTTTTGTTCCCCTAGAGTAGGTAAAGTGTACCCTGCTTCGCTTTTGTTACTACTCTTGCCCTTTAACACCTTTTCGGTCAAGTTTATTAGTTAAAATCAGATTTTTCTTCAACTATAAATTATACTTGGTTTCATGTAAAGCCAGTGGTCCTCTATCTAAGATGTTTACAATAACAGCTCCTGCTCAAACAATGGCACACATGAAGCTGTTTCCCACAGCCACTTGCCCAAAATCTCCATTGGCATATCAACAAACATGTCTCTTTGTGAGGTGCAATAATCCAAATATTGTCATTCCCTCTCAAGCTCATTACTTATAGATTGGGTTCACAACTTGCAATGATTTTTTTAGACCATTATCAATTGCTCTTAAAATTGGAGATAATTGTCCAAAAATCCTAAATTTATTGCATGATAACCAAATCAATATTAAGTTTTGTCAATTTAATCATAAACCTTTTAATGATTTGCCAATATAGTAATTCTATCTAATTTTGACTAGAAATCGCTGGCACTGGAAACCTAACCTCAGCTGTCCTAGAACCCACTTGCATTCTCGAGCTTCTTCCGCTCATGCAGAAGTTGAAGGCCCTACATGTCCGAGTTAAAACTATCTTCACAAGAGATGGAAAAATTGATTGATGGTACGTCGCATTGTAAATAAATTGTAAATAAGGTGGACTAGGAGGATGCATGATGGAAGCGAGTCACACAGAATGAGTCGGTTCATTAACTTAGTTTGCAACTTTCACTGACTAGTTGTCTAGAATTGCCTATTCAGATTGCCATCTACGTAAAATTAGACACCATAATGTACGCCATCTGTCTCATAATCAATTCCTTTTCCTTCCTTTTTCTTGTTAGCACTTCTTTCGGGGTCGTAACAGTTCGTTTCTGGAAAAGTCTTACTAATTATCGAGAAACCTACATAAGCGATCATCAGAAATGTGCAGTTTCATTCGCAAATAAGCAAGTAAAATAGCTGCAATTTTAAGAACCAGAGATCATATCAATTTATAGAGAGCAAAAAAATTTTAACAGAAGATGATCACAAATTTTTATTCAGGCATCTTCCATCACTTGCTGGTTATCTAACAGAAACTGGTGGGAGAGACTAATGAGACATGAGTTTGGAGCCTGAATTGATGCTTACAGGTAGAGGAAGTCATTAAGATAAGAGGAGCACCTGCAAACTGAGCTTAGCTGAGAGTGAGACAGCTATTGGTTCGGAACTCCCTTGCTATACGGTTCTCTGTCCTGTAAGTTCTTGACAGCTCCTTGCCCCACATCTTCGGTGTCAATGGCTCGATGCATTTTCCATTGGGAATATTCATCGACAATGCTGTTTTATACAAGGCTCAATACATATTTGCAGCTTGCCTCATCACCTCATTACCAACAAATCATCAAGGAAAATCGCGAATTAACCCAAAGTAATGATGCTCAATGAGGACTCGAAAAACTCAATAGTTAATGAACACTACTAATTCAATCCAATCGACTGTTACGAATAATGATGCGGAGAGAACAAGACGATTCACCACTGACATTCAGTTCACTTCAGTTATGTACTCACATTCCCTTTCCTTCTCCTTCTTCTTCCTATCTTTGATTCACGCAATCAATCTTCATTTCAAATAAGCATTCACCCTCAGACTCGCATGCGCAAAATCAAATGCAGATCTCGAACGAAACCCAGTAGAAGGAACAGTTTGGCAAACCTGCAGCAAACGAACTTTGACGGGAGGCGATCAAAATGTCCTTTGGTTCGAGCTTATCTTCGACTGAACTCAATCAGTAACCAAGCTTATCACTATATTGCAGACATCTCGAGAAAACAGAAGTGCAGACATGAATTTGAAACTAGCACCTAAAAGCGATCTCAGCTGAAGAAGCACCAGTCGGTCCATGAAGCAATTCAAAGTCAACGATCTTTCAATTTCTGGCGAGCTCGGCCATTATCGGACACACACCTGTCGTCTCGGTGATTGGACGATGAGCGATCTCGCTGCGTGACAACTGGAAACGGAACCTTATTTCGTTCATCAGTTGTATAATCCCAAATCCGACGGTCGATATTTCATTAATCGTTGATCGAACGGCCACATGAGGAGTGCAGTGTCGAGTGATGGAGGGGCAATCACGTTAGCAGTTATTGCAGGCGTCAATTCCCATGCAGAACCTTAAAACACCGAATATTAAGGCAGCTTTCGTGGGTCCGACGTGAAACGTTCGTGCCTTTTTTCTGAAACCCTTAAACATTAAAATTATGCGGACCCAGTAATTCGTGATTCTTATGGACACGTGGCTTGATTTATTTTTGTTCGCGTAATGTATGTATGTATGTATGTATGTATGTATATGAGTGACTGGCTTTCTAGTCATTGTTGAAGAAAGGAAAAATTCGATAGACCTCGTTGGAGGTCTGAGATTATCTGCGACTGTGGTTATCGAACTCTGTGACTGTGGTTGTCGTTGGATAGGGTACATCTTCGTTAATTCTCATGATTACGATTTGAGTCAACCATGGAGAGCCGATGCTCAGTCCAGATTCGCTTGGTCTTCTTACGTAGAAATTCAGGGTGAGCAAAAAAAAAAAAATCCGATCTAATCGGTCGATTATGGGTGATTCTCACGAGAAACGATCTGGGTCCTAAAATTTGGCATCGGTGAATATTGATTTAGTTCCTAGTTCCAAATATAGGCTGGACCAACTATTTTTAATTCTTATTATTTCAAATTTCTAAAACCCTAATTCTAATTCTTTTCTCACTTTGAATATTCTTATGGCTCATGTCTCTCACTCTCACTTTTCTCAGTCTCAATCATGCTAAGCTCACACCTCCCTTGCGGGTTGACGCCTCTCGCTCACGCTCATTATAACTTTGTTTGTGGAGATGATAATCATGTTTAGCTTATCACGAGCTTGTTCTATTAACATTATTTGTGCAATAGTTTAGATTATGTAACAACACATATAGTCTTGCAAGGAATAGAAAAAAAGAAAAAAAAGAAAAGAAAAGAGATATGGCTGGTTTATGGACTCATCCAAGAACTAGATCAACCCTAGTTCCTTGGTGGGTCCAAGACCAAGTGAACTGGTTCCTAAATCCACAAAATGGGAATAAGCCCTTTTTTTGGTTCCCAGTTTCAATGTGAGAATCGGCTTACCCTAGAATCGATTCATACTATTTGAGACCGGTCACTTATTTATTCTTATGTAATGGAAATGTGTAAAATTTTATGAGATTATTATCAACTACCCTAAAATCTTAAAAACTAAATGCGTAAGTTGAATTGGGACTACTACCCTCTTTCACTCATTCATAATTTGTAACTACTAAAGGCATAGCTTGCTCCCACTTGCCAACATATTAAAAATCATAATTGAGATTTGCAAAAAGTTGTTGTACTCATGATCCAAAAGATAAAAATTTCAAATAAGAACTTGAAGTAGAGCCATTCTTTCCAAAAAGGTTCCAGAGTAGACATTGTTTTAAATAAATGTTCAAAATGACCAACTTAGTTTTAAATAAGCACCTAAAGTGAGACTATTTTCTAAAAAAAATACCATGAGGAGGTTATCTTAAATAAGGACCTAAAATGGTTAAATTAATCTTAGATAAGAGCACACAGCAAGATTATCTTCTCAAAAAGGGCCTAGAGTGGACCTACTCTCTAATAAAGGCTTAAAGTGGTTAGTCTTGTAAAATGGCTCAAACTTACTCATCGGCCAACCAGCTTACACATGTGACTCACGTGCTTATTCCAGTGGCAACATCAAGGAGCCAGGGATGATAGACATGATCTGATTGGAGAAACTAGGTTAGTGATAGTAGGAAAATATTGCTCTTAAAAGAATCGTAACTTCAATTTGGGTAGAAAATGTTGAAGAAACATCTCAAAGAAATTTTGATGATCCCAAAATTATCATTAGTATAATATGTAGTAAGGTCAAGTGTAAAAGGACAGACATGATGTCCACAAAGGAAAAAAATCACAAGTCTGTTCTGTTTATAAACAACACCAACAAATCTGAAAATCAGATGAAGACAATATCTGTGCTGGTGCTAAAGATATCATGTCACTGTTGATGTTGCAACAACAAACATTATCCCAAACATTTGATAATGTTTGTTGGCTCACAAATATAACCGTTGTCAATTGAATTGGTATAGCAAAAGAACTGGAAGTCAAATAGAGAATTGGAGATCAGGTTGTCTGACAGACATGTTAGAGTCACAGTAATGGGACAACAACAAAGGTTATTTTAGGATAGTCTGCAAATGTTTTGGAAAAAAACTCTATGGGCAGTTCTATTCTTGGACAGTAGCACCAATGAATATCTAACAGCTCTTTGCTTTTCCAAGATATCTCCAACTGGAAAATTGAAGATGGCTATATAAGAGCAAATCCTTGAAGCCAAAATGTTAGACATGTGTAATACAAAACTTTGAAATATGCAAGAAGCCGTGTTCTTAGCGAAAAACTCTTATTCATTTGTTATCTTCTGTGATACATTCTTGTTGCCTTTGTAATCATGTAAAAAGATTAACCATACCAATTAATAACAACATTTAATTCATGATAGTGTGATCTATCATCTGAAATGATTGGTGTGTGCTGAATGTAAGTTGTTCAGTAAATTACAAGTGCAACTCAACCTAACTTGTGGCTGTTAGTGATAAGAATTGATGTAGGCTTGGGAATAAAGCCGGATCACTATAAATTATTGTGTGTTACTAATTCTCTCTCATTCAATTGCATAAGCACACAATTTGCTCTCAACCTTTAAAACATTAACTTGACCTAATCTATATTTAGCATTTGCTAATTTTTGCAAAAGATTATCAAAATTTTCAAAACAACATATTCACTCCCCTCTAGGTTATATCGTTAACCCTAACAGAAACTTTTGAACAAAATTAACCCTAATGTTGCAATTGAAATAAGCACGCGAGTTGCATGTGCAAGCGGCTAGTGAAAAATTGGTTGGACGGTTGGTTCTAGCCCTTATTTGAGATTAAGTTAGTCACTTCATGCTTCATTTGCCACAAGGTTCACTTTGGGCCTATATTTGAGAAAATATCTAATTAATATCCTTATTTGAAACTAAGTTGATCACTTCAAGCGTTATTTGAGACAAGGTTCACTTTAAACTCTCTTTTGAGATATAAGCCACTTTAGGTTCTTATTTGACACTGAGTTGGTCATTTTAGGTCTTTATCCGAGATTAAGTTGGCCATTTTAGGTCCTTCTTCGATATTGAGTTAGCAATTCTAGATCTCTATTTGAGACAAGCTCTATTATGAGCATTCTTTTGAGAAAACGACCCTATGTCAGACCCGTATTCAAAATTCTTCCCAAAAGAATTATGGAAAGGACAAACAAGTATCAAAAAAGGAGAGATGGTTGAGAGCCCCCAAAAAGATCTTGAAATCTATGAAAGATCTTTCGTTGAAGAACATAAGATCGAGTTTTCAAAATAATCTAAGAAAAACATATGGCTAGTGACTCTAGAATATAACTTCAACAAGCTAATCGATTGAAGTGAAATCACCCAAGATGGAGCTGTTTAAGCCATTTACAAGAGGAAATGGTTTTGAAGAAGCAAAGCATCCAAGGCACAGCAATCACAAGCCTCTACCCGCATGGCTTTTTCAGCTGGGGCACGCCTATTCCAGTCCAACAGCTTCGAGACAAAAGAGAATATGAGTGACTGTGAATGTTGATATGTACGTTCTCTATTGTCACGTTGCATAAGTTCTTCCTTTTTCAATCGGCGCATGATCGAAATCCACAGAATCAATGTCAATTCTCACTTCTAACTCTTTGTCCTTTTCCCCTCAAGACCGCTCCCCCATCCCAACCATTATTTCTCCTCCATTTCTCCTAGGACATCATTTTGCCGTAGACTACGAGTAAGGCAATTATTAATCATTGTTGCAGGGCGCTCCGATTCGGATGCGATACGTCTCGTGCTTGAGTCGCCGTCTCTCAATCAGAGCAACCTTGAAGTGCCTTGATCCATAGTTTCCAATGGAAGAGCCTTATGGCCTCTTACACAAGGAGCGACTTTTGTACATTCGTGGAGATTGATCGAGTTGAGTGTCTAAAAACCCATAAAAAGAAGCAGAGACCAAACAAAATTTTAGGGTAAAAAAAATAAATAAATGAAGGGCTCTATCATACTATTATGACAGTCGAGAATTGACCGAATGACTCCTGAGGTACCGTCTTTGAATTAGAGTAACCTTGAAGGGCATTCCATCCACCCTGTTGTCGGATGGAGACTTATGACTTTGATGCACATGGAAGGAGCGATTTGTGCGTGTTCATGGAGACTAACTGAGTGGAATATTTGACCACCCGTTAGCAGAAACAAAGGCCAAACAGAACTTCAGAAAACAAAATGCAAGGCTCCATCCTCATCATCATCTCCATCTTCTCCATCATCTCCAAAGCTTTAGAAAGTGGACTCTTTCCTAGGGACGAGTTATGCCCAGCCATATTCCCAAACCCACACACTTCCATGAGCTAATTTCAAACCCTCTTTGGACCTCTCTAGGGACCCTTTTCTTTCTTTTGCAATGCTCTTGCCTCTACTTTCATGTACCCCCTATGAAAGTAACTCCCTAGATTGACCACTCAGACATTTTCCCCTTGGACCTTTGCTCTCTTTCCAGCTGATTCTCACTAGTCACTGTCTCCTCTTTTTTCTTTTCAATTTAAGATAAATCATAATCACTTAGGGAGGCTAGCAGCCTACATATGCTTCACTTGATAAAAAGGACAATAGCTAGGAGCCAAACCATCATCCTATAAATACATCTAAAGCCTTTGGTTGAGCCTGCCTAAGGTTGGGGACAGATCATCCTCACAAGCGGGCCTGCCATGAAGCAAATGGGGAGAGAGAGCAATGACCATGTGGTGAATCATTCCTCCATTGCCTTGTTGCAAGAGAGATTCAAGCAGTTGCAGAGAATGAAGGAGATGAGAGAGGAGAGAGAGTTCTCAAGAATGGCCAAACAGCCGGGTGACGCACCTGACCGGACCCCGGAGTGTCAGCAATATTCGAATCCGCCACTTATCCGTGGCGAACCGAGGATGCCTCCGCGTTCGCCTCCACAAGCTCCTTTCTCCCTTTGTCCAAGCACGACTGATTATTACTCCAATCATCAGCGCGCCGAGATCCCTCTCCTGGTGAACTTAATGTCTTCCGGACCAAACTCGAATCACGATGTCTATGATAAATGTACTCAAGCTAATGATAGTGACGATGTGGACACTTCTCTTCACCTGTAATCAGGCTCTTATGTATGTACCCTCTAGTTGGTATATCTTCATCTTTTGTTATCATATTGTAAGACTGTTTAATATCATAGATCATTTCTGCACGTGATCTTAGGAAGTGACATGCGCGCCATTCGTTGATCTCACTCTTGAAGTCATCGCAGTCCGTTTATAACAAAATTCATCGATTTGTCTTCCTAGTGATTTGCTCACGATAAGGGATGTTAAATAAACCAATGGAATTCGTGGATAAGTAATCGATTCATGCTTCAATAGGCTGTTATTTTGCAACTTTGGTTTGGAAACATAGATGCGGAAATCAAGAAGCTGGCCACCTAATTTTTTTGAGAGCTTACAGAATCACACTTCCATACAAACAAGGTCATCCGTGTATGAAGCAGATCTGTTAGTCAGGAACAGAAACCGAAGGCGAAACTGTTCAAATAGGACACGGGGCTTCCATCGGCGGAGGTGCAGTCGAATTCGATGGACTTTCCTTAACCTTTCCGTTTCTCGGAACATGACGATCGAACTCGATCACTGCGTCAATCCCGTGGCACTTGATCACAGAGTTGGAGCACACGTTTGGCGCGATGACCCGAGCATTGTTGACAAAGAAGCTCAATCTCCCGTGGTTGTGGATCCTGACCAGCCGGTCCCTATACCCCGACGGGACGAGCGTTCCGGTGGGAAAATGCGACAGCTCGCCGAAGGACAGAGGCATTCTGATGGAATGCCTGAGAATAAACTCTTCGAGACGGTTGACTGAGGTCGACGAACCCGATAATTCAGGATCTGTGGGTATCAGGAAAGTCAAGTCCCTGTTCGGCTCTGATGTGCCGTTCAGCATCTGAAGCAGGATGGCAAAACCGAAGAAGGATCTCGATCTCATGTCATTGACCGCCACTCGCAAATCGGTGCGGTTGAAAGCATAGGCGGCCGACTCCGATCTAGGGACCATAAAGAGAGACACAAGGACGACCAAATGATAGACAGCCATTCTCTTTGGTGCTCGCCTTTCGGCTCCCTTTTTTGTCTGCGAGTTGGATGTGGAGATGGGATTTAAAAGGGAAGCTGTGTGCTTCATGCTCTTTGCTTCTTCAGCAGGTGAACTACCACTGCTGGACTGCTTTCTCGTTAAAGAACTTCAACTACAAAAAAAGCAAAGTAGCCCTGAAGTAGTTTGTTCATGAAGAAACATCTGATCTTTTACAGGATATTATAATGTTCATGCTGCATAAGTGACATTTATACACATCTGCGAGTTGTCACTTTGTTCCTAGTTCATTTGAGACCTTCGAATCTGTTCTTTGCTACGATTCGAATGGCGGAAATGGTACTGTTAAATGGACGAAGACCTCTGAGAATGCAAGTTCTCATCTCTGGTTCTCCATGAGTATTGCACAGAGACTTTAGTGAGAATGGAAGTATCTGAAGATCTTTCATTTAACCGAACTGTCATCAACCAGTCCAATTCAACCTCCCAATTTCCAGTAAGACCTTCTCACAAGGTCAAGCTTTAGCATCTCAGACCAGATTTGAGAAGGAAAACGGCGCTCGGAGAACAAATGCGCCTTCAATTCAGGACGCATAGTGCACAAAAATGCTAATATGGATTTTTTTTAATATCATTTTCTTTATCTTACATGGCAATAACATGATCAAATTGGATGAAATTAATTGAAAAAGTTTTAAAGTTTTTAAAAAATGCGATTAAGTTATTAAATTTGTCAAATCAATACAATCAAGTTATTTAGTTTATTTCATTCAAAACAAAAATGCTAATATGGTTTTTTTTTTAATATCATTTTCTTTATCTTACATGGCACTAACATGGTCAAATTGGACAAAATTAATGGAAAAACTTGATTGCATTAATTTGATGAGTTTTTATGACTTACTTACATTTTTTTTTTTTTTTTTGAAAAGTTTTAGAACTCAAGACACTTTCATGAAAAGTTTTGGGACTTTTAGTTTTATCCCTATTTAAAATAAGATTCATAATTCTTTTGAAAAAAATCAGATCCATTTTAGAATTTTATTATCGTATAATCACACACACATATATATTTATTTATTTTACAAATTTTGAGTGGCTTTTCTCCATTTAAAGATTTCAAATGAAAATTGGAAAGTCGAAAAGAAAATAATTTTGAAAGTGGAAACAAAAGTATTTTTGAAATTAAACTTCTTGCTATCTTTTTTTTTTGGGGGGGGGGAGGAGGTAAGATAAACTCCTTTCTATTTATTTTCTTTTCTCATCATTTTTTTTCAAAAAAAAAAAGATAATGACATAAATGGTGATTAAATTTTGGTTAAATATATAATTTGATCCTTAAACTTTTAATTTATTCAATGTGATCCTTAAACTTAAGTTCGATGTGTAATGTAATTAAAGAACTTTTTATTTGTTCAATATGGTCCTTGGATTTTTTTGTATATATTTAAGTACTTGAATTATATAAACATATTCAATATTATCTTTATATTAATTCAAGATCTGGGACGATATTAAACATCTTTATATAATTTAAGGACTAAATTAAGTATAAAAAAATTATAGATCATATATGACAAATCAAAAGTTTAGAGATCGCATTGAATATCGAACTAAAATTTGGAGACCACACTGAAAAGAAATATTGAAAATTTAAGGACTACTATACATATTACGCCAAAATTCAAATATCATTCGTATCCATTTTCCCAAAAATTATATAAATAAAACACCACACCACAAATTCACAAAAAAAAAAAAAAGATAACGAGAAATCTAGAAAAATAGACGGCGACGGTAAACGATGTAAACTCAACGGTTACCAGTAACCGAAAAAGCCAAACTGATCTTCTCCTTTCTCCTCCCTCCATCCCACCAGAAGATAAAGCCCCGCTCCCTTCCGGCCATCCTCCGCCGTCTTCCTCCACCTCGCCGCCGCCGCCGCCGCCGCCGATCTTCATCGCCCCTCCTCGAAGGAGCTCGACGAGCTATGCGCAACGGCTGCCGCCGCTGTTAAGCTCCGACCAGCTCATCCTCAGCAGCGAGGAGGCGTAAACGAGGCATCGCCAATGCTGAGCCTGCAGCCGCCTCGGTGCCGACTCTCTCTCCCCGTCGCTCTCTCCGGCTCCGCCGGCGGCGGCGGCGGAGGCGGCGGAGGCGCGCGGTCCCTTCCTCCGCCCCCGCGGCCGGTTGCGAGCCGGCGCGTCGGGTGCGGGAGCCGCGGCTCGCGGAGGAAGGCCGCGAGAGTGAGGAGCGTAGGGAAGGAGGAGGCCGAGCTGCGCGCCGCTTCCTCCTCCGTCGCGGAAGAGGAGGAGCAGAGGCGGGGCGAGGACGAGGATGTGGATCCTCAGGACCTCGAATACGTGGGGCAGATTCGGAGAGTATGCTCTTTGCTCTCTTGATTTTCATCGGTGTTTTCGGTTATCGCCGCCGATTTTCGATGTCCGCGCTGATCGGGGTTGCCTTGTCTGGCCTCTGCTTGTAGGTGTTGGAGCTTCTGAAGAAGAATAGAGACATGATCTTCAGTGAGGTGATTGCCTTCTTCCTGCTGCTCTTGCGCCTGCTTCACTTGGTTCCGAATGGAGTAGAATTGTGTTACCTGGCCTGAGCTCTATCGTTTAAATTTTGTAACTTTATGGTTATTTGTAGGTCAAGTTGACGATTATGATCGAGGATCCGAGGGAAGTCGAGCGAAGGAGACTCCTTGGGATCGAAGACCTCGATGCCCCTACTAGAGAAGATTTAGCCGAAGCTCTAGAGCAAGTTTGTCTTCCTGTCCTTGAATTTTGTTTTGTGGGGTCATGCGTTTGAGGTCAGCTCCGAGAATTTTAAGAATATGCTGCATGCATTTGCTTTTGGGCCTTTCAAATTTAGTGTTTTGCTGGCTTTTCTGGTGATTTATGAGTAACCTTGACCAAGGGAGGCATTAGCTCTAAAGTTATAATATTCTAGAGCTATGCTTTAGACAGTAATGGTGTTTCTGTGGGGCGATTCTACAAATTTGTAGGTAAAGTGTTTGGAAAGTTGCCAAGAAAATAATGGTATATACTAACACATTTGAAATATTACCATCATCAGCTAAAGGTCTCCACAGATTCGAGATTTGTAACTTCAAATCACCGATTTTCAGAATACTTGTGATAATTTGGCCAGACATTATGAGAACCCAACAGAATGTTCAATGTCCTAAGCACTGGTAGAGTGGAATGAGATAAAAGAGGGGATGTTCTAGTTTAGCATCTACTGTGGAGCTCATGAAGTTTAGTTTATCACATGTGGGAAGCAGTAGGTTTTAATAGGTATCTTAATAGTGGGAACAATCTGTCAATTGCCCTGGCAGCTGACATTTTTCAGAGAAGGCTTGTAGAAAGTTGTGCTAAGTTCCAGGAGACCATAGTTAAACCATTGTGCCTCACTTAATGGTCAAAGCTGTCTAGGATTAACATAAGGATGTAATTTATGAGTACTATAAGAAGTACCCTGTCGTCTACTCACTTAATGGTTAACGATATCTAGGATTAATATGTGGACATATGAGGAGAACCTAAACCTTGCTCTTTTTAACTTTGGTTATTAGCTTTTCGCAATGACAGTGACTGAAATCTGAAGAGGGCCATGGTGTTGCAATTGAGGCAATTAGCTTTGTAATTTTCAAATTATTGATGATGTTGGGAAAATAATTTGCCCTTTCGCAAGACTTATAGTGCATATTGCTTGGAGGTCTTTCTCAAGTAGTTTGCCTTCATAGACTCGAGTTTAGTTATTGCTTTTGAAAGCCATCATGAATCTTCTGTGGAAAGATGATGGGAGGTTTCAACCTTGATCTGAAGAATTGCATTCACTCTCTCTCAAATTGATTGACTTAATTATGATTTTCACATGGAAGATCCAACCATAATAAGAAAAAGATTACTAAAAAAAGAAGAAAAGCTAATACCAAATTCCTAAATATGAAAAACTTATGCTGTTCTTCTGGATCTTTCTTTTCAATTATTTTGTACTTTGCCCCGAACCAGAGCATGTTCAGGGTAGGAGCACAGCTTGATAAATCATACTTCTGTTTTTTTTTTCTTCACAAGTGAAGTATTACGCAAAGAAGTACCAAAGGGGTACAGGCCTGTTTGTAAGAATTCAAAATCAACACTGTGATGGCTCAAGAACATGAACACCGCTTGCCTGAATAAAACACCTAAAGAACTTAAGAACAGACTAACCAGGGGAATTAGAAAATCGTTTTGCTACACCCCATTTAGTGTGATTGTCTAATGCTCTGAATCTGTTCTGCTAGTCTATCAAATGTCTCTCTATGAATAAGCTGCTTCTCTCTTATCTCTTTGTTATTTCTTTATGACGGCCTAGTGTCCTATGCTGCCACATTGTGGTAAGAAATTCCTTGATGTTATGTATAATACTATTATTACTGGATTATTATAGTGCTCTTCTAATGGTAGGTCAATGAAGGAAAGGTCCCAGAAAATCGTCTTGCTCTTAAAATGCTTGCAGAGGAGATGATTCAGTGGCCTAACTTGGAGGTATAGTTTGAAACCCCCGTCCACATGACCTCACAATCATGTTAGGTCTTATCATGAGATATTTAATCAGTGTGGATCATTGTCATGAGCCATCTCTTGAGATGGTTATCCGTGTATTTGTGCTTGTTTATCTGTCTAAGTGAAGGTAGCTTTCCTTTTCCATTTTGCTGATTCACTTGCTTTAATATGTGACAAGTCCTTTTCCTCACAAATCTTATCCGTGCATGTTGTGCCTTGTGTAATAGGAGGCTGTCCCCAAAAAGAAGCCAGGGAAATCACTATATGCAAAAGCCACAGACACTGGTATCAATCCTGAAGTGGCTGCTAAGAGACTAAATATTGACTGGGATTCAGCTGCTGAAATTGAAGAGGACGATAACAGTGATGAGACAGAAGTGCCTCCAGCTCTGGTATGTCTCCAGATCTCTCTCTCCAAGCTCTCTCTTGATCATCACATTAATAAGGGAAGGATAAACTAATAAGTTGCACAAAAATCCTTCAGTGGCTTGTTCTTCCCTCAAATGCAAAAGAAACCTCAGATTTCATGGATTATTAAAACAAGTAATGAAGAGGTAAAGAGAATGTTGATTTATGGGGTGATGCGGTTAGAACAATTTGGAGGACACAACAGATAATTATGCTGGCTCCAATCTTATGGTATCTTTTACTGCTGTGTCTCCATGATTATGATGATGTAGCGAGTTTCTGGAGAATATAGGTGTGATGCCTTGGTATGCTTGTGAACTGAATGAATGTCTAATGATACTTGTGATAAAGAGCATCTTTCTCAAAGCTCGTAAATTCTATTCACTGTCATTCTCATGCTGAGAAATTACTGCTCTCTTAATAAGTAATCACATCAATGTTTTCTGACCTAAAACACAACTTAAAAACCAAGAATGTAATTGCTGACACAAGTTGGCATTCTTGATACCTTTAAATGGTGGTATGTTTGGAATTCTTTGTTCTTGGAAATTCTTTTCAGTACTTTCTATTTTAGCTATGTCATCCTAACCTCATGACCTAGCGTAGCCTCCGTAAAGAGATGACATTGTACCTATAATATATGGTAATCACATCTTACTGTCATATCACTCATTGTCAAAATAGGCAGAAAGAAAGCCCAACCACAAAAGCTGAGCAAGTGGATTCTTTAAACTATACTGAGCCGACCCAAGAACACCTCTCCATCCTTTTGAGCGGAGTTTATGATGTTGATGGTCTTAGGTGGTCATAGGTCGTGAAACTGGTCTTTTAATGCGAAGTTTTGTTGTTGTTCCCAAAGCATGAGAATTGATTTATCGCGGTGATAGCAATAAACTTCATTATTGATCACATACTTGACGTTATGAGGTTTCATATTATTGTTCAACTTCTGTGTGAATGGATTCACTTTGAATGGGTAGCGTTTCAAACCTTAACGATGATTGTGTTGGCAGTCAGATGTCATCGGTTTGGTTGTCAAATTTGCCAGAAATTTCGTTCGCTGCTCTAGCTTTATTCTTAGGGGTGATTGGTGACCAAGAATGCTCTCTCTTGCAGGGCTATGGAGCGCTTTACTTAGTAACGGCATTTCCCGTCATAATTGGCATCTCTGTTGTACTGATTTTGTTCTACAATTCTCTTCAGTAAGAACTTTTTTCGACCTACTATTCGGGTGCGCCATCTTTTGTTGATTTTGACCTGTTTTTGACCTGTATGTACATCAAATATTAAGTAAATGAGTGGATTCACATCAGCATAGATGAGCAAATACATGCGCAGAAATCGATCATGCCCCGTTCCTGCTTATTGCAAATCAATGATCCTTGAAGATAATATCTGAATTGGTTTGCCCCATGAGTCCAAGCCCCTCAAATATTCGCCGGAAGCACAACGCAAGGAAGAGAATTTGTCTCTCCTGTGAGTTTCTATGGTGTTGGATTTGCCTTACGACATCAAAAGAAAATGATATTTCATTCGAGAGATAAATAGGACTATACAACACTGATCAATTTCTCCACATCGAATTGTGTACAACTGGGTTAGCGACTTAAATATCAAAACTGGAAATTTGAGAAGAGAGACGGAATCAAGGCGGGGCGAGTCCCTTCCTCACGAGCATGTCATAGACTCTATCGACTTTGCTCGGTTCCATCTGGAACAGGTGATGGGCATCGGACTTCTTGGTGACATTGCCACTGAAGATCTCCACTGACATGACCTGCTGCATTTTGAGATAAACTGGTGCAGGTAACCTCAGCTCCGAGCAAAGCCGTTTCTCCTGCAAGCCATAATAAGCAGCAAAGTTTAAAAAAAAAATCTTCTTGCCCATTGCAAAACAGATGTCTAGAATTGTAAGAAGTCTCCTATAACTCGCCGAAACAAGATAGAAAGTCAGGTGGAGGACTTACATTATCAGAAAGTAAATCCGAGCCGTTAAATCCCATCACGTCCAGATCGCTGGCCAAGCCTGAGGAAGCATGTGTGGAGGGGGGCCCCTGGCCGGTAGCACCAAGTTGAGAACTATCTTTACCTCGGCGAGTGCTTTCTTCGGCTTCTCTTCTCCTCTTGTTTTCAAAGTATCTATCTGCCTCAGCTGATGTACGGCAACCAGCTGCACGGGCTTCCTGCAAAAGTAATGTCCTCGAAGGTGTGAGAGAGACATTGATGTTAATGTTGCACAAAAGCGTGTGTTATCCTCTGTTGCAAAACATAAGACATCTTCACATGAATAACGCCACAAAATACCTGCAATTCTTTTATCCTTTTCAAAGTTCTGTGCTCAGCAACAATGGTCTGGAGCAAATCTTCATGCTCCTCCTTCGAATGAAACCGCATGAAGACATCGTAACGCCGACACAGCACCCTCTCTTCAGGCGTCAAGCTCTTCTCAAACGGACTTTGGAACAGTAAATTCCTCTCTAGTATGAAATCCTTTCGCCGTTTCCTCTCGTCCAGCCTGCCAGCAAAAATTATGATGAGTTACGTGCCAGAACTCATCGAGACTAGAATAACCCCAACTTGATGAAGAAGCTTAAGCCAAAGTTTTCAGAAATGTTATCTAGTGATTTCTAGGAACTGCAAATAGATATATGCTCATTCTTGACCATCACCTTTTTGAATAGATACGAAGCACCCGCAACTTCAGCTCATGCTCTTCTTCTGTGTCCGTCTCCTTGAATTCCATCTCAGCTAGTAGCTGCTCAGCATCATTATCATATTCTGTATCAAACTCCTGTCTTTTGGGGTTGTAACCGCTTGACTCAATTAGAGAGGGGCCGTCATCCCCCAAAGTACTTGGAGTCATCCCATTAAAATTGCCATTAAACTGGGCATCTGCAGGAACATATCAAGGGATGTTAACAGAACTTACAATGGACACATTTGTACAATGCTATCCACAAAAGAATGTTCATCGTACCTTCAGCTTTGATGTTGCTAACTCCGTTCTTAGCCTGGGCCACATTGGATCCCTTGATACCAGCTCCTGATGCTGCATTGTTGCTACTAGAGCAAGACCCAGCATCCATATCTAAATTGACAAGACCAATCGGAACATAACAACCACCCCCAAAGGGTTAGGATCTATAAGCATAATGATTCACAAAAAATTAAGTGTCTGACTAACCCACCAGCATTTGCACCAGAGAGCAAACGGCCAGAAGAACCACCTTTGTGTGGATCTTCAAGTCTGAGAGTAAATATTGCACATCACCAACCAAGAAGGTATAACAGTTAAGAATGAAGGCATAAAGGAGACAAGCGCATACTTGACTCTTGGAGGAGAAAAAGGAGATTCTTCCTTCAATGATAGATCACCAACAGAAGGTCCTGCGGTAATCACAAACATACCTTATGTGAAAATAAACCCACCCAACAAGCATGAACCAAGAACTTCAAATTTGAGGACCATAATGAAACAGTTGCTTATCAACTGAATGTGAAGATCAATACTAGAAATGAACCAGAAGAAAGAGATTTATTCAAACAGAATCGCAAAAAGAGTATTTGTCACTTATAAATTTTGCTCAATTCAAATGATAAGAATACCAATGAAGAGTTCTATCCAAACAAAATCATTAATGCATGAGCTTCTCACTAAAAAGTTTGGTTTTATTTTTTTGGTATATACAATAGTAACTAGTACAGGCACATCAGTCAATAGTGACATCTTTCCATCTTTGAGGTCATTAATTAGGGTTCATGATAGATTGTTGTTTCCAATATTGTCACATAAGCTTTTACAAAAATTCACAGGGAAAGAACAAAACATCATCAAGCACCTTTCTTGTCCTCACCATGTCCTTTAGCCATTGCAAGAAGTTCCTTGCGATTTTTCCCTTCAACATGAGACATATCCTATCCAAGATATAATGTTAAAATCTCATGCCACGTTAATGCAAAAAACAGAAACAGAATTCATTTCAATGAGGATCTCTTACAGGAAGAGGAAAGACTGGAGAGTTCATATACACTTCATAGTAATGATCAATGCACAGTTCTTTGCTCTTTGTCCCAACATGCTCAGCAACTTCAGCCCAGTTCCCTAACCCATACATTTCAATTCCCTGAAATGCATTCCACAATAACCATCGGCTTCCCATACCAAAATATACATACCAAAACAAGGAAAAAGACAAAAACAAAATAAATCAAGGATTCGAAATAGGCAGAGACAACCTCAAGAAGCAATATCTCATCATCTGCATTCCAGTCAGGACAGATCAGAGGAAATGACAAGTTGTCCTGTTGAAATGAGAAGACCATAACAAAATTACATTGCATGAATAAAAAAATCAAACCTTTTGCATTGTCACCATTGCATAACAGCAGATTTCAGACATTCTGGAAGCATTTAGAAAGTACTGTAGTTCAAAGAAGGATGATCCTAGTTTCTAGATAACAACTTGATCAGTTTCACACTACGTCCAGAAGTCCAGAAAGGTGACAGAAGAGAAATTACATTGCAGTAGCTTTCTTGAGATTGATGCTAGAAAAACATGCCTACTGTTTGGAAACAATAATTGACACGTGAGCACTCATGAGAATTAGAGAACGTCCTGTCTCTCTTCCCGCTAATGTCTATAGATACTAAAAAATGTAAAGTTTGATGTTAGCAGATGGTCCAAAGAAGATCAAATTTAATGATGCTATTACTAACCATGACTCTGTATGGGTGGCCGCTTTTATGAGGCACCACCTCAGCCCCAACCGAGAAGCATTCAATACACAGGTCAAAATCAGGGCACATAGCACACTTGATACGGATTCTCCCCGTAATGTCTTTGTTGCAATAATTACAGTGATACGCAGCCTTTTTCCCATCACTTGATCCTTGACCTGAATTATCAGTTGACAATGCAGACAAATTTAGGCCAGAAGGCAATGAAATAAGGATGAAAAGATAAAATATAAGATACAACGGAGAAGTTTAAACAGTTAGCACCTTAAAAAGACTGAATTAAATTATTACTTATAGTACCTGCAGAAGAAGAATCCAAGTTCTCTCCAGTTGAAGCATTCTTCTTTCTCCTCGATCTGCAAGGCCAAAAACAGGCAATTATGAAAGACCCTTTTTTGGTGAGACATACCAAGATCATAAAAAAAGAAAAAAAAAAAGTAATGTTTTTCCAAAAGTATTGATTGTCACAAGAAATGAGGACACTGAATTGTGCGAATCAACTATTTGAGAAAGTTCAAAGAAAGTATGAAGTTAGATGACTCAATAGCTCAAAGAAAGTTGAACCTACAAGCTGATGACAAATATCCTTAATGAATCACATCTAACATGAAATATCAATTTTCAGTTGAACCAGTTACAGAAGCAAGACTACCGAACTAACTACAATCAACAAACTCATGAAAATGCAGAGGGCTAGCTAGTTTTTACTTTCGATTCAAATTCACTGAAAGTAGAGAGAAAAAATCAAAAACTCCCATGAGTTCCACCACGTTTCAACCCTACAATTCTGGCTAATCTCTTACTATCAAATGAAAGTAAAGAAAAGCTCATAAAGTTGCAAAGCAAGCAAGTGCACATTTTACTTGGAGAAGTGATAGAGCCACCCCACCCCAATCCCCAAAGAACAAGACAATGCTCCATGGTCCCGTGACCATAACTTGATCCTCTCGTAAGTTCCCAACTAGACAAAAGGATTAGCAGCGCTAACTTACTAACTCATAGCGTCTTGAGAAGAGAATAACTAAGTACGATAACTTTCTGGTCTTAACATGAGAATTTTTCAGGCCATTCACCAGCCTAAGCCAACATTAAACGCTCCGAAAGCACGAGCAACAGCAATCCCAGCCTCAAAACACTCCCAAAACCTTCAATGTAGCTAAGATTAATCCTCAAGAAACCACCGCAAGCAAGAAAAGAACTCAAGCAACGAAATTTAAGACAACGAGCTCAAACCTCTGAGTCGGGTCCTCGTCATTCGAGTGGAAGTTGCCACGAGAGCGACCCATGTCAGTCCGAAGCTGAATGAGCTCCCGAAACCGCCTGCCCAGCAAAGGAATTCGCCTTCCCCGCCTTCCCTTCCGTGCAGAGCGCGCGATTTCAAGAAACCAGCAAGAACCCGGAACGCTGACAGCGGGACCCAAAACCCTAGTGGCGCCAAGAAAATCAAGAACTGGGCAGGAATTTCGATTCCAGATACTGGGAATTACTGCAATTTCTTGGGCAAATTGGATTCTTCCCTCTCTCCTTTTTCATGGATTGAGACTGGGATTTCCGCAAAATTGGATTTTTTTTTTGTTTGTTAGTACAGCACTGATTTGTGCATGAATTCACACACGAAATGTCAGCAAGAACTTGCAGGTGAGATTGGATTTGGGTTTGCTTTGTATGGAAATGGGATTTGGGTTCTCAGGACGACTTGCCTGAGGTGGGCTTGAGAGATTAGGGCTGACTTCAATTGGTGGCCCAAAAGGAAATTGCAAAGTTTAATTTTTTGAAATATCAAAAGGAATTTGACCAAAAATAAAAAAGAACAAATGATTGAAGAAGAAAATAAATGACCCCTTTATGAAATTAAGTGCTACAAGATTAATGGATCAATTATTAGCAATAAAAAAATTAGATTGGCTAAAAAAGAAATAAATAATGGATATGCAGCGTGTGTAACTTTCTTTTGCGCAAAATTCGATCACGGATCTATTTCTTTTGAGAACAATAGAAAACGAAAACAATATAGAGAAAATTAGGATCAAATCATTTTTTTGTATGGAAATGAAAAATTGCTTCACATTACAAAAGTCATACATTTGTTTGTTAATAAAGAAAATTTTAAATAGAACCGAAAGAGCAATATTTTAATATACTAAACTATCATATTTTTGGCATCGATTTTGTTTTTCCATTTTCCCTTAGTTATTAACGAATTTAGGGCAAAAAAAACAGTAATTTATTAGCAAGTTGCAACAATTTCCCATCAAATCTAATAAAATGCTTATGCAAAAATCTGGGAGTATGATAGTAAAATATCACTTTTTTCATTATTTAAGGTGTTTATCTCTTCTATACCCGAAATTCATTGATGCCTTTAAGTTTCTGATATTTCAAGATTGAGGAATACATATTGTAAGGTTTCAAATGAATATCAAACCAATATAACTCAATCGAATATTCGCTATGTTATGTTAATAATGTAGCTTGAACTGATCTAGAAATACTGTTCGACCATTTTACATAGAGCAAACGCACCTCTTAAAGGAAGAACCTTAGATGGACAGAATAAACCAAGCCCAAAGTCAATTTTAAATTTTTCCGTAAAAATCATTTTCGAATTTCAAGCAATATCAAGGTATTTGGAGTTTCCCAAAGCGTTGCTTTTCATAATTTCTTAAAGATTTGAGGCGCACAGTATTAAATAAATAATCGATTTCAAATTCTTACATGATTTTTATGTAAAACTGTGGACCTCGAATCTTTAAAAGCATATCAAAAACAATATTTCAAGTCCCCATAAATTCACTAATACATGTGCATGCGTGCGTGTGTTTAAATATATATTTGTTCATTTTTGGGTGGGAATTCAAAAACCTTTTTGGGTCGACAAGTTCCTCCTTAGCCATTAATCTGGAAAAAAAAAATATTAACACCGATTGTAAAGGGAAAAAGATAATAAAAAGATATTTTGAAATAAATAATTGGCTTGGTAAGGAGTAATTAAGCCATGGACACATATGATGAACCCTTAAAGAAAAAAAAATTAAGGAACCTATAGTAGAGAAATTTTTCGAGATTTGCATACCTTTGAACTGTAGTTTTGATGATTGAATTTGTTGTGGTAAGCCAAAAGATGATGAAGCTAGGGTTTGACTTGAAGCTTGCCTTGAGCTTCAATAAAATACACTAAACTCAGAAGAATTAGAATGGACTTGTACCTAAAGAAAAGAGAGAGGGACATTTGAGAATGGGAAATCGAAATGTGTGGATTTGATCACTGAAGTTGCATCAATTTATAGGCGTTGATGGGACCATCACTCAATTTACAAAAATGCATAACATTAAATTTCAGATTTTGATTATCGAAATTACTTGTGCAGATTTAGATAATAAAATCCAGTAATTTGTCCACGCATTTGCATTCACTTATCCCACCAAAGATTTTAACTCTACCGATACTATTCGACAGTTGCGTTTTCTAAATTCGATTATGATATTACTATAGAAGGGTCAAATACATGGATTCTCTTGAACTTTAATAGATCATGGACTGCACTAACCTTATAAGTAAGTTGCCTATGAAGAGTGGCTCTTGGAGATTTGATACACTAGTCTTATTTTATACCATTTTCTAAATCCTCAACTAGTACTGATGGGACTGGTGGGAAGGGTATATAGGAATATTCAGCACCGCAAGTAATAACAGCATTATTTTTATATTAACATAGGTAAATATTTCTAGATTACTAGGTTAAGGGCGATGCCTATATTAAATTAAAAAAAAAAAGAAATTCATTAATATGTATTGTTAAAAAGTTCAACGTGAAAATTTTGGAAAATTTTTTCAATCAGTCCTAAACTTATTGTGCCGATATTAATTTAGTCCCAAAATTTTCAATTTTGTCAATTTAGTTATAAAATTTTGCACAAAATTTCAATATAGCACTTTCGATCAACTTTTCTTCTGAAATCATTGACGTGGTGGTTTGTTGACTGTCCTATGGGTACATAGTCATGTGAATAATTATCTACTAAAATTGGCTAAAAATATTATATTGAGTTTCACATGAAGGTATAGAATTAAATTGCAAAATTAAAAAAATTTATGATTGAATTAACAACCACACAATATGCTTAGGGCCGATTAAACAATTTCCCTTAAAATCACATTCATGCTCGTATAAGCTTTGCAAACAAGCAACATATGATGTTTCAACACCCTTTTGAGTACAGACACTTTAACAAACATGGTTGATGCACGATGAATTGATGTGTGAAACTTTGGTTAATGAAGTGAGATGTCAAGCATAAGGTAAATGCAAATCCTATCATGATAAGGACGCCCGTTTCCTTTAATATGTGAATATACACATAAAAACACGTAACTGATATGCAATGAAGTCTACCTTGTGTTTTGTGTTTCAATATATACTTGGAGTGTTCCATTAAGATCAACATTTAAATAAATTTAGCTATAAGAGCTCAGCTACTTAATTGTTCATTTCCATGAATATAATTTAAATTACTGTAAAAGGAAATACGAGAGACTTATGGAATCTCTAACAATGATTTGGAATTCAAATTCAGAAGGCAATTCATTAATTTCTTGTCAATAATCTTGATCATGATGATTATGATTTTACCCATTTTTGGTTATGTGCGGTCATATGGTATTCTAAATATGTGTATTGGCTTTTCATGGTTCTTTTTTTTTTTTTAGATTAAAGCGGTCATATTAGATTGTTTAATTAATAGCATATACACAAATATATAGGTATAAATATAAAGACGCACATGCAAAGAGTAAGAGGGTACACATATACCTATAGAGACATAACGACGCCGAGATAGATTTCATGCGAGGATGGTCAAACCGTTGACTCTATCATTCTTAAACTGTAATGACTGACTTTATGGAAATAGATATGGCAAAATTTTTATCATCTTTTGTAACTTTCATCCTTGTAGATGTGGAGTATATCCTTAAACCTTTCTTGAAAGCTGAATCAGGTTATTGAATTTTCTTATTGGAAACTTCATTTCCTAAACTTTGTTTTTCCAGAGTCGTGCTAGCTTGTTATAAAAATTATAAAAAATTCTGTGAGACGAACACAGAGAAAAAGAAAGAATGGGGGTGGCCGGATCAAACTAAACCTACCGGTGAGAGCCGCTGGGCTTAGCCTAAGCCTGGATGATCCTCATCGTTCTCAGATGAAGGCGACTGCTGCGTTCATCTTAGAGAGAAGATCGGAGAGAGGCCACCAGGCATCGAGAGTCGGGCGGTGGGATTGCAAGCCATATCATGGTCTTCCCTAATCGACGAGGTTCAATTCTCGTCGAGCTTAAAAGCGCAAGAGGGTCGCCCCTCTCCACCAATCAATTAAAACAAAAGATCTATCAAAGTATACCACATGAATGATCTGAGTTAGTCTTCCGAAACTTAATTTGGAGATATCGTCGTAAAATAAAAATAAATAGAAAATGCTGCAGAGAAGGAGGCTAAGGAGCGGGTGGTACAGCAAATTGAATAACACAAGACAGACGCCGATCATGAGTCATGAGTGGCGCCGGCACGTCCCTGCCTTTGGCGGCTCTCTTTAACTTTGCTCACCAATTCGTACAACAACCCAAGCATGCAGGTGGAGATATTTCTTTGACTAAATCAGCTTCTGTCTGGCTCTGAATGGAAAAAGAAAACAAACATGTAATGCTCTCTCTCTCTCTTTCTCTCTCTCTGTCTCAGAACAAATGAATGTATGAACGTACCCTTATCCAGTTATGTATAGAGCACAGTCAAACATACATAACTACATGCAAACCTAACGCTGGCATGCACATGTAGGTCAATGGAAAACAGTCTTTGTTGTCTTCTTTGAAGAAATGCCCAGAAAAAGGGGTGGTGGGGACTGGGGAGGGAATGATCATTATGTATCTGACCCGCATCCTTCATGATTTCATGCAAATTTTCCTTGAGAAGGTTCTTTTGAAATTGACTGAACATGATTACGATCACAGATGCAACTCGGCCATTATCCATTTAAATCTTTAACAGATAGAAGCTTCATTGTTCTTGACCTCAATCAAACTTGAGTCCGATCCAATCCAATCCAGTAGGTTATCATGTAAGTCATGCTCATGCTAGGAGTAACTTCAATATATCCAAACTTTTCGCTCAGAAGAAAAGGGAAAAGGACGGGGAGGATCCGAAAATGTTCGAATGAGAAATAATAAAGAACATGCGGATGAGTTATGCAACGATGCCACATGAAGGACAAGCTAAGTCAATGATGCAGAGTTTTCAAATTTCAAATGCAAACTGTGTAGTTGGGATTTCCATCTTGCGAACAATGCGATTGGCCCGACACAGCACGTTAGTCAGCGGCATAACCAATGCATAATTTTCTTTAAACAACGCAAAAAAGATACCATTTTATCGAGTTCATCCACGTGTAAAAGGAAGAGAGACGGAACAGAGTAAAGATGGGGCACACCTGGGATGGCTTGCTCGCTTCTGCGCCAGTGATGGCCAGACACTACCCTTGAGAGCTATAAATGAACATTGCATTTACGCCCTAACTCCTACTGCTCCTTCGCCTTCTTCTTCCCCAAACGTCCCGCCCACGGCGCTCCGAAGTTGAAGTAGAATAATGTCCATTCGCACAGAGAGCAAATCGGCAGTCTTGTGAGTACCTATATAGGTACGATACAGTTGGTGCGAGAAAAAGCACGTTCGACATTCATTTTGCATATACCTTATCCATCATTCTTTTTCATCTCTCAGCTGTTTTAAAGCTTCAAGGTTTTCTATCTCTTTCTGGGTTTTTCTTTCGAAGCTATATATATGTGCGTCAGAAAAGACTCGAACGTTATGGGTCACCACAGAGCGGAGAAAGAAGCTAGACTCGGCTTGGTCTCTTCAGCTGCTTCTTGTCTCAGATTCGTGGTTGTCTCTACACTCCTTGGTACCCTCTCTCTCTCTCTCTCTCTCTCTCTCTCTCTCTCTCGCATGAGCAGGAGCAATGACATAAACCCAGCTACTGTTTTCTTGAGGCCATTCCCGAAGAGAATGTATGACCATGGATGCATGCACACAAGCAATATATTTTCTTGTTTTGTGGGTGGCTCTGAGTTGGATTGTGTACGTTATGGGCTAATTTACTTCGTCATATATATACACGATAGTTCGGAATAAGAACAAAAAGGACAATCAAGTGCATGTAGTTCCACAGTTCATGACATTACTTGGAACTTTATATACGTCAACTTGACATTCGTAGCCATAGACAAATGATTTCCTCCTTCACCTAACAACTACCTAAGTTGTTAAGAATATCATAACACAGTAATTTTTCGGTTCCTCAGATCCCATTCAGTATTTTCCATTCTGGGCCAATAGATTCTTCAACTACAAGTATCATTCAAATTAGGGCTACCGCTCAAATTATAAAGACATGCAATTTCGTAAATTTGGATTTTGCGTTGAAACTCGTGCTTATGACATGGATATCAAATCTTTAAACTCGATGGATATCCAAATCATTTGACACTTTCATAATGACAAAATGGGGAAAACAGCTCGTTTGGGGTGTCTTCATCACTAGCGGATGATATGTTTTAGGCTTTAACTTAGGAGCATTAATTTGAGCATTTTGGATCTCAAAAAGCATTTGGGCACTGATTTGTTGCAGTATTGGCTTTAATTCATGAAGAAGAGAGAGTTGCTGGTGAAGCAGCCATTAATGAAGGACCTGACCATCCCAACAGTCAAAACCCTAGCTCCTCCAGAAAGCTGCTTCAGTCAGACGATGGTAAAATGAATCCTCTCTCTCTCTCTCTCTCTCTCAATCTCTATCATTTAATTGATTATAATGACATGCAAGCATTTTTTATTGATATAAATGAAGATGGAGGAGACATGAACAGGATTGGCTCGTCATGCTCGAAGGACGACATCGTAGTCTACCAGGGACCGACGTCTCCGATGCCCCAGGGCATCCCGATGTTCACCGTCCAGATCCTGAACGCGTGCGTCTCCGACTGCACCATCTCCAACATCCACGTCAGTTGCGGCTGGTTCAGCTCCGTCCGCCTTGTCAACCCCAGGGTCTTCCGCCGGGTGTACTACGACGACTGCCTCGTCAACGACGGCAATTCCCTCGGCCCAGGGGAGAGCCTCTCGTTCCAGTACTCCAACAGCTTCCAGTACCCGTTGTCCGTCTCGTCCGCTGAATGCGAGTAATCAATTCAGTCCTAGGATTTGCATCTCGTGCACAACTCGTGCAAATTTAATATAGTAACTGCCGATGTCCCGAAGCTACTGTCCAGAGATCTTACCTACTTGTCGTGCATGAACTTGCATTGTTAAGTACTTAGGGATGTTTGAAAGTCATGTGGAGTGTGACTGGATTTTATATATGAATTAACCCTGTCTGCTCCTGTTAAAAAAAAACCCTGTCTGCTCCTTCAACGCTTAGCCGTTACAAGTACTAAACATGTCAAAATTAGGATCATTACTGATTGTACATAAACATAGATTCGACATTACTAACATAGGATTTCACAATATATCCATCTTTCATGTCATGTGTACTCTTACTTAAGGCTGTGGCATGTGTGCTCTTAATTAATCATGTATCTTTAAAGACCACTGATAAGGATATTTTACCGTGCTAGTAAATTTTGAAAAGGATTGGTAAGTAATAAAAAGAAAATCATTCTTTACCAAAAAATAAAAATAAAAAGAAAATCATAAAAAAATGGTTACCGGCCACCTCATTTCTTGATAAATTATATTGGTAACTTAGGACGTGTTTGGTAACCATTTTATTCCCGAAAACAATTTCTTGACAAAAATAACACATTTGGTAATGATAAAAAATTTCTATTCTCGGGATAAAAATGTATTAGATAGGATTTTTAATTTTTTTTTATTTCTTTTAATTTTTGAATACTTTTATTATTTTTTATTTTTTTTTTCCCTTTTTCTTCTTCATTCTTTGTGGTCAGTCATTGGCCGCCATGGCTGGTGACCGGCCAAGTGAGGTCTAGTGAGCTTTTGGAGGCTCGCTTGGCCATGACAAGCCTTTGCCTCGCTAGATATGGGTGAGGCCGGGCCTCATTGGTGGCTAGGTGAGGCTTGACCTTGCCTAGGTGGTGCGAGATCGGCCTCGCCAGTGGCTAGGCAAGGCTCTCCTCGCTAGATTTGGCGAGCCAAGCCTTGCCCAACCATCGGTGAGGCTCAACCTCGCTAGCCAATGGGAGATTGACCTCGTAAGCCAAGGTGAGGCCGAGCTCACGCCGCCTAGGCGACGCCGAGCCTCGCCATGGCCAAGCGAGCCTTCAACGGGCTTCCCTGGACCTCGCCTAGTCGGTCGCCATCCACTGCCGACGGTGGTGGGCAGTGGTTGGTGACCAACTAGGGCTAGAAGGAAGAAGAAGAAGAAGAAGAAGAGAGAAAGAGAAAGAAAAAAAAAAAAAAGAAAAAAATAAAGTTAGGTTTGATTTTTAAAATTGTTTCTGGGATCAAAAATATTAACTTTTTGATTTTATTCCAAATCATTCTCAGGAACAAAAATTTTATCAAATGGATTTATTTTTTTTTTTTTTTTTTTTTTTTGGTTCCAGGGAAACAAAAATATAGCAAAAATAATTATTTTGGGGATGGTTATTAAACATGACCTTACTCACACTTTTATAAACTATCGACTCTTTTTACAATATGAAAATTAACAATTTATCTTAGCTTAAACCATCTTTGATTTGCCTTCTTACCAAATTATCGACTCTTATTAGTTTTGGCTTTAGCACTAGATCTAAGCCGCATTTCTTTGCTCAAAGAATATCTCAGATCAGCTAGTCCCTTATAACTTTATATTTTTCCTTCTTTTCAAATTTTTTGAGCTGGTCGTAAAGGTTCTTAGTTCAATGAGTTCATTTTATCAAGCATATATTGTTTACACCAATCTCTACATGTCAAGTTTGTAGATAGATTTTTAAAGAAAAAATAATAATAATAAAAGAAAATTTGAAGAGCTCACTACCAAGAAAAAATGTTTATGGCACCAAAATCGAGCAAATAAAGAGAAGGTGTAGCTGGAGATGGACATTATTTTATGTTATTTGGGCAAGGTCTATAGGATTTAGAGTCAAAATCGGACAATAAAGTTCCAAAATTTGCGACCGAGAATGGGCTGGAACTCTCATCGGCAATTACAAAATGTCACTTCATCGGTTCTCCTTTTATCATGAAATCCTTCTCTTTTATCTTTAATTTTGTCCCACACGTACTGGATGCTTTAGATATAGTGGTCGTTTTTAAATTGCTTTCTTGCACAATCATAGATTCATGGAAGGGAGACTATGTGTCATTTTACCCACCTCAATGTGAAAGAGATTGTGCAAATAGAGATATGTCCTAGCCGGCATATGGTAGGTTAAATCAACTAATGAAAAAGAGAAAAATTAGAAAACTTTATATCTTTTGTGTGCAATGATATCTAGAAGAGCCAATCACGAAGACGCTCTTCCCCTCAATTCAAGAAGTCTCTGAACATTATTGGGGGTCACGTCAAGGCAAGTTCGCACCCATTGACACGCAACCAACGCATGATTGCTTTGTCATCTCACGCACGAAACTTGAGTCTTCTTCCCTCCCTCGTCCACCGCAAGAAGCATTGAATTGCCAACGCGTGAGCTACAAATCACCATCCCAGATAGCTGTATAATTCAAAGTTCTCGAGACAGCATTGGTTAGTTTATCATTAATTTGACTCCCTTAATTGCTTCGTGCATGTAATCCGCTTGTTTTTGTCCTACACGTATTAAAACCCTTCCTATATAAATGCCTCGCTTGCTCAAACCCGAAAGCTTGTTTTAAGAGACCCCCCTCTCAGCCCAAAGATCTCCTCTTTCGAAAGAGAGAGAGAGATTAGAGTCCTAGAGAGATGGCCCTGAGTTGGCTTCTCCACTCGGCCTGCCACGTTCTACGCTATCCTGACCACGAAGCCCGCGGCATGAATCATCAACCGAGCCTCTTGTCCGGCGTGAGCCCAACACGCCAGGACGCAGTCAAGAGCCTGAAGAAGACATCGGATGCGAAGGAGGCGATGTGCGGTTTGCCGGGATTCCAGATGCCCCTTCATTATCCGAGGTACAAGAAGGTCGATTACGAGAACATGGAGGAGTGGAGATTGGACATGCTTCTCAGAGAATATGGACTCAGCTTTGATGGCAACCTTGATGAAAAGAGGGCTTATGCAATGGGTGCATTTTTGTGGCCTGATCAGTATTAAGGATTTCTATATCTATCTTTAATATAAGCTTCCTCCTTATAAAATATCATAAATAACCTGTCCAGGGATGGCTGTCGGTCTCTATAATCCATCTCGACCTATTTTAGTTCTACTACTTTGGTTAATAGTCCTTAATGTGGATGTATATGCACTTTGTAATACCCGCTGTAATATAGATATTGCTTGATAAAGTTTTGATGGCTGCACATGCATCTCTTTAATGATCAATAAACATCTACTTTACTCACTAAATACATGTTTTTAATCCAACACTCATTTATGCAAAATAAGGATAAGGAATTAAAGGGAGAATTGTCAAAAAGTGTAAAATCTATTGTACAACAACCGATTCAATTCTAAATATTTAATTTTGCCATTATTTAGTTTTAAATCTTTTGATGATTTGCAAATGTAATTTTTTCAGCCAATTTTGCTAACGTAATTTTTTTTTTTTTTTTTTTTTTTTTGCATTTTCCTTTCATTTTCTTTCATTTTTTTTTTCCTATTTGCCTTTGTTGATTGTTGACCACAAGCGAAGGCCAGGACACCCATGTTAGCCACTTGGTGAGCCTCGTTGTGGCTAGCAAGGGCGCGAAACCCTTGCCAAAGAAAAAAAATAAAAGGATAAAAAAGAAAAAAATAGAAATTTTTTAAAAACTGTACAAAAAAAAAATTGTGCATATTAGTAATTTATGACCAGTTTTGATTGGTAGGACTATATTGACAAATCATCAAATGGTTTATGACTAAATTTGTCAAATTAAAGATTTTAGGACTGAATAAACCACTATATAATAGATTTATGGCTTTTTAAATGATTTTTTTTTTTAAAGAATTCAACACGACATATTTACGCTGGTGAATATCAATAATCTGGCACTAATTTGAAGTGATTATGGAAGGACGAAAACACGTAGAAGGGAACTGCAAGTTTTGTCCCTTGTTGCTGGAAGAGCTTGTAACACAAGCAAGCGCAAATGCCAACACATCATACAAGCAGAATAAACTAGTGATGAATATCAAAGTTGTCGAGGCAGTCAAAGCGAGATCAATAATCATACAAGATTCCTCAATTTACGTCCTTATGTCCTGCCGGATTTGCTGGTTCAAATATTTTTAAAACATTTGTTGCCTTCCAGGTGGAATGCTTAACATTTATGTGAACTAGTTAAGCTACACGCATGTACTTGAATATTTATATAAATCTATCATTACAAACTATTCTCGAAGGTACCACCGCACTAAGTGGTGCTGCTGGCTTTTGGGCTTTCTCCCCCTCACGAAAGGGGAGAAATTCGAATCCCAAGCACGTCGCAGGTGGACTTACCCGCTTCACGGGGTGGTGGGTTCCTCCGTGAGTCCCAGGATTTGCCCGCCAGCTGTCGGCTTACGGGTTTCCGAGTCATCAAAAAAAAAAAAAAAAAAAAACTATTCTTGAAGGTTGTCACTAAGGTTGGCATATAGAATTCTAGATGGCAAGAGGTTGATCATTCTACTTACACGGAACATTTTTCTTGCATTCTCCACTATTTTTGCTTCCAACTAGGATCTTATGTTTGTCTTATGCAAAGTATTCGATATCATGAGTTTTGTTTAACAAAAATAGATAATGAGTTTTAATGTTGCAAAATAACAATTATGAAAATTTCTACCATTTGCCATAACTCTTTCTACTAAGTATTTCCTTGGAAGATTTTATTATTTCTCTCAATATTTAATATTGTAAATTATATATATTTAAAAATAATAAAGCATATTAAATGTTTTAAATTTCGATTGTATTCTTTTCTCTCTTTTAGTTGCCCAAGTTCTAAGCCGTGATTTTTTTATTTTGGTTACTAAGATTTTTTTACAATTTTTATTTGATCAAGCACAAAAGTATTGGCAAAAAGAAAAAAAAAAAAGATTTGGCAATCCTATATAGGATATGCATCTATAATGAGCTTTAATTTATCGATTTCTAACTCCTGAATTTCTTTTGATTTTGCTTTCGGTTTACATTGGTTGGCTGAGATTTGTATTTATGTTAATTGGTTAACCTTATCCAAAAAAAGGTTAATAAGTTAATATTTTTAATAAAAAGAATGTAATCGACAATAGCACATAAACCGATAATAATTGACTGATTTTTTTTTCCTTCTTCTATAATTATCATAAAATAATATTTTCACTAAACCATGGTTTTACGATTACCAATTTTTGAAAAATCATACCATCACAGTGTATGTACTTGAATTTCAACAGTTCCCACGTAAATATCTGTTAATTTTCACCGTTAATCTTTTTTACTTTGTGTATATGAATATTTAAAAATGAAATGATATATTTAATGTGCATATTATATATTTATAAATTAGAATAGCGAAAAGCACTCAAGAAAGATAATGGCCTGGTGTACTTGTAGTTGGGACATGCTATATATGACATGAAGTCACTTTAGTCATCATGTGTGAATAGCGACGCCGACTTTTCGCCGCTAGACTATAATCGTGTAATCATGAGGTTTTTCACATTAGCAAGAACCAGGAATAGCAACACCTTGTGTAAGTGGATTTTTATTGTTTGCTTTTGAGAAAACATGAAATCCCTTTGCATAAAAATCGCATATAAAGGCATATAGAATAAGATTTCTTTTATATACAAAGAAATTATATAACTAAGTGTCATATGAAGTTGGTTATAAGCAAGTTTGTCATACCAAATGTAAGTGAAATGTGTATCCTATGAAAATATCACGACCTAAGGCGTTTTCATTATTCAATCTAAAAGAAATTTCTAGTTTTATGCAGTAAATTGGAAAGCAAAGATAAAAAATTTTCATGAACCGAACCAAATAAACCCTTAAAATTTTGACCATCTTTTTATTCATTAATGATATCGTACCATATATCCATCCGATGTAGTAGTTTCTTTTTTGTTTTGGCCGCATGTATGGTGGGCCTTTTGTTGAACTATGTGTATGGATGAGCTTAATTCAAGGATAATTATAGGTCCGTGCTTTTCAAGCAACTTTGACATTGGAAAGGATTATTATTGTCTTTCTTATGTGCATCTTTGAGGCATGGCCTTGTTGCTTTCTCTTGGGGTTGATTAATGTTGAAATCACCATGTCTTGAGCAACCTAATTAAGTACACCATCCTACTCAGAAAAGGATAGGGCATTTTGGCCAAGGATAATAGGACTTTAGTAAAGCTTGCGAGGCATGACTATAAGAGATTGCACTGAATAGAGATGTCGAACTTTTGATCTTGCGCTTTTCTCCGGCAAAAAATTCTTGTTGTTTGTATCATTTAGGCAATCTTGTTATGAGCTCGTCTTTCATTTCTTTAATACTAGAGTTAGCTAGAGGTTGTCTTTAGTCTTGATATTGATTTAGTTGCCGAAATAACGTTGAGGTTCATGTTTGTGGCTATCTAATTGGACACAACACATTCCTCTCTGAATGGCAGTGGTGGAGCGTAGGATCCCGTAGAGTTAATTTAGTGGTTAAGGAGCCGATGATTGTGTCGATAAAGCTCATGATACAAGTTCAACTCCCCATATCACCAACTCAAACAATCCTTACGCCATACCCTTGATTCTGACACACGTGCTACCTGGTCGATGTGGTTAGTTGAACATTTTTCGTAAGCCTAATTTGGCTACATAAAGGCGACTCACATTAAAAAGCCAAGTATAGTATTGTCCCCCTCTGTTTGGCATTAGACAAATGCGTCATCAACTCACATGATATGTTAGTTTTGTGTAGGCGGGACAGCGGGATCTTAATCGCCCACTAATGACTACTAGTCGAAAGCTTAATTTGTTGGGTGGTGCGAGTCGACGTGTATATAAGTGCATATCTATTAGGGCCTTACGTGTTGCCTTGGCTTCGCACTATCGCTTGGGCCAGTGCACCTGACCAGATCAAGCCCAATTCCATTGATAATAATCGCTTGCTTAATGTGATGCAGTTGAAATTGTAGGCCCATTAGTAGGATGGCCTTACGAATTCTTCTAAAGCGACCATCAAAAGCCTCATCAATTATGATTGTTCATTAAAAACTAAGATTTAAAATTCAATCCACACTCAATAAAATTAATGACGTGACTTTATTACTCCAAGAGCAGTATCAAAACTTTCCCAGCACGAAGAATTAAAAATAGAGCAAGGGACAACAAGACTCCTCAGAACATGTAGGGGTCACAAATAGAGAAAAGCTATATGATAATATGTCCTCTCATTCAATTTACCATTGCACCTATGTTGTGTTTAAGCCCGGATATCTTCACACTTTGCATTCATACAGGAAAGGACTAATGCTTGCTTTGAGGTCGACCTCTATGCAATGTGGATCTGATAAATCTGCTATTGAATCTTAGCATTTCAGTGAGGCATGGACGAAGATCTCCAGTATTGCTAGCTAGGGTTTCCCTAATTAATTTGGAGGAAACTGGATATCAAGACCAGAGGTTTTCGCGGATGCTGGTCTTCAAACTGGTCTTTAAACTGGTAGCTGCCGGTGGCAAGCAAGAGGGTTGGTTTTGAGTCGAATGTTCGAGCGAGCGTAGCCTTCGATTCTCCACTATCAGAGTTCTATTCTGCAGCTAATTGTGCTACTTTCAATCCTTATTTTGGGAGCATCTTTGTATAAACTCTCGATGCATCATAGTGATTGATCTCTCCCATCAACGTTTGTGCATTAGAAAGAACGATATGTACGATCTCCTGAGATATGATTCAAATGATTGTCTACAGCGTGATTATGTGCATCAACTTAGCCCTTGGATTTGTATTTACTACTGCCAATTAGGCTGGTTTCCACATTTAAAAAGGACAAATAAAAGGACATATATCTTTATAAGGCATTACGAGAGATCAGATGACATAGAGACCGAACAATGAAGACAAACTCTCGCTGTGTAATTGAACTTTCAGATGGACTTCCATGAACATTTACATATTTACTCATGCTTCTAAGGCTTAGTCAATATATCCTGATTGCCCCGCGACGTAGTCAACGATTCCCTCGCCAGCTTTCTGGCCGTGACCTTCCGTCGAGAGCTTGGAAATCCCGCCAAAGGCAAATACCGTGACTAAGAACACGGCCGTGGAGGCAAAGAGAGGCCAGAAGTAGGCCAAGATGGACACGAGTCTAGGTGCTGCGTATACCATGAGAGAAATTGCTAGGACTCCAACGACTGCCATGCCTATTTGATTCTTGTATTGCAAAATCTGAGCAGGGATGTCCATGGCTATTGAGAGAGAGAGAGAGAGAGAGAGAGAGAGGCTTTCTTTCGGGTGTTGAAGAGTACTATTATGTTTTCACTGAAAGTCCTTATATATGTGATTTGCTAAAGGTTCTTGCTTTTCGTCCATTATCTAATCTGACTATAAAATCCCCCACCCAATTGCTTTAATTGCAGAGATACCCTCTTGCATTTGAAAAACTAAGTACTAGGAGAAACTTGTGACAACGAGGAGTGAGAAATTCAGAGAGAATTTTGCCAAGAACACTCAAACTATTTAGCTTAATATAGAGTGCACATGCCATGTAATCTTCTTTTAACGCCTTGAACATTCATCACTTTCAAATATGAATAGATAATTCTTTGTCAAAAATCTACTCATAGGAATTTGAAAAAAAAAAAAGAAAAGAACATAGACCTCCGCATCGAGCATAATATTCACACCATTGTTTCATTTGAATTCCCATTTACTTGGTCTAAAACTTTGGATTATTTTATAAGTATTTTTTTTTTTGGCCATGATTTGAAAAGAATTTGAATGTGTATATTTCACTAAATGTGGAAACTTTCGAACTAGAAGTTATGTTAAATGCTACCAACCCAGAAGAAATTATACTTTCTTAGCTCAAGAATCGAGGTTTGGAATGTACAGGTTAAGATGCTTTGACTATTTTCCGAAGAGCCCACTTTTTCAATCCAAACGAAGATTAGTGGAGAGGAATTGGCATAACTTCCGCTTTTCTCCTTCCTACTAATTGACTTCATGAAAAGATTAGGCCATCAAGAAAATGGGTCTCTCCCTTTTTGTCTTGATTCCAATTCATGCAAGGAATGACTTGATGGGAGGGTCTCTAGATTCCACAAGATGTCCAATCAAAGGTGTCATTCTTGAAAAGGACGATTATTATATACAAAAGGCTTGTTAATATCATTATAGGCCACCAAGTCCTATCGCTCAAGATTTGCATTATTCCACTTACACTTTCGGCAGCAATTTCTTTTATCAGTTTCTTGATTCAACATCAACTCATAGATTCCTCAGACAAACTTGCGAAAGTTGTCAATGTTTTCCTGACGTTCTTGTCTTCCTCTTACCTACTATTATCTCTTTGTGATTATAGAGAATTGATTTTATGGAACTCTCTCTCTCTCTCTCTCTCTCTCTCTCTCTCTCTTGAAACTTTGCTTTGTGACATAGACAAGACACTCTAATTTCTATCATAGAAATCAAGAATCTAAGCCACCTGAATTGTATTCATGATGACCAACAGATGATTTAGCTTTTGTTACTAGACACTAAAGGCTAGCATTATCCACAAGTTTAAAATGTTCGAAAAGAAAGGTAAACAAAGAGACTTAAAAATGAGTGCATAATTATTGAACAAGTTATAAAAAAAAAAAAAAAGAAGTTAAACCTAATATTCCAGCAACGAGTACAATAGGTGCCAATTAATGTTTTAAATCCGAACCAAGATTGGCCAATTCAACGGAGAACTGGTCATGCCTCTAGTCCGGTTTCTACCCCTTTGCTGGATTGAGTCAAAACCGGGTGGTGAACGAATAACATAGTAATTCTCTTCAATGTTTTCCACGATGAACCTAAAGATTCCCACGAAGACAGAAGCGAGTTTCTATACTTCACCTTTGCATCAGAAACGATAGAAGACAACTCCTTAACTTAAATTGATGCACTAATTAATGGTAAAGGTTCTTAACATTCCCTACTATCTAATTGTTACGTTGTCCTAAGTCCAACTACGTAAGTTCAATTTTGAAAAGAAATAGAAATGGATGTAGATCATCTGTCTCGTCTAGTACTCCTCCGGTGGTTCAACAAATCTCTATTGTTTCTTTATGTAATTGAAGTGAACATCAATGGTTGATATTTGTCAAGATCTTAAAAGGAGTACCTTGCAGGATAGATGATTTTCATCTATGAAAAATAGAACATGGAATTTCGAATAAAGAAAAATTATAATTTAACCTCAATAAGTTGGTGATTTAAACTGATCATGACTGAAAATAACAATATTGCTCGATTTCCAGATTTCCAGATTTCCTTACAAAATTTGGATCAGAAAATTTCTCAGGTGAAGAAAAGCATAGAGAAGAAGGGGCCTGGAATTATAGAATCAATACCTTAAAATCTGGATATACTCCTAATAGGCTTCAGCCCAAGTGGGTTGTACTGGCCAGGCCACAAATCCATAGATCTTGCTTGGGCTCCATCTGAGACTTCAATTCAAGCAACTGCAACGTCAACCAAATCCAACACCCCCTAATCAATCCACTTCCTTGAGATGCCAATAATAATAATAGGAAGAAAGAAAACATCCCTTTGTCTGATGTTCTTGTGAACATGTGCATATGAGACAACCAACAATGGTCCAACCAGAGTGACTTTGTTCTCAGACATCCATGTTGAGCTGCTTCTGAATGAGATTCTTGATCTCTTCTCACCATTGTAGTAGTGGAAAAGAAGCATTAGAACAGCACCTCTAATGCCCATTGAGTTAATGTTGGATCATGGTTTTAGGGTTCAGATTGATGATCCAAGGTCCCATATATAAAGGGCCCCTCTCCCCATATTCGTTTATTCAAGGTTCGTTGATTGCTTTTGGTGCCATGTTGTCCAAGTATAAGACTAATGTGGACTTTTTGCCAAGTGAAAATTGAAATTACTAACTTATAAAATGTTTGAAGTGGTGTCACATTTCAATTTAAACACTTTATTCTATGATATAGATTTTGCGAGGTTTCACCCATGAAATATCACATTATTAAAGCTTCTTTTACTTTATCACCTACCTAGGATTAAACTAATGATAATGACGTTCTATACTTTCTGCTAAGGAATCGATGTTTGTGAGTTCGATATTTACCGTAATAAACTCATATTTAAAAACGGAGGTATGGTAGCGGGTTGGTATACTAGTTCCTTCCACATAGCCGACTAAATACGGCCGCATCCTGGCTATAAAAAACATACGCATCACCTAAAATTTTTAGTTTGTCATAACAATTTTAGTTTGTCAATTTGTATATGAGGAGGGACGATGATGCCCATCTCTCCATAACGAGGTCAATGTAGGTGTAAGTATTCTGTATATACTCACATCGCCCAACATTTTTTGTTTCTTTGAACCCTCTGACCATTGCTACTCGGAAACTTCATCAAGAACGAGTAAGCCAACTATCTAGTTTTCCCATTTATTTCCCCTCTTTTTTTGGGGCTTAATATTCTATTTCTTGATGTAAATCCTTTCTTTCCGTCTACCCACCCTCAATCATGTATATCTCAACGGTTCCAATGGAGTTGGGACCCATTAAAGAGCACTGGAAATGCCAGATGTATGGCACTAACATAGCATAGTTAGGTCAATCATAAATATTATTGTTTTTGTTTGCACACTTTATAATACTATTATCCCTTGCCCACCTACTCAAAAACCAACTCTCACCGCCCCCCGCGCACCAAAATCCCAGTTCACATCGGGGGCAAGTCATCAATGATTCATCGTTCAATTGTACAAATGATTAGGATCGGAAACCCCAAACTTGATCAAACCCCTTTTGACTGTTGTTGGCGCCCTTTAAGGATTGGTCAATCCATGTCCTTTTCTTCGAGAGCCGTTGACAGGGGTTTGGTGAAGGGGGGGGGGGGGTGTTTGTGGAGTCTTCCCTTCGTCGTCTTCCCAAAGTACTCCGTGTAGATTTTAGTATTGCCAAATGGCCAAAACACATAGATAAGCATCTGAAAAAATTAAATTAAAAGGGTACAAAAAATAGTAGCTGCACATCAATCTGGCTTTCTCTTAATCCAATCATATACTTCCAAGCAAAGACGAATGGCCCTCCATAGATTAAACAGTATTTGTTTTTGACCTTTCAAGCCACTTCAGATGGTCCACATCAGTTATGAATCATCAATACCTCATTTACTTAGTGCAAACCCTTGTTTCCTCAGTTGCTTCCAATGATTAAAAGCGGCAGTAGCGGATAAGCAATCCAGAAAAGATTGAGTTCTGCCTAAAGGGACAGGAGTTTAATCACTGGCAATACTAAGTTAGATGCCAGTAATGACAACATATGAAGACTTTGAAAAGAAATTATGAGTTTTGCAGGTATGATTAAAGGAGATGAGCCTGAGCTTCATCAAGCATTCAAACCATACTGAAAGCAGACATATTCAATTGATCCGAAAGTCGAGTTAATGAAAAGTGATGCAATATGTATTTATATCAAATTACTAAATTCTAACGTATGGACTAACAAAACAATGAATTCGCAATACATGTACGCATGTAACGTGATAGGTGCAATGGTGAATAGATGAATTCCATCATAAAAAGATATAATAGGAACTCAAAAGTGTTATGAATTGAAAATAACACGTTATGGATTTTAAACCATCTAGTTTTTGAATTTTTATTTGGTACACTTAGAGTGAAAAAGTTTAGGCTGCAAGCGAAATAAAATATTGACAAATACATAGCTTGCCATTTCAGTAATTATATTCATTTCATTAACAGATAAATATTCTTTCTATTTGAAGACTACGCATGGTAAATTAGAAATATTGTGTGTATGATGATTATGATAACAAGTAAAAAAGAAAAAAGAGAGAGCCTTTTTACCTAGTGGGAACTAAAGTAACATGTTGGAATTTAGAAATACGCAGTTAAACCAAAAAAAAAAAAAAAAAAAAAGTGAAAATAATGAGGCATTTAGATAAACAAAAGAATTCACAAACATAATTAAAATTAGAACCTAAATGCAATTTCGTTATTAGCATTTACATTTATTCCGTCAACGAATTTACACTCCCTTTACAAGATTACTTGCACAAGAAAACTCATTTCTCCGATAGTACACATAATAAGTCCCCATTAAACATTTACATCCAAAAAATAGATGAAGAATTTATCCAATCAATCTTAAATCTATTAGATGCCAATTCAATTCTAAACTTTCCAATTTAGCCAATTTAATCCTAAACCTTTACAAAAAATTTCAATATAACATTTTCGACCAATTTTTGCTTGAGTCTATAGACATAGTGGTTTGCCATCTAGGATAGTTAATAAAGACTAGATCGCCACATCAGTAATTTATGGTAAAAATTGACCATAATGATTATTTTGAAATTTCATGTAAAGGTTTATAATTAAATTGACAAAATTGAAAAGTCTAATATTAATTGGCATTTCGCATAATAAATTTAGGACGGATTGAATAATTTTACCAATAATAGACGCTCAATATATAAATCCATGGTTCAATCTAACTCTATGTATCTGTCTATTTGTAAACACAGTGAAGATTTGGAGAGATACCAACCCTATGTCACAACCATCACTGCTACTGAAAAAGATTTCTACCCTATGAGATGGTGTAGAAATGCAGGGTGATTTTAACCGATTCTCAAACCCTGTTTTTGCTTAGGTTTTTGATACAATTCAAAGGTTCCTCTCCTGTCTCAACAAATGGCAGCACCAGGAACAACCACCACTCCCACAGGCCTTCTTCAGGAATACTTACTCACACCCCCATGCTCATGTCAATGTCTGAGTGGTCCAAAATGAAATGAGGAAGAAAAAAGACAAAAACCCAGCACAAAATGAAATCTCCGAATCAATCATTGACTCACTAAACCTTGGAAAATCCAACCACATTTGGGCGAGGAGGTTTCTTTATAGATAAGTTTGGACTTAGAGATGGAAATTTTTTGAATAGTAATCTTGAAAAGGAAAGAAAATTGAGTAACGGTTAGCATCAGGGATGGAGGAAAACGAGCCGGCCAAGCCGGCTCTCTGAGAAGTGATTTTCGGATTTTGCTTCAAAACAGGGGCAATGACATCGCCTCTCCTCTTTGGTCAATTCCTAAAGTACATGCCACTCTGTATCTTCAATCCTCAAACGCTCTTATAAAAAGTCTTCGTTGGGTTCTCTCGTTCTTGATTACTTGCTGGGGGTGCCTGTACTTTGTGATACTGATTCAGCACTGCGAAGAAGATTCAGTCATAAAGAAGAGAGATGGGCTCTGAAGAACAATTTGGAGGGCAAGAGCTCTCTCTTTCTCACTCTGACCCTGTTGTTTTAGAGCTCAACCGCTTGCAAAACCTCCTCAAAGGTTCTCTCTCTCTCTATCTGGTTTTATCAAGAAAGTCAATGCACTGTACTTTTGAATCCTGATGGTTTAGCATGGAGCACTGTTTTGCTTAATGGAGGCCCATCATGGGTTTAAAATGTAATGTTCGACATGATGTGGAATTCTTGCTTCTAGACAAAATTTTGGCTTTCTTATTGCATGAAATGGTGCAATACTTATGTTGGTTCCGGCAGGGTCTGCTTTCTTTGTTTTGATAGCTTGGGAGTAGTGCTTTCTTTGGTTCTTAATCCAATAGTTCGGCATGAGGTTATGTCTTCGGCAGGACCACCCTTGCGTGACTCCCTGTAATTCCCCATCCGGAAAAGATTAGTTGTTTTGAAGGAGTCATAGAGAACGCTCCTGTCCATAAATGATGTTAGCACAATTGACAAAAAAAAAAAAAATGCAGACAGCTGACCTTGTTAAATGAGAAATGCTCCTGGTTTTCTGTATAATTCATTTAGTCTCTGGGGCATTTGTAATGTCGAGCATTCTTCAGATAATTTACATTGCTGATTGAGGAAGGCTTCTTTTTCTTTTAATCAGATGTTTATTGTTGCATTGTTTCACAATATCCAGCATTCTTACTTATAGATGCTCAATGCAGAAAGGGATCGAGAATTGGCAAATGGTCAGAGTGAAATCAAGTCTTTAAAAGCTAGTGAAATTCTGAAGGATAAGGCTATAGAGGAGGTATGGGAAAATAATGGCATTAATCACGTCACTACAATAACCTGATATGTGTTAGTTCAATCTTTACCAGACTAGGCCTTCAATTATTCATCAGTTCATGAAAATGCTCTGTACACGAGCTTATATGTGCTTTCATCTTGATTTTGGTGTGGCAGCTGAAAAATATTGTTCAGAAACTGGAGGGAAAACTTGCAATCACTGAAAATTTTCTGCAGCACAAGGTGAATTGTTTCTTCGGATGATACATTAACTGCCTCAAGTCACAAAATGGGCATAACTTTTCCAACTTCACTATTAATGCAGAACCTGGAAATCAAGAAACTCACGAGCGAAAAGAAAGATGCATTGGCTGCACAATATGCTGCAGAGGCGACTCTTAGAAGGGTTCATGCGAACCAAAAGGACAATGATTTGCCTCCTGTCGAGTCTGTCATTGCTCCACTAGAGGCTGAGATCAAAATACATAAGAATGAGGTATCATATCCTTACTGAAATCAAGATAACAATGCGAAATTCTGTTGATTGCTTATCTTGAAGCCCTACTGTTGACACAATTCCCATGTTTGATAATCAGATTGCAGCGCTGCAGGAGGACAAGAAGGCTTTAGAACGCCTCACTAAGTCGAAAGAATTTGCTCTGCTTGAGGCAGAGAAGATTTTGCGAAGTGCTTTAGAAAGAGCTTTGATCGTGGAGCAAGTTCAGAACCAGAACTACGAGCTAAAGAGACAGATTGAGATCTGCCAGGCACGATCTTATCGTCCTAACAGACACAACCTAAAGGATCTCAATGGGAACAATTCGCAGCAATTTGAGTATGTGGTGATTCTCACGTAGTTTTGCTATTAAATGTGCAGGAAGAGAACAAGATACTTGAGAAGACCAACCGCCAAAAGGTTTTAGAGGTTGAAAAGTTGAGCCAAACAATTCAAGAACTCGAGGAGGCTATTCTAGCTGGTGGTGCAGCAGCAAATTCTATTCGTGATTATCAACGGCAGATTTCTGAAATAAAGGTACAAATGAGATCTTTGTATTCTAGATATCCACATTCTCATTAAGTTAGTTGAAGTCTAGCTGTTGAACCTATGTCCTACGTTTTCTTCCCTCAGGAAGAGAAGAGGACTCTTGAGAGGGAGCTAGCAAGAGCCAAAGTTTCCGCGAACCGAGTTGCAACTGTGGTGGCCAACGAGTGGAAAGATGACAATGACAGAGTAATGCCCATCAAGCAATGGCTTGAAGAGAGAAGGATACTGCAGGTAATTAAGTTTCTCAGTGACAGAAAACTAGAGATTCAGTAATTGTGCCATTTTTTTGTCTTTTGGTACTTCTTTTGTTTGCTAAGAAAAAGTTCCTATTTGTTGCTTTTTCGTTAATATGGAACTTCTTTGTGAACTGAGGGAAAATTGACTTCTATTTGAGAGATCAGAGATTCACAGCTATTTGAGCAAAATTTGAAATCTTCATTACAAAAGAGGATTAATGATGACAACCTTTATGCTGTTTACCAAGTGAAGAGAAATGCTGGGACATGGGCTTTTTGCATTATCTTTGATGGAAATAACATATTTGGTCGTGCAGGCAGAGATGCAAAGATTAAGAGACAAGCTTGCTGTATCAGAAAGAGCAGCCAAGGCAGAAGCACAAATGAAGGTGAAGTATAAGCTATAGCCACTTTGAATGTAATTTCTTTCTCCTTTCGTTTTCCTTGGGAACTGATGATAATGCTCTGCAATGTTGATCTCAGGAAAAATTTAAGCTGAGGCTAAAGACACTGGAAGAAGGGCTGAGGCGCGGGACAAATCTCTCGGTGAATGGAAACTTTCTTTGTGCATCACCAAAGACAGAAAAATCGAGTAAAATATTTAGCTTCCTAACAAGCAATGGTGGACTCAAAAAACGATCATCATCGCAGCCAAGGGCTACTACCAATAGAAGCTCTCCCCTTCGGCAGCCAAATATGCAGGATGAAGCGGAGAATGTTGCCAGAGAATTCAACAGCATGAATAGTCTAAGAAAGAAATTTGCTTCCGAGGAATATTTGCTGAAAAAAGGTATGTGGGTGTCTAGAAATAAGGTCATTGATAGCACAGGTAAGGAAAATGCGGAAAAGAAGACATATTCAGATGAAAGCATTGACAAGTCTGCCGATGAAAAGAAAACAGCATCTGGGGAAAGTATAACAGACAGCAATGGCGATGCTGAATTGGCAAGTAAAGGAAGTGCCAAGTTGGATGATGAAGACGTGGTCTCGGGCTTTCTATATGACAAACTTCAGAAGGAAGTCATCGGGTTAAGGAGGTTTTCCGAGGCTAAAGATAGCATCTTGAATGCTAAGGAACAGGAAATTCAGGTAAATTATGGGCAATCTCTCTCTCTCACCAAACCCCCCTCCCCCCCAAAAAAAAAAAAAAAAAAATGACACACACAGATATGCCTGCACACATCCACAGATGCGGACAACTAACGTTGTGAATTTCTTTCAGATGTTAATGAAGAAGGTGGACACATTGACAAAAGCCATTGAAGTGGAGTCTAAGAAAGTGAAGAGAGAAACAGCAAGCAGAGAAAAAGAAGCAGCACAAATGAGAGTGGATGAGCTTAAGAACATCAAGAACCTGAAATCGACCAACAGGTATAAGTAGAAATCCTCTTTCACAAGGCTTTCGTGCTCGTAGTTTCTTGATTTACCCCATCATTTTTCTTCTGTCCTCATTTCTTGCAGCTAAGTAGGAGGAACTAAGATCATGTTATTTCAAATCCTTCGATGTCAAGCTTCCACTTTTGTCCGCTATATTTCAATGTCTCTTTTCTCGAACATTTTGTCAGGGCGATCAAGGCATGATTTGAAAAACTGAAGGAGTACATGGCAATGGAGACTCTGCTATGCCGGCAACATCTGTTGATTTATTTTTCTGTAAATATTGAAGGAAGAGAAAGAGCTTTACCATTGATTAACTAGCGCAATTTCAGTTCTGATTACATTGGTTTGTAAAATTAGAACTGTAAATTCTAGGATTGAAATGGGGTGTGCTTTTTTAGTGCTTGAGATTGACAACAATGGTATTTCTTGCTCATACTTCATAAGAAATCCGTGTTTGCTGAACTGTGTATTGAAAAGTTTGCTCAGCGAGCCCACCTTATGAGAGATTGAACTCGATCATCTTCGAATATTTACAAAGTATAGGCTAAGCAATTCGGCTTTAACTACAATGAAACAGAGATATATTACTAAGGTCTCTCTTTCGCATAATCTACACACTTAACACAAAAGGTTTTATATCTAGGGATTGCCAACTACACTGAAACGTCCTCAAGGCGACCCGTAACTTCAAAAGTTCTGGACTTCTGTTATAGTGGCTAAAGATGGTCGCCATTTCTGGCACTGTTTGTTGAAGGAGAGTCTGTTCAGTAATTGAACAGCGATTTCTTCAGGCACCATCTTGTCCCCATTTTGCAAGATTGACATAAGCTCTCGCTTGGTCACGATGACCTTTACGAAGTTGCTTTTGCATTTCTTCTGATCAGATGGTTCGGGATGCGATGAAGGGCTTTGCGGGTGCTCCGCATCTGGCGCTATGTAGTATACTTCTTCAGGTTCTAGCATGCTGCTTGATAGAAATGATGAACAAGGCCATCTTTCGCCATTGCCGAGACTGGATGTTATCTTCTCTACAGGAGTCGAAGCATCAAATTCCTCCTCTCCTCCATCAAAGAAAGGATGGAGATTGTCGTGGGGTCGACGAAAGAGAAGAATGCAATTTCCCATGATTCATTGTTCTCAGGAATCGGGATTCTTGAGTATATATACAGGCATGCTTTAAGCGATTCACGTTTTAAGTAGATAAACGTGCAAGCCATGACTGTATTATTTTATCAATTCCTGCTTTCTATATAGTAGGACAAAATTTTATTGATCTCTAAAAATAATGACAATCGAATAGTTTACCATTATACTTTCTGGGAAGTCTACTGCAGACAATCAGAAAGATATAGTACCTACTGGGGAAGGAATGAGTTGATGGTAAATACTAAATTAATAGGCATTTAAAAAATCATAAGGACACGCGATTGTCAACTGAAGATCCCCCCGAAGAACCTAAACAGCATATCTCCACAGATCAACCATTGTCGGCATAAAATATGAGATATATTACTACAATATCCTGTTTCTTAAAGTTGATGAAAATTGAGTGATACGGTAGATGTGGATGCATATAACAAGCTGAAAGCATGATTAAAAATTAAAGCATACTGGAATGTTGTGGTTCACTTCAAAAGTTGGTTGATTTTTATCTTCTCTCATTTTAGGGGAAAAGGCTGTTTATCATCTCAACCTCAACTCAGACACCATCTAACTTCAGAAAATATCAACAGATCTGATATTATCCCAGACGGCTAAATGACTAAAGCCATGTTGAGTCAAATCATACAAGCTGACTGATATAACTTATGTTTTCTCAGCAGTGCCGATGTAGATACTGCAAAGGCATTAGCTCCAGAACCTGTAAAGCAATCATACTGCAGCATTGGATTTAATCATAAAAGAGAGACTCTGCTAATCCATGTGTATTACATACCGCGACTCATACAAAGTTTGTTCCAGAGCAAGCAGAGAGTATATCAGAAACGCCCAAAACACAGGAGAATTAGCTGCCTCAACAGAACATCGATTCCATCGACTCTCTGCATCAAGTTTTTACATCAATAACAGTCTCAGATTGTACAAAAAAATTACAGGAAAGAGTACCTTTTGAGCTAAGGAGGACTGACAATATAGTGGTTCAAATGTTCCTTTCAGGCCCTTATGCAAGCAAGATTATGAAGCTTCTAATTCAAGGGAGCTTCTGGATTCCAACCACGACTGTGCAGCAATCTTTGTTGTCAAGAACCAGCCGACCTTATCTGGTGCCTCATGGAATGGGGCATTTAGCTCCTTCAAATGCGACTCGAAAACACTCGCTAGTCCTTTATCTGAGTACTTGTGTTTCCCATGTCCAGTGTTGATTCCTAGCAGCGGAGGAAGCTCCTCCCCGGATTGCAGTGCCTTGGACAGATCGTTAATCCAAACATGTAATGCAGTCAGAGCCGCCCCGAGGGACAAACTTTTCAAATGTAGAGACCACTGAGTTGCAGACCTGGACTGCATGTCTGTGTAAATCTCAAGGGTAAGCCCTAGGTCTAGTAGCTCACAGGCCTTCTCCAGTAAATTGGCATTGACACAGAGGTCGATTAAGCAATTGCAATAGGCCTTCTTTACATCAGCATTAATGGACTTAAAGAGTTCCAGTGCTTCCTCCTTAAAATTCAACTCACTGTCATGCTCTTTAATAAGAAGTTTAACCACATTTCCAAGCTTAGGATTAGCCTTCTCAATGCAGTAAACGAGCTTATCAAGATCCTCACTTGGGGTCTGCGTCATCACATTCAGGAGACACCCACAGAACCGGTCATCTGGAGTTATGGCCAACTCCAGTAGTCGATTGAATGTACTCACAACATCATCTGTGCGCTGGGTTTTTCCATAGCATTGTATAAGTGACGTCAAAACAAATAAGTTAGGTTCAAAACCGGCCTCCAACATTTGATCTAACATCGCCTCTGCCTCCGAGACCTTTCCACTACATGAATAAATAGTAATCAGTGATGAAAATGTCCAACTGTCGGGCTGGCAAGTCCCAGAGCTCTTCATTTCCTCAAAAATCTCAACTGCCTCATCCATGTAACCAACATCAGCGCACATTGCCAGGAGAGTATTGTAAAGAATTACATTCAACTGCATTCCCTTGTCCTTCATCTCTCTATAAATAGCTAGAGCATCTTCACTATACCGAGCTTTGCCATAGGCCCGTATAAGAGCTGCATAAGTGGCAAAACTTGGGGTAAACCCATTGCTAATCAACTCTTTGTACAAGATCTTGGCCTGCCACGGCCTCTTAGCTCTGCCCATAGCATCCAACAAAGTGTTATAGATAACCAAGTTGGGCTTCACCCCGAGAGCCTTCATCTCTTCATACACGTTCAAGCACCCGTCAAAATTCTTCGTCTGCCCATATATCTTAATCAAAGTCGAGAATGTGCCAACATCGACACGCCACTTTTCAGTCCTAGCCCTGTCATAAAGGCTCAAAGCCATATCGACATTACCAGCCCGACCATATGCGTCGATCATAGCTGAATACGTGACATCATCAGGATTGCATCCAAATTGAGGCATCTTCTTGAACCACTCAATTGCCTCAGCGGGCAGGGAACACATCCTAGCGCAGCCAATTATAGTGGAAAAAGTCACATTATCAGGCTTCACCCCTCTCTCGAGCATTTTGGCGAACAGCTTCTCTGCTCTCTCCAAATCCCTGCACTTCCTAAACACCTTCAACGTCACATTATACATGATCACCTCCCGCCTCGGTCTTATCCTCTGCTGGAAGTACTTCAGCGCAAGCACCGCGTTCTCCGCATTCGCCATTTTATTGAGAACCACCACCGCGTCCTGTTCCAGTATCGTATCCCCCAAGCCCCTCAAGACCCCGAAAACATCTTCCTCACTCGAGCCGCAGGAGTTCAACGACTCAGCCACGTTCACAAGAAGACCATACCTCGCGTCGTACGACTGCTGCCGAAGCTTCGAAGCTCGGGGGCTATTGGGATTGACCCAGATGTAGCTTCTCGATGAAGAACCGGTTTTGCCATCTGGGTTCGGGGAATCCGGCGATTCCGGAACTGGGTCCCGAGTTTCTTGAGCGACCGCGCCCTCCACGGACACCTGGGTGGTGGCGCGGCAAGAGGGTTTCGAGCGGAGGGAAAGGAAGTCTGGTCTGCGCGGGAAGATGAAGCTTCTGAGCTTGCTGCTGGGAGGACAGGGGAGGGAGCTGCGGGGATAGTGGCGGTCCTGGAGGAAGGAGGACGGCGAGGAGCAGAGGTGGAACGCCATCTCCGTCCACCGCGGGTTTCTGCGCAGGGAAGCAAGGGGAGAGCCTTATCGAGTGGAGATGTTTCTGTGCAATCTTGAACTGGGGGCAAATATGTCAATTCAAAATAGAAAATATCTTTTCGAAATTAGCCCCTATTTCTTGTAATATAACTTTGTTGGCGAGGATAAAAGCACTTTTTAAGTAAGAAAATTATAGATGATGATATTGATAGATCCGAATGTTTCCTCATTATTCATTATTTATCCATGGATTTGATCGACAGCTTAAAAATGCTAGGTGTCTTGGAATTTTCCCTTTCCGACATAAATAATTTTTATGGAATAAAAATCTAAAAAACATATGAGAATTTTGTCTTTTTGGTAAATAAATTCTATATAAAAACTGGAAACTAAAAAAACCAAAGTAAATAAATTTGAGACCATCACTTTAAATAGTGATTGAATGATTGAGAGTAATTTTATCTTTTTGGTAAAAAGTAGGTGAATATAGTCATTTAGAAGGTGGAAATAGCATTGCCTTTTTTTTACCCATTTCTTCTTCTTCTTCCCTTGTAGCTTTGGTAGAGACATGACTCCAATCGCTGCCATGAAAGTTAGGGATAAGCCGTTTTAGATTCCATACAGGTTCTATTTGAAACTTGGAACCTGCCATTAAAAGAGATTTATTATTTTTTAGAATCTAAAATCTATCATGTAGACCTTAGAACTTATAATCTACCCTATCATAGGTTTTAAGGTCGGTTTCAAGATTTATCCAAATTCTATCTATATTACTAAATAAACGTGAATCATCACTTTTAATGATTACCACTTACTGTTACAATTTATTAACCATAACTTATTTTTAGACACACGGAGAATATGAATAATTAATAAAGTAAAAGTAAGTTGAGACTAGTGATTCAAGATTATATATTCATTATCAAATGTTATGGAATACCGTAAGATAGTGCAAACATATAGACCAAGAAAAACACAACAACTTATTTCAAGATCCGAGTTTTACCTACTTAAGACTTGGAACTTATCTGTCGAAATAAGTTCCTTAATTTTTGAAATTTAGAACTTATCATGCATACCTTAAAAACCTATAACCGAATAGGTTCCCACTAGTTGGCTTCTTAGGTTCTGGGCATTGTGCAGAAGAGCACCCTAAGAAGATGAGATTAAAAGAAAAACAAGAATAATCAAGGACATAGAGATTTACATGGTTCGGCAAAAAAATTCGCCTACATCCACAGGAAGGGTCCGCCTACATCCACAGGAAGGGGGGAAAGAGAGAGAGAGAGAGAGAGAGAGAGAGAGATGATTTCTTATTAGAGAGTATTTAGATACGAGGTGTAATGCTGAATAAATAAATCCTTAAATCCCCACTTCTCTAATTCTAATAGGAAAGAAATTCCACCCTAAAGATCTTCTCAGTTTAGGAAATTAACTTATATATCTTTAATGATTATCCTCCAAATATTATGAATATCATGACATATCCCAATTACATTGAGTTAGGACTATTTCCCATGAAATCCCATGTAGATAAGTACAAAAAATAGGAAATAAACTTCATAGAATTCAAGACAATATCAACAAATCTCCACCTTTGGCTTGACAAAATTGCAAGCCTCCACTCAAACCAAGAAAATAAATATACCTCTCCCTCCATCGTACCTTCGAAAAGGTATGCCCACACCTAGACCGGTGTAGCCTCCATCAACTTCAATGATAAGTGAAAGAAAGCAAGTCCCTACAAGACTTGAACTTCTCCATAGTAACTATCTTTGTGAGCATATCCGTAGGATTATCTTTAGTATGGATTTTCTTCAAAGCAATACCACCATTCTCCATAAATTCTTGAATCTTGTGGTACCGAACTTCAAAGTGTTCTTTTCTTGATTATTTGCGAGACATATTGCGCTTTGACTATTATAATATAGTGTAGCACCTTCTTGCTTTAAACCTAATTCCATGACCAAACGAGATAGTCATATTCCCTCCTTCGCAGCCTCAATTACTGTCATATACTCAAGTTTGGTTATAGACAATGCTACAGTAGATTGAAGCATTGCTCTTCACGAAATAGCTCCACCTCCAAGAGTAAGACGTATCCTATGATGAACCTTTGCTTGTCCAAATCATCAGCAAAGTTCGAATTGACATAACTTGCTAAATTGATTGATTCTCCCTTATTTAGGTAGTTCCAGCCAAATAACAAATGATCCACTTAATAGCTTCCTAATGTTCCTTACCTAGATTGCTCATGCATTGACTAATGAGACTCACTACATGAGTCGAATTCAGCTTGTTACATACTATAGCATACATGAGACTCCCTATTGCACTGCCATAGGGTACTTGTGCAATAGGGTACTCGAGACATCTTGACAACCTCATCATGTGAACTCCGACATTATTTCTCAGATAATCTAAAGTGATTTGCTAAGGTTCTACAGACCGGCTTAGCCTTCCCATGTTGAACCGCTCCAAGACCTTCTCAACATACTTCTTCTGACTTACCCAAGGCCTACTTGCACATCTATCTTGAAAAATTTCCATGCCAAGGATCCTCTTTGCAGCACCAAGATCCTTCATTTCAAACTTGTTGCTTAATTGAAACTTTAGGAAAATGACGTCACTGTTTTTCTTGTAGCAATTAACATATCATCAACATAGAGCATCAACAAAACGAGCAACTTATCATCCAAAACTCTATAGTAAAGAATCATGCACACTCCTCATGTAGCCAATATGAAGCAAAAAGAATCAAACCTTTTATTCCATTGCCTTGGAGATTGCTTCAAACTGTGAAGTGATCTCTTGAGCAAACAAATGTGATTCTCTTTCCCTTCAAGCTTGAAGCCTCCAAGCTGCTCTATGTAAATTTTCTCCTCCAAGTCACCATGAAGGAATTTTGTCTTCACATCCAACTGCTCGAGCTCCAAGTCATACATGGCCACCAAAGCTAGTAAAACACAAATTGATTATGTTTTACAACCAGGGAAAATATCTCGTTGTAATTGTTCCCCTTCTTCTGTGCATAGCCCTTAGCAACAAGTCGAGTCTTGTATCTATCTTGCTCTTTCTCTATTGTTGCTTCATTTCTTCGAAGAACCCATTTGCAACCAATGACTTTGGGATCCTTGGGTTTCTTCACAAGTTCCCATGTCTCATTCTTTTGTAACGACTCCATCTCCTCCGTCATAGTGGTCACCCACTTTTCTTTGTGATCACTTTGCAAAGCTTCATGATAGGAGCTTGGTTGCTGAAGCCTACGGTAAGCGCATAAGCAACCATGTCCTCAAAATTGTACCTCTTTGGTGCTAAGAGAGTGCACCTTCCTCGAACCGTTGCAATGGTATGAGGAACTTTTACCATTTCTTGAACTTCCAGAGTTTCATCAGATGACTTGCCATTCTTTGTAGATTCTCTGGCTTCAAGCTCCACCTTAATGATAGATTTATCATTCTTGTCTTCAGCAATTGCGTGTGGCACATAACTTATTTTAACATTGTAGATTCATCGAACACAACATCCTTGCTTGTCAGAATTTTCTTCTCACTTGGATCCCATAATTTGTAGCCTTTCACTCCTTTCTCGTTATCGAGAAATATGCACTATTTTGACTTTGGATTCAACTTCGAGTGCTTTAAACTCTGCACATGTACAAAAGTAGGACAACTGAATATTCTTAAATTAGAATAATCGATAGTTTTACCAATCCATACCTCTTCTAGAATTTTGCATTTAATTGCAGTTGATAGAGATAGATTCACAAGATAACATGTCATGCAAACAACTTCCACCCAAAACTCCTTGCTTAGTCCTACATGCTGCCTTATGCTTTGAGCTCTCTCTAATAAGGTTCAATTCATCCTTTTTGATACGCCATTCTATTGGGGCATATTTATAACTATGAAGTGATGTTTAATCCCTTCATTCTTGCAAAACTCCATGAATGGTGTTGATTTGTACTCTCCTCCATTGTCTGATCTCAAGCACTTAAGCTTCTTCCTCGTCGAAGTCTCAACTTTGGCTTTCCATTCTTTGAATTTGTCAAAGGCCTCACTTTTGTGTTGCATGAAGTAGACCCAAACTTCCCAAGAGAAATCGTCAATGAATGTTACGAAGTATTCCTTCCTGCCTTTGACTTGAATGGTGAAGGACTGTTAGATGTATGCCCTAAATATGTTATTTTAATTAATCCTTTATTCATTTAATTAATTAATTAACTATTAAATTAAAGCTTCATGCAATTCGTGCACATGCACGAAGCGTAATGGTTAGCGGTTGCTGACCATTATGCACGAAGCATGGATGGTCAGCAACCGCTGACCATCATGCCAAGATCGTGCATGAGCAACCGCTCATGCATGATCGTCTGCTGTGGATGATCAGCAACGATTGCTGATTGTCCATCGATTAGCAACCGTTGCTGGTCGGTTTTATTATAAAAACCATTGAGGCACGAGAGTAAAAGAGCTGCTGAAAAAATTGAAAAGGAGACTTCGTGTGTTTTGTCTTCTTGTTCCGGATCGGCTCTTCACCATGAACAAAAATTTGGAGTTCTCTAGTTGCTGAATATTGAGAAAAAGTGTGCGTGTGTTCTTGTGTCTTCGAGACACGAGGAAGAAAAACAATTCTCTTGTTCGGGCCGTGACTATTATACATCAAGAATACGATGGATTCTTTCCACGTGATTGCTAGCACGATCGAAGTGGTGGATATCTGAAAGTTCTCTCTTTCGTTCGACGTTCGTTGTTGGTGTGTCTGAACTAGAGGTCCGACGCTTGTGGGACTCGAACTGTAGAACATCCGAACGGACTTGTTCCAAAGCGCTTCGAGAGGTATTTCGTTTAACTCCCTTTTATGTTTAGATTTTTGATTAAAACGCACGAACAACACCTTAGGAGAATCATGTGTAAAATATATTTTGTTTCGCTGCGTTCATTTCGTTAATTTCTCTTATACATGATTCATGAAACCCCAACAAGGACCCCATACATTCGTGTGTACATATTCGAGCATGCCCTTGTTCGTATGAGTTGCAACATTGAATCATACTCTATATTGTTTTTGAAAGACAAAAAAATTTGTAGAAATCTAATTTGCATGTTTTCGTACCTTGGAGTGCACTCCTCTTGTGAAGCTCCATCAATCCTCTTTCCCCCATATGGCTGAGATGCATATATTATAGATAGGTTTTATCTATCTCTATGCTAGCATTCATGGACACAAATGCTCCACCTTGCATTGTGGTTCCTATAAGTCAATATAGGTTACTGTGCCTCTGTCCCTTTAGAATAACCAGAGCTCCCTTGATCACCTTCAAGACTTCACTTTGAGCCAAGTACTTGCATCCATTAGATTCAAGTGCTTTAAATGAAATCATATTCTTCCTTAGACCCGATACATGAGCACATTTGCAAAGGTTTTGATCATGCCATCAAACATCCCGATTTTCACAGTTCCAACTCCCATAAATCTTGCACGAAGTGTCATTCCCCATGAGAATTGAACCACCATCATATGCCTTGTACTCAAGGAAGGCTTCTCGATGAGGACACATATGATAGGTGCATCCAAAGTCCAAGAGCCACGAATCTTTGAAGGTGTCGTTCCCCAATGATATGGACAAGACGTCCCCATCATAGGTCTAAGTGCTGTCGACTACACTTGTTTCATCCAAGCTCCTCTTCCTTTTCTCTTTCTTATTTGAACGGAATTTCTTGGTAGCCCTTCCTCATTGAATCCGTAGCATCTTCCTTTGAACTTTCTCTTGGATTTTGATCGACCCCTATGGCTCGATCCTTGATCTATTGATCTTCTTCTTCCTTGACTGTTTTTCTCCTTCTTAAAGAGTCCTTCTCCTGAAGATTTTGAATTACTTGCCCTTTTTTCAGGTGTCGTTTAAAATTAGGGCAATAATTACCTCTCCGATCTCCAGGGTTTCCTTGCCATAAATGAGCATATTCAACAAGTGGTCAAACGAATTCGACAACAATGCCAATAGCAGAAGCGCTATATCTTCATCCTCGAACTTTACTTCCAAGCTTGTAAGTTCACTAGTCATCTGATTGAACAAGTTAATGTGTTCCAACAGATCTCCTCCTTCATTCATCTAAAGTGAATACAATCCCTTCTTCAAGAACAACTTGTTTGTAAGGGATTTCGTCATGTAGATGCTTTCGAGTTTGAGCCATACCTCCGGAGCGAATTCAATTTCCACCACGTATTGAAGGGCTTTGTTTGATAGATTCAATCGGATCATCCTACATGCCCTCTCCATCATGTTGGCCTAGTCATCATCAATGATGGTGGCTGGCTTGTTCAATCTTCCCAAAAGAACCTCTAATAAATCTTGTTGAATCAATAGATCTTTCATCCTTTTCTGCCATAGTGTAAAATTATTCTTCTCGATGAATCATTTGACATTGAATTGAACGATAGAACATTTTCTAGCCAGCTAGTTAGAAGTCACAATATAGGAACGGAAAACCTAGATTGCTCTAATATCAATTGTTGTGCAGAAGAGCACCATAACTAGATGAGATGAAAATAAAAACAAGAATAATCAAGGATAGAGATTTATGAAAAAAATCCGCCTACATCCACAATATATATAGAGAGAGAGAGAGAGAGAGAGAGAGAGAGAGAGAGAGAGAGAGAGAGAGAGAGAGAGAGAGGATTTCTTATTAGAGAGTATTTAGATACAAGATACAATACTAAATAAATAGATCCTCAAATCCCCACTTCCCTAATCCTAATAGGAAATGAATTCCATCCTAAAGATCTTATCAATTTAGGAAACTAAATGATATATCATTAATGATTATCCTCCAAATATTAGGAATATCATGACATATCCCATTTATATTGAATTAGGACTATCTCCCATGAAATCCCATGTAAATAGGTCTAAAAATAGGAAATAAACTTCAAGGAATTCTAGATAATATCAACACTAGGTTCTACCTTGAAACCATGCTTACCCTTTATGGAAGCTAGCCTAGCCACCATCATTGCCGTGTTTATGCCTAGGCATTGCAATTGTATCAATATAAGAACATATTTGGATAAAGTAATTATTGATTCAATTCGTGATAACTGCAAAAGTAATTTTGTTTTCTTAGAAGATACTTCAAACTTTTCTAGAACCGGTTTAGTTGGGAATAGAATTGGTTCAAAACAATACCTGGATAGAACTAGGTTTCGAACTTGGAATTGGGAATCAACTAGTCATGGGTCAATTCTAGCTTGCGAAATTGGGAACCAAATCAATTCCTCTCAAAACTGGTTGATTCAAACTACTTTGGTCCAATTCCTAGATTAAACCAGATTTAATGCTTAGGGTGACCGACGATATACACTACACCCTACTTTTTTCCTTGGCATGGCATGTGTCCATATAAATTCACAGTGGCACCACGTATCAATAATATCTCGCCGTGTGAAACTTACTTCAATAGTTATATACACTATTATATAACATAAAAGAGATCTTCTACTTTAAAAAGAGCACAATATTATTGTCCTAAATTATTCTTAGGTAGAATATGAATTCTATCAAAAGACAAGTAAGTAAATTAACAATTTTATTTTATCTCTCACGTATTTCAATTTTAAAATTTGAATTTTTTCTATGTGTAAAGAACCTCATGAAAAGAAGTTCAAATCTTGAAATGTTTTTTTTTTAATCTTTTCAAATCTGTGTTTTATTTGTATTTGACTCAAGTATTTCGTGATAAGGAGATATTGAAAATGATAAATCTTTTAAAGGACTTATGAACGAGTTCCCTGATGCACTTCCTTAGTGTACTTAATAAGGAAGTTGTTGATTTTCAATGCATCAATTACACACATCACAAGGGAGGTGGTATGTTGAAAATTACTTTCCTTGAATGAGTACTTAAAAAGATTAAGTAAGTTGTTGATTTTCAATGCATCAATTACACACATCACAAGGGAGGTGGTATGTTGAAAATTACTTTCCTTGAATGAGTACTTAAAAAGTTCAACTTTTTCGTATTAAGATAGGATAAGCTTTTATGAACGATCTATTGATAGAAGGGAAGATCTACACTGGAGAGGAAGAAGATATCATTGGCCAAGGAAACCCTCTAAGGAGTTTTTCTTCCCTTGCTTGGGAGACGTTGATGAGAAGGAGAGGTGGATGAATCGCGAATCGGACTGCACTACCGCAAAAGCTCTTTTGGCTGCCCACTCCATGACTTGCTATAGATGAGTGTGCGCTTCATGGCGGTTTGCCATTGCCAAAGAGGAGCACAAAGCAAGGACGCTAGCTCCTCCACTCAGCAACCTAGCTTCACATTGAGGATAGCCAGTAAGTATCACTTAGAATGGAGTGAATAAGTAAATAAGCAAAATCTTGACAATTTAAAGCGGAATAGAATGAATCAAGATTAAAGTCTCAATAAGGGATGGATTTTGAAATAGTGTTCAAAATATGTTAATAAGAGTATTGGACTTTTGAAGCATCCAAAGAGTGTTCAATGGATGATAACAACAAAAAATAAGAGTTAAGCATAAAGAGAAATTACACACAATGTTTATAATGGTTTGTCTTAGATTAAACTTACGTCCATTCTTTTATACTGACAGCTTACTGGTTGATATCTACTATATGATTAATAAGAGATTACAACTTTGAGTACATAACACTCAGTAGTAAATCATATTATCTCACTTCATCACTCTTTTTGTATTTCTCTCATGATCACAAACTTTTAAGCTCATGAAAGAAAAATGTATGATCAAAATACGTTTGGACTTTAGAATAATAGATTCTTGGCCTCATCTCTTACTTGCTCCTCAACTTCTTATTCTTCTTAAATACTCTTTCACTTTCAAAGTAGTTGTAGGATAGTCTCTAGAGGATTATCTTTCAATTTATTTGTTGGACATATCTGTATTAAGAAGATTTGATGGCCGTTGAGTGACAAACATAGAATCTCCACTTGACTTTGATTACCCATACAATCAAAATCTCGATTTCCTTAAGTAGACTTTTTTCTTTGGAAAGTATTTTTCTTAGGATTGATTTGCCAATCAAATAAGATTGAATGAATCAAATCTTTCTTGGTGTGAAATCCAAAACAGATAATTAGCTATTACACATTTTGGACTTATGTCATGTTCTGTCAAATTGTTTTGTTCTGAACTTTTTATGTTCTGAACTAGTTATGTTTTGAACTTCATCAGATGGGAATGAGAGTAATTCTCTCAATTTTTATCTTCAATATAAGATATGGATTTAAGCGCAAGCTCATTTTCTCTGACGTAGACTTTATAATATGTGCTTGATTGATATTCTTGATCAACATAAGTCAAGATAATTATCAGACTTACTAAAACCTCATGGACAGTTTTGTTAACAACAAAATGTGCGGGGAGTTTTCTCAACACACATAACCTTTGCTCGGACGGATATTGCTTTTGTCGAGCCTGAGTCTCCAGCACATCATGTTCAATCCCAGTTTGCGTGTTAGCATCGAACTGCCCAAGTTGAAGCAATTCTATGTAGGTCCTAAACCGAAGCCCACCTCAAGCCCGTCCTCGTCCTTGGAGTACACTGTCACGATCTTTATGTCCTTCTATCGTCATCAGCCGATGCTCACATTCGCCCTGTCGGGAGGACATGTACGGATGGAAGTGGCGTGTGATCCTGGTTGTAAGCCCAACGTCTAGAGCTGATGCATTGCAAAGGGCGGTTCCTGGCCAGAGAGGCATTCAAGTGGATAATGACTCAGGATGCCGAGGGGAACGTATCCCGTGGAAGCACGGCTGGAACTCGAGCACGGGTTCCTTGCGGAGGAGACCGACGGCTGCTCATATCTCGCGGGAAGTTGTGGCTCGTTGTTGGTGGTTTGGACAACCCTTGGTGGCAAATTGGGTCAATTCCTCAAAGGAATCCAAGTCTGGGAGGTGGATCTGGAGAGGGGCACTCAGACAAGGTGAAGCTTGGGGAACGCATTCATCTTTTTGAACTGTTCTTCATTTTCCATGGAAAATTGTTCAATAGTTCTAAACTATTGTATGTAATTCAATCTTACACTTTTTTAATTAATTTAATCCTAAACTTTTAGTCCTTTGGCTAATAACTGAAAATTGCTAAACAGTTTAATCAATGTTAGCTATCCTAAGTGGCATGGTCAATCTAAGGTGGATGCTTTAAAAAAGAAAATTAAAAAATCATCTTCTCCAATGTTGACTATGCCACATAAGATGCAGCTGACTGAATTGCCATTTCAATTATTTCTGGCAAAAAAATAGTTAAAAGTATTACATTGAAAAATTTAAGTGAAAAATTTGTTTATAATGACATTAACGGATCTGAATACTTCCTCATTATTCATTATATATCCATGAATAAAAAAAAAAAAAAAGAAAAAAAGAAGCTAGGTATCTTGGCATTTTGTCTTTTTGACAAAAATAATTTTTATGAAAGTAAGATCTAACAATTAAAAAAACATATAAGAATTTTATCTTTTTGGCAACTAAGTTCTATATAAAAATAAAAAAATAAATAAGAAAGTAAATAAATTTGAGACCTCCACTTGAAATTGCAATTAAATGATTGAGGGTAATTTTATTTCTTTGATAACAATTAGGTGAAATTAGTCATATAAAAGTGGAAATAGCATTGCTTTTTTTTTTTTTTTTGTCCCCTTTCTCCTCCCCTTGTAGCTATGTTATAGACATAACTCCAATCACTACCAAGAGCCAGCCTATCGACACCAATCTATTGCATGTAGCCACTATCACTGCCATGTTATTGCCTAGGCAGTGCCGCTGTATCAATATAAGAACATAGTTGGATCGAGTAATTATTGATTCAAATCGTAATGGATGCAAAAATAATTTTGTTTTCTTTAAAAGATACGTCCAAACTTGTTTAGAATCGGTTTAGCTAGGAATAGGACTGGTTGAGCTGATTCCTAGGTAGAATTAGGTTTTGAACTTGGAATTGGCAATCAACTGGTCATGGGTTAGCTCTAGCTTGTGAAACTGGGAACTAGACCAATTCCTCCTAAAACTGGTTGATTCATGCTAGTTTGGTCCAATTCGCAGATTGAACCAGAGGTAGAGGAACCGTGGATTAGGCCGCCCTACTGCCGGTCGCTCCATGGCTTGCCATAGATAAGTGCGCTTCATGGTGGTCCGCCCTGCCAAAGAGGAGTACGACACGACGAGACAAGCCCCTTGACTCGGGAATTTAACTTCACATAACATTTGCTCAGATGGATATTGCTTTTGTTGAGCGCACATCACCGGCAAATTAGGGTCAATCCCAATTCCCGCGTCAGCATCGAACTCCCTGAGTTCAAGCAGTTCTATGCAGGTCCCGAACCGAAGCCTCGCAGCATCCTTGAGCCCATCCTCATCCTCGAAGGACACCGTCACGATCTCTATGCCCTTCTATCATCATCAGACGATACTCACATTAGACCTATCGGGAGGACGTGTGGAGGGAAGCGGCCTGTGACCCTGGTTGTAAGTCCAACGTCTAGAACTGATGCATTACAAAGGGCGATACGTGGCCATAGAGGCATTCAAGCTGATTGTAACTTGTGATGCCGAGGGGAATGTATCCTGCAGAAGCGTGGCTGGAACTCGAGTACGGGTTCCTCACGGAGGAGTTCGACGGCTGCTCATATCTCGTGGGATGTTGTGGCTCGTTGCTGATGGTTTGGACAATTATCGGTGGTAAATTGGGTCAAAATTCCTCAAAGGAATCCGAGCCTTCGAGGTGGATCTGGAGAGGGGAACTCAGACAGGGCGAACAGCTGGGGGAACGGACTCCGACAGACGTGAAGCCTGGGGAACGCATTCGTCTTCTTGAACTGTTCTTCATTTTCCGTGGAAAATTGTTGAAAAGTTCTAAACTATTGTATATAATTCAATCCTAAAATCTTTAATTGGGCTAATTTAATCTTAAACCTTTAGTCCTTCCAGCTAATAATTGAAAACTGCTGAATAATTTAGTCAGCATGGACCATCCTAAGTAACAATGCAATGCTAATGTAGATGATTTTTTCAAAAATTCATTTTTTTATATCAATGCTAGCTGTACCATGTGAGATGGCTCCTTACTGAATTGTCATTTCAACGATTTATGGCCAAAAAAAAAAAGAAGCTGAAAGGTATTACATTGGAATGCAGGTTTCGGCCTAAATTAATGAAATTGAAAAATTGATGATTGATTTACTGGTCATACAATAAGTTTAAGACTTTTTTTGACAATTCTTCCACCACCGAGTCTTACCGAATTCCTGGTTTTAAATTGAAAGCATCTACTTCGTGTGGTCCAGGATTAATGCTTATAACATGGATGATGGACAAATCGAGACGTACTTCCAAATGACACACAATCTCAATCGTTCGAGTGTGACCCGAATGGTTACAACTTGGGTTTAGGTGTTTCTTCGTATCAATTTCAATGTTAGATTTCAATTTTAAAACCTATTATGTGGTTCTTGCTTCATGATCTCAGCATCAATTGTTGCAGTTGCATCGAGAGCTCAAACTGCTTGTCCAACACCAATATAGGTCGGTTAGGTTGAACTCTTGATTGATGCACTATGCTAAATCCGCCTCCTTAGACCGTACACAAGCATGTCCGATTCTCTTTATAGTTATTTGGGTCTTCAATGAGCTACTTCTTCTAAGCCTGACCCAAGAAGTTATCTCAAATTGTAATCAAATGTGATGCCCCGTACTGATGATTGCATCCTGGTCTTTGAACTTTCTTCATATCGATTTTTTTAATGTTAGATGTCGAATTCAAAACCTAGTATGTGGTTTTTGCTTTATCATTTCGGTGTTGATGTCGCAGTTGCATCAGGACCTCAATGTACTTATGCTAAAACATTAAAGTTTGGATTGCACGTGGCTTGGTGTTACTAATGACAAAAAGCGTACCCATCAATAGATATAGACCTCATAAACAAGCATTTTAACATGACTTGACTTATGGAGTGAATCATAACATGTGAATGACATTAAACAATTTTACTAAGTACTTCGATGGATACACACTTATAGATTTTCGGAGCATACATGACTGGACTGGCTTTTCATAATGCTTTAACAATTGATGAAAACCTCCATTACATAAATGAACGGTTGATTTTTATTAGGGCATCAAAGGAAGTATCATGCGAAATAGAAGATCCACATCACAATCCAATAGATATCATGAAAATCACAACCCATGGAAATGAAAACCTTGTTTCGACTAAGATCACCAAACTCTCTTTACATTTGAAGGCAGGATTTATCGCGCTGGGAGTAGCAGGGATCGCTGCAAACCGGGGGCCATCCATGACCATAACCATGTGGCGTCCTTGATGAACAGGCGCTTCCCGCATTGCATCGGTCGCAACACCCTGGGTAACTGGGTCTCCGGCATCCGCACTCGTGGGCTGGCCTCCCGCACCCATCATGGCACATCGGTAGCCTCCCATAGTGACACTTGCAGGGACAGAACTGACCACAACCCCCACTACGACAGGAAAGACAAATATTCACATCGGCCATCACATACACCGGCGGGTAACCTGGCACTGGTCGAGTACCTTCTTTTCCAGTTTCCCCTTGACCACCTTCACCCTGTTTACCGCCTTCCCCGCCTTTTACGCCTTTACCGCCTTCCCCGCCTTCACCGCCTTTTCCGCCTTTATCGCCTTCACCGCCTTTTCCGCCTTTATCACCTTCACCGCCTTTTCCGCCTTTATCGCCTTCCCCTTGCTCTTTCTCTCCAGGTAAAATATCGACGCCTTGAACGAAACATCTTCCCTTGCACAAGATCTTTTGTCGGACGCACTCGGGACTGCCACCCGCCAATGTGATCGTCACTGTGTTTTTTGCCTGGTCGTAGTTTTGGTCTTGGACTTCTGTGTTCAGAAAGTTTTCATAACCCCATATGGTAAATACTTCATGTTTCTTATCAGAAATAGTAAGGATAGAGCTGATGCATATGCTTTTGATAGAGAGGAAAGGAAAGGAAAAGAACCTAGAAATTATGAACACATCAGACCTAGAAATTATTTGAACATGACATATTCAATAACATTTTTCGAATTTATTCAAAAAGTTGAGGAATACTAGGACGGAATAATTTCTTTCGTCTTCTCAGAATCACTGAAAGTAATAAAGATCATCAATTGAAGTTTCGTCAACACGATTAGAGCAAATGATAGGTACGCAATTTGAATAATTGACCGAGGCCAAGGCATCGAACTCACGAGGGATCCCACACAGAATTTTCTTGATCTTCTTGTAACAGCGATGACACTGAAGATCCACTTTGATTGCCATCTTCGTCGGCTGTAGTATTGCAAGCATAAAAAGTTAGAGAGTCCTATCTAAAAACCTTAAGCATATAGCTAAAAGGAGACTACATGCATATAAAAATCATATAAGTCTGTGGACAGATGATGTGCAATATTTTAACGCCCCTTCTCACGTACAACTCGAATTAGGAGGGGCACATGGAATTTAATGAACAAGGAGTCGTACATGTGAAATAAACTAGGATTGAACTTGGTTATGATATTATGTTACAAAGTTAACCCTAAAAGCTTAAGCCTATAAGTGAAAGAGATCATATACAAAGCTCATATAAACGCTGTAGAAAAGCAATGTGCAGTACTTTAACAACACACCAAATAAACTCCTAACAACTCATGACCATAAGCTAGTAATAAGAGCAAGGCACGGAGTCGGGGAGATTTCATATAATTGCATTAGCTACAATAGAAGACCATGAAGATCTCGCTCTCGCCCTCTCGATATTTAAAGGAATGATCGATGAAGAGAAATGCATAATATGTTCTTCCAAGCAGAAACATAGAGAATTGAATAGAAGATAGGGAGAAGATCAATGAAGTGGAGAGGCAAGCTAAAGTGAAGGCGGATTTTGCACCTTCCCTGCCATATTTCTTGAGCTAACAAGATGGTTGCTATCTGAACAAAGTTCACCTCCTCTAAATAGTGAAACGTGAAGGTAGGTATGGTAGTTAAATAGAGGATAAAAACAAAGAACTTGAAGGTACGTAGAATTGTCTCATTTTCTATTATTAGAAAATGACGTCCACAGCATATAACAACCTACATTATTGGTCTTCCTGTTGGTGGTAAAGATGCGTTATAAACAACTTCCATAATAAAAAGGGTGGGAAAAACACACAAGTGCCATATTCATACTACGCTCACTTAGGAATTATAAGTTTTTTCGATTACTTGAGTGCTATACTTTATACATGGTACTCACTTGAGTGTTATAACTTTTTCCCATTCACTTGAATATCATATAAATTTTTTAATTGATCACTTAAATGTCATATTTTTTCAAAATGTTCGTCACAAGTGTCATACCAGGTTGTATGTTTAAAACTTGGGTGAACGTTTCTTAAAAGTGATAACACCCGAATGATAAAAAAAATATTAAGGTATGGCGTTTGTGGTATGTTTATCCTATCAAAAGATAAATGGTTTCATTATAAATCAAGTGATATAGTAAAGGTAACAATCACACTCAAGTCATTCACACTCTCATTGTTTTCCAATCTTTAATTATAGCAAGTAACTTACACAATGTTTAATCCTCACAACTTTTAGAGAAATAATCTATCAATCTCAGAAAAAAAAAAAGAATTCTTAACTTTTACCACAAGATTTGTTGCCTTTAAGCACACACTCGTTCTTTCAATAATGCAATTCATGTTCAGCCCTTAAACTCAAGGAAATTCACCAAGAATTGCAATGGATACCACCAATCAGGAGATCACATTCTGCTTATCAACGACATAAAAACAAAGACTCTTGGAGAATATTTATATTATACTTCCAAAAAGAAAGTCTGATGAGCCATCCCCATCGTGAAAATGCTGTGTTTTCAAACCGACTTTACATGATTTAAAATAAGTCCAAGTTGGACTTTCCTTTGTCGTCCGTGACTTAAACACGCTTCCTTTTATGTTGGATTTCGTCATGAGCTCAAACTTGAGACGTAAATTTGACAAATCTACCATCTTTTGAGCCAAATAACAATCGCTTCTCTCAAACCTGAAATCATCGCTTCTACTCTTGCACAGCCCCTTTTGGGCCCGACCGGCAAGATATCTTCCTAATCTTAGCCACGCTTGAATTTTACCATGATCAAGGACCCCATCAAAATGCCAAGTCCGCTTGCATCTTTAGCCATTTCACAAGTATTCTCAAATGCAGCCTCCTTGGAAAAATTGTCCAAATAATTCTAAACTTATTATATGGATGACAATTCAATCCTAAATTTTTTAATTTTGTGCTAACTTAGTCATTAACCTTTATGTGAAACTCCAATCTAGTTCTTCTAGTCAATTTTTGCTAGAAATCACTTAAATGGTGGTGTGCCATGTGGGATGACCGATGATGACTAGATCGTCATGTCAGCAAGTTCTTGCAAAACTTAATTAGAAGAATTACATTAAAATTTCATGCAATAATTTAGGACTAAATAGACAAAATTTAAAAATTTATGATTAAACTAACATAGATCGAGGACTAATTGGATAATTTTTCACAACCTACTCTATCACAAATATTGTCGAACTCAGCAATTACAGAACTCATTGGTTTTACAAGCTCCACCTTGTTACAAGGAATATTTGTGTCAATTATTGCACTAGCACTCAGAACATTAGGAGTTTTTGGTTGCAACTCCATATTGTGCTGAATACTATCAAGATTCGTATAAATGTTGCCATAACCATTCTTATCCAAAAATATTGAGTTGAAGTTTGTGCTGTTGTCAGTCAGCACATGTTAGATCTTATTACTAGTTTCCATTTTAATCAAAGCACTCAACTGTCTAATTCTAATAACATCAAACTTGTAACTCAACACAAACACCCAGGTGCTCTTCAAGTAAATGTCCACAAGTGTTAGCATCAATTGGATACTCTTTTATAAAGGAAACCACAATAGCCTACAAACATTCGAATGAACCAACTTTGCAATCTTCATGATTTCTCTAACAATGCACTTAATTTCACTTTCCCCTGTTTGACAACACTGGCATAAATTCGATTTCTTAGACACAACCGCACAACAAAATCCTTTAAGTTAGAACCTTCAGGTTTCTCTCACTATTGCACACTAAACATGTGTTCCACATTTCAAACTCTCAAATAATTGCATCCAAGTCTTCATCATGAAATTTTCCATTGTCTCCTCTTGAAGCTCATATAGACTACGATGGTTGATTCCTCTCATTATTATTGAGGCACCTCAATCGACCTTCAGAACTCCACCTTTTGAAGTATATCAAAACCTAGTTGAATTATGGGCATTTACATAAAAGGTTCTGCTTGATCTTGGGACATACCTCATTCAAATAATTCTCCTCATGATATTGTCATGCGTTCTGATTTTGACATCTCCAACAACCACAACATCAAACTCTTAATTGTTTCCCAACTGTTCCTATTTGGGAAGGTGTGACATGAACAACCAAATTCACAACCTATTTGTCAAATTAGGAATCCTTAAAGACAAATAAGCTATTTGAATTACTATAAGCTATTGCAATAATAACATTAGTAGACTCAAATCTAAGTTCCTTACCTTTTTTGTTTTCAAGTTAAGACAATCCCTATTAAAAAGCCCCATCTTGCTGTTGTTTCAGTGGACAACACTATATGTCCTAGACTAATTACGTCTTTTTAGATTCACCCTACTCTTGCTAACAAGAGCAATAGTTTTACCACTACCTTCACCTACAAAACCAATAGACATGAGTTCACCATATTCTCTTCTATGAATGTCCTCACTATAATCAAAACATGCGACCTCATTAAACATTAGACTTCTTGACCCAAAGAAATTACTAACAATAATAACAATAGTATTGCAAACATTAGACAATAAGAGCCTAATTAAAGCATCCATCCATCATCATCAAATTCAATTTTAATTGAACTCAAGTGACTAATGACAATATTGAATCTACCGATATGCTCAACAACTAACACACCTTCCCCCATCTTTATATGAAAGCACGTGTATCATATAATCCTTATTGATGGTAGAGGGCTACTCAAACATGTTTGACAAAGCATTCATAATCCCATAATGGTCTTCTCTTTTAACGATGCTTTCAATCATATTCTTTATTTTAGATGTAATAAAACATGGTTAATGTTACGAAAAATCCCAAATTGGTACAACCGTCACAAATTTACCACAAATCAATTTCTTAATCACCAAAAACTCCAAACTAGTATATTTGTGATAATTTTACCCTTCAGTAGTTTCCGTTAAATTTGATTAATACCATGAAAAGTTGTAAACTACACTTGTGACAAACAGATGGTAAAACTTCAAATTGTTCTCCTATCAATTGTCACGTGTCGTTTAACTTAGTAACTTGACTGCAAAATTTAATAAAAGCTAACGGAGAGTAAATTTATCACAGAAATACTAGTTTGAGATTTTTTTATGGTCAAAAAAATTAATTTATAGTAAATTTATCACATGGGTACCAATATAGGGTTTTTCATGATATTAAACTAATACGGTAATCAGGATACATGATTATAAATTGAATTGAACTTAGAGAGCAAAATCATAGTGGATTTCATCTTTAATAAAGTAATCAAAAGGAATAATCACCACCAACCTATGATCATTAATTTTATTTCAGAAGAACTCCTTCCGTAATACAAGTGGCCTCCATGGATTATATCAATCTAGAGTGTTCTAAACAAGTGGCACTAATCCGAGAGGTAGGTCAGCCCCAAAGGATTACAATGCTTCTGAAAGATTAAGTCGTCTCATTAGAATATCCATGAATACTCGGCCTTCCCTCTGATTTTTACTTAGTTTATTTGAAGAAGGAACAAAAGTTGGTTCCGATCACCTATTCCCCATATTCTTTGCTTGGTTATTCATAGAAGGAATCAAAGTTAGTTCCAACCACCTTTACCGATTGTCTCATCTTCATTTGCATGTTATTTTTACATGTGTGGCCAATTCGGTGGGTTCAACTCTTAAACAAAAATTGCTCCTCTGGTGCACAAATATTACACACCCTGACAAGCTCTTACGTTGATTAGCCTTTAAGAATGGAGGGTGCGGGGTGCCGTGATCCTTTTCGTTTGCTCCCGTTAAGGACCATAAAGGCATATGTGGAAGGCGGATGAGATAGAGCGAAGTGCTCGATGAACAATGATTGAAGATTGCAGCATTTTTTTTTTTTTACAAAGACAGCCGGGAAACCCTACATTTGATTTGCGGAATTGGCCGGTGCATCGAGCTAGTACAAAATAGCCTTCTTACTTAATCCGAAAAGTCGACTACGACAAAAACGCAATTATTCCCAATTCTGACATTGGCCTGATGCTGCCCCAACTTCCCCTTGGGCGGCTTTTACGTGCTGCGCAGAGCACACACCACCCCCAGCATCGTGGACATCTGCTTCTATCCCGAGCCAATAAGAATGGCTTTCCAAGTGAGCCAGATATCGATCAAACTTTGGAGTTGATCAAATCCAATTTCATGAAGGACGGCAGGACACCTTGTCTCTTGGATTACTTTGGCGAAAAGTCTCCGGAGTCCAATAAGACGGTGGAAATACTTTAAAAAAAGAAAAAGAAAAAAGGATATGGGTAGAACATCTACAGCCGTGGTCGGCCTTTCTTTTCTTTGCAAACAACTTTATTCACTTCACAAAAGTATAAAGAATGCCCATGAAACTTTGAAAAATAAAATTATTTCCAAAGGACCACAATAACATGATCTTCCTAGCCGTTCATGAAAGGCGCTTAAGTTGTAAACTTCTCATGATTAAGGATGGGTTTCACTTTGCAAGATACCTTAATGAGTTTTCAAGGAAAATGAGATTTGGTTTCTCACATCAAACTATGCAAACAGGTTGGATGACAAAATGGGGGCAGAGCGTAAAAATTTCTGACCAATCGAAAGAACAAATATATATATACACACACACATATATAAATGGAATCACAAATGGAGTCCTCATTCTCTCACCTGGGGGATTAAGCCTCTCTAATTTTGAGAAAGGTAAAAACAAACTTTTAGAAACAACTACCTTTATACTTATACGTGATTCTATTAGAAAAATTAAATATTAAACCACATATTTTTTTACAATTAAATTTTTAGAATAGTTGATAGAGGTTGTACAAAATTTTATGTAATATCAGTGTAAAAGATCTTACATTTGGATAATTTGATATTCTTACTTACCCGTCCTATAATATATTGAGTTAAAGTCCAACTTATGCATGAAGGGAAGTGGTACACACTTGGTTCAATCAACTCCTGTTCACTGGCTAGCTTTCTTTGACTTAGTTAGATTGCTTCGCTTTGCAAGTCTTCTTCTGCTACAGCCTTTCAAGAACACGAGGCCCAAACTTGCCAATTATGTCTTGGACTTGTCTCTTCTCATCTTCATGGCTCGAGCCCAAGCGATGCGGCAAGAGATTAGGCCCGACCCGACTATCTCCACCATCCTATACCTGCATGTTAGAGGCACGTCTTAACACATTTGATGAAAGAATCATTCATAATGTTGCATATAAGAAGGAGATTCAGTATCTCTAACACGAAAGATACTTCCCACGTTTAATGGTACGAAGTCTTTTGGATCCCTAGAGTGATGAACTGACATGGCGTACTAGACTCCGCGAACTCATCACGGGACAATAATGTGTGTTTCGATTGAAATCTTGCTTAATGATCGAGTGCATTCAATTGTAGTTCATAGATTAGTTAGAAAAAAAGAAGAAGTGTGGGCTTCACATGCCATGAAAATTTCAACACACCCCACTACGGGCCCAGGCGGGCTTGAGCAGGTCCACTTGGGCCCAAAAAGTTGCATTGTCGTGCCCAAGCCCAAACTTACTGGCTTAGTTAAGAGCCTGCACGCAACACATGGTTCACTTTCTTGTCACAAAAATAGGATATTGAACTGTTTGTTTATTTCGCAGAAATTGAATAATTTAAATAACATTTTCTCAAAAAATGATTGATTGTGTTATAAAAATGAATTCATGAAAAATACTTTCATCCTTCATAAACATCTTTGTACATAATCGGTTGCCAACAATGAAGACATTTTGCATAAGTTGGGTTTTATTTGGTGATTCAAATCTATCCATGCATTAATATTAAGCAAAGCGGTAGGAATCGATCGCTCGTGTTCAATGTGGGCATCTGCTCAAGGGCCAATGAACTAAATGATATTGATCACCAGATGGCCTTGTCTTGTACATGTAATGTCATTTTTAGCTTATGTATTTTCATTTGTGTAACTTTTTTCTTGGTGGGAAAGCCAATGGAAGGATGTGATTAAAAGTGGAACTAGTGCATTTGTTTCACAAAAATTGAATGATTCAAAAAACATTTTTTTTTAAATGATTACTTGTATCTTTTATAAAAATAAATGAATGAAAAATATTTTCATTGTTCACAAAATATTTAGACATAAAAATGTTATGGATAATGATAATGTCTTTCATTTATCAAATATTTCAAACGGAAAATGTTTTCCAATTGTTGATATTGTTATTTGCTAGACATTTGTCTAGATCCTTCCGTCCTATTCATATGTAATGGATGGTTCTTATGGATTCCGAAGTATAAAAGGACAAAAAAAAAGAATATTCCAGGAGTATCTAATATCATCTAGATTGGCCATTTCGGCAAAAATGCCCCATAACCGAATATTAGGAGTATCAAATCAGCAGAAAAATGGCAATAATGATTTTTGAACTTTAGCTTAATGTGTAATGTCATTTCTAAAGTTTTAATTTGTTTAATGTAATCCCTAAACTATTGGTATATGTTCAATGTAATTATTTATTTTGCTTTAATGATTAATTAGATATTATTTGGTGACTTAAATTATTATATGGTTAATTGGATGTTTAAAAATGATGAGCTGTCTATCTTTTTATCCATTTACTTTAAAACAGGAAAAATAAAATTGGGGTGTGAACAAGTTTATCTTTACTTGATCATGTGGATTATTATATCCTAATTTGAAATGAAATTCTTACATTGTAATCTATGTGTAACTTTTTTTTCCTCACCATTCAAACTTATTGGATTGGAAACCACATCAATAGGTTTCTTTAATTTAAATTAATGAACGGAAAATATTGAATATTTTCATAGAGTTTAAGAATTAGATTAAATATTTTCCAATAGTTAAAGATTATTTTGAACAAATTAAAAGTCAAGAGATGACATTGTATAGTAAGCCAAAGTTTATAGACCATTTATGTAATTATCTAGAGAAAAACATTAAAGACAAGCACACATGATAATAGGTAATACACGTATGTACAAGATAAACAAGATGTCACAGAGTTGCATATATCTATTGTGAAGATACTCTATCTGAACCATGCTCCTCTCGGTGACTCCACAAATCTTAACTAGCAATAAAACATCGTTCTCCTGAACCGATGGTTGATATTTATTGAAATATCAAACGGAGTATCATGTGAGCGGAAGGTTCACATAATTATTTAACAGAAATACTCAATCTATGGAAATGAAAACCATGTTTCAACAAGTACCACGAAACTTGGCTTCCACAAATGACTAGGAACTTCCGCACTCGTACCCGGCATTGCCGCACGCCAGTGCCCTTCAATGATCGCAACGATGCGGCATCCATGATGAAGAGGCGCTTCCATCATAGCATCGGTCGCAACACCTCGGGTAACTAGGTCTCCAGCATCCACACTCGTGGGACGGCCTACCACACCCATCAGGGCACATCGGCGGCCTCCTGCATCTGCACTCGTGGGCCGGTTTCCCGCACCCATCATGGCACATCGGTGGTGGCCTCCTGCATCTGCACTCGTGGGCCGGTTTCCCGCACCCATCATGGCACATCGGTGGCGGCCTCCTGCATCTGCACTCGTGGGCTGGTTTCCCGCACCCATCATGGCACATCGGTGGCGGCCTCCTGCATCTGCACTCGTGGGCCGGTTTCCCACACCCATCATGGCACATCGGCCATGATGGCCTCCCGCAGTGACAGTAACATGGACAGAACCAACCACAACCCTGATTATGACACGGGAGACAAACATACACCCCGCCCATCACAGGCACCGGGTAACCTGTCACCGGTGGAGGAGGAACGGGAGGAGGATTTTGTTTTTGTGGTGTCGGTGGAGGGGATTGATCCGTTTGAGTGGATGGCTCCTTCTTACGTGGCTTCTGTTTTGGGACCTCTTTGTCTGGCTTGGGGGGTATTATGTCGATGCCTAGAATGATCTCTCCTCCCTTGCAACATATCTTCTGTCGGATCTTCTCGGGGTCGCAACACACCACTGTGATCATCACTGTGTTTTGTTTCTCGTTGAAGATTCGGTCTCTTACTTCTGCATTCACAAAGTTTTGATAACTCCATGTCCCACGAGCACATCTTGTTTTTCATCATACATAGTAAGGAAAGATGTACTGCACAAAAGAACTGATGCACGCACTTTCGAGAGAGAGGAAAGGGGAGGCAAAGCCGAAAGAACGTTATTCGAATTTTCTGAATTATCAGCACGAGTTTCGATACGATAAGGGTTATAAGGCGAAGGCGGGGGAACTCACGGGGGATCTCACACAGAATTTTCTGGATCTTCTTGTAACATTGACTGCACTGAAGATCCACCTTGATCGCCATCATCGTGACCTTCCGTTTTGCCAGCAAGCACAACAAAGTTAGCTATATTCGTAGCAAGTCATAGTCATAGGCTAGTAATAAGCGAGAGGCAAGCTAAAGTGAGGGCGGATAACGCACCTGCTCTGCCATCTTTCTTGAGCTAACGAGGTGAATTGCCTTCTGAGCCCGTGCACCTCCTCTAAATAGTGAAATGTAAAGGTTCCTACGTAAGTTCAATAGAGGATAAAGACAGAACTATAAAGGTTCATAGTATTATTTCAAGTCACTTGATGTTTAACGTTAGAAAAAGCATGCGTCGAACTCATGACGTCTACAGCATATCATCTCCAACGTTAGAGGTCTGCACATGGTGGCCATGGTGCTTTATGGAAAAAAGTTGCACCTTTTTAACCTTTCATTACTAAAAGAACTACAACAAATCACATTCCCGTACTACAAAAGAAAAGAGGTTTTGCTCCTTAAAACTATCATTTTCCCCATGCGATTCCGGTCCTTTGATTATTGTTTTTGCATCTAATTTGGTTTCGACAATTAGATGCCCATGTACTTGGATTTGAGGGGTAAACATGGGTGACTCTGTCGTTTATAAGCTTTAATGCTTCGCGCACTATATGGAACTCATATTGGATGAACCGATCATTGAGTATTTGCCAAACTAAGTGGTCGAACACAATAATATATAAAACATGAAAGTAAATCAGATATAAGACTTACGTAGTTTGGACGGTGTGACCTACTCCGCAAAGAGAAACGCATGTAATGCAGATTACAATCGCAATCAAATCACTTTAACACTCTTAATGTTTTTCATCCTTTAATTACACCAAATAACTCAATGTTTGGCCCTCAAAATTTCCTGGGAAAGAATCTTTAATTTTGCAAAAAAAAAAAAAATTATAAATCTTATCATAGTATTTATTGGCTTCAAAGACACGCTCGTTCTTCCATGGATGCAATTCACTATCCACCCTTAAAACTGATGCAAATTCGCCATGAGATCCAATGGAAGCCACCAAGCAGGAGACCACATTCTGCATCAATGACATGAAAATACCACGTCTTAGAAAGAATTAATTTAAAACTTAAAAAAAAAAAAAAACTTTCTTGAGCCATCTCTGCATGGATTAGGAAATTGGTGTGTTTTCCGAATCGACTTTACATGGCTTACTATAAAGTCCAAGTTGGACTTTTCTTTTCTCGACTGACTGTAATCCACTTCCGTTCGGACTGAATTTCGCTCATGGGCTCCAACTTGAGATGTAGTTCTAACAAATCTCCACCTCCACAACATAAGTTACAATTGCTTTACTGGAATTTTAATTCATCGCCACTACTCTCCCACTGACCCTTATAGGCTCAACTGCCACAGACTTCTACTAACTTTGTCTTGAATTTCACCACGACCATAGATCTCATGGGAACGCCAACCCGGTTGCAGTTTTTGACACTTCACTCGGTTCCATCACTAATAAAGCAAAATCAGTGCTGAATCCATACTCGTCCTGAGGTTGAACTCCCACCTTATCAAACTCAATAGTTACAACAACCATTGATTTTACAAGCTCCATCTCACTACAAGAAAAGTCCATGTCCACTATAGCGCTAGCACTTGTTACCTCAAGAGTTTCGGTTGCTACTATAAAACTCTACCTTGTGCTTAACAATGTCTAGATTTGTATAAATACTTTCATAACCACTCTTATCTACAAGTACCGGAGACTCGTCAAATATAACTTTTCTATTGAAAGCAGTTGAATTTAAGTTGGGACATTGCAACCAATAGGACTCACCTTGTGCATAGCCAAGAATATGCATTTTCTTACCATTTCATCAAGCTTTCCATTAACTTGAACATAAATTCAGCAACCAAATACTCTAAAAATAGAATAATCAACAATGTTTATTGAAGACTTTCTCAAGAGTAGAACATCCAATCGCACTTAATGATAATCTATTCACCATACAATTCATTACACTAAGCACATCCACTAGAAGTTTCTTAACCATACTAGTGCTAGAGAGCATTTTATAGGCCGATTCTTAACACAAATCTACTCATTAACTCAGCAATTTTTTGTGATTCATTGGGACTAGTGTAGTATCTCACCATGCCCTCCTCCTTGCAGAATTCATTTAACAGTTCTAAGTAGAATTTCAGGCTACTAGCATTCCACATATCATTGATCATCTTATTAGTTTCGTTTCAATCAAAGATCTTAACAACTTGATTTGGATGGCAACATTAAACTTGTAAATCAACATGAACACACAAATCCTCCTTAAGTAGTCATCCGCAACTATTAGCATAAACCTAGTAGTTCTCCTCAATGGAAATTGTGACAACTTGTGAACATCCAAGGAACCACCTCTGCAATTTTTGTGGTTTCTCCAACAGTGGCACCAAACTACACTTTTTGATGTTTGCTTAAGTTACAACACCTACATATATTCAATCCTAGCCACTTAAAATCACAATAGATTCCTTTCACTTAGAATCTTTAAGCTTCTCTCTCTTTCGTACCTTGAACACATTTGCCATAGTTCAAACTCTTGAATAGATGCATCTGACGTTTCCTCGGTGAAATCCACCAATCTCTCCCAAGTTGAAACTAATATAGGTCACTATGCTAGATTCCTCGCATTATTATCAAGGCACTTTAAACAATTTTCAAAACTCTACTTTATGGAATACCAACATCCAGCTGAACCTAGGGCACTTAAAGAAATTGAGTTATTCCTCAACTCTAGAACATGCCCCACTCAAGTCAATGTTCTCATGATATCATCATGCATTTTAATTTTGGTGTTGCCAAAATGCACAACATCTCACTCACATTGTGCCCCAACTATACTTTACTATTCATGCACTACGAGGTAATAAACTGGTTCTATTTGGTGTACTATAAAATGAGCAATCAAAATCCATTATTTCTCTACAAATGACAAATCCTCAATGCCAAATGAGACACAATTAGCACTGTTTGAGTAATTATTATTTATTGAAGCAATATGGTCAGTAGACTAAACTTAAATTCCTTTACCTTTATTGTTCTTTAGTTTAAGACAATCCCTTTTAAGATATCCCCTATGACATTATTACATGAAACAATGACACCTACCATAGTCTAGATGCGTCTATTCACATTCACGCTACTCCTGCTAACACAAGTACTAATTCTTCCTCTACTTTCAACTATTAAACTAGTAAACATAACTTGGAGAAATTCTCTTTTATGAATGTCCTCATTTAGAATCAAATCATAGACTTCATCAAACGTCATGCTTTTAGACCCCGGAGGAATTACTAAAAGCAATAACAATAGTATTCCAACTATCTGACAATAAGGAGGATAGAGTCAAAGCACATACCTCATCACTAAAGTCAATTTCAACTAAACTCAATTGACTAACGACGATATGGAATTCATTGATATGTGTCACAACCATCACACATTCACTCTTCTTGAAGTGAAACAGACATCATATTAAGTAGACCTTGTTGATGATAGAGGTCTTCTCAACATGTTGAACGGGACATTCATTAGTCTTGCAATAAAATTCCCTTTCACAATGTTGGCAATCATATGTTTGATAGAGACATAGTAGAATAGCAGTCTAATCTAGACACATGATTCGATTGAATTGAATTTAAGCGAGTGCAATCATTGTCAACATCATATTTGACAAAGTTATCAAATAGCATAAGACATATACTGAATTATTATTATTTTAATTTTAAAAGCTCATACCATGATAATAGTGGCCTCCATGGATACATATACTATAGTGACTGTTGATATATTAAGTCATCCTATTAGGAATATACATAAGAAGTGCAGATTCCCCGTCATTCTTGGCTTGGTTCATTGGAATAAGAGGTAGTTGCGACCACTACCCCAATTATTAGTTTAGTTTACTTGAAGAAGGAATACAAGTTAGTTCGGACCGCCTATACCACCTATGCGTGGGTTTGGTTTATTGGAAGAAGGAATGAAAGTTCGTTCTGACTACCTATACCAATTATCCCATCTTCATTTGCGACTTATTTTGCATGTATGGCCAAATTGGTGGGCTAAAAAAAATTGCTTCTCTAACATATAAAGACATGCGCAATACAAGCTTTTACTTTGATTAGCCTTTTGAAAAACAGAGGGTGCGGGTCAGCTGTGCTCCTCTCCATTTGCTCCCGTTAAAAGGTCACAAGGGTATTTATAGAAGGCAAATGAGAGAAAGCAAAGCGCCTGATGAAGGATGATTGAAGATTCCAGCATATTCTTCTTAGACATCAGTAGAATACTACATTTTTTAGCAGAACTTGCCAGCGCATCGACGACCTAGTACAAAGTTGCCATCTTACTAAATTTGAAAAGTCGATAACAACAAAAATGCAGGTATTCCTTCCCTTAAAGAAATAGAGCAATCGTTCTACGAAATCTATAATTATGGTTTTCCCATAGACAGGAAGGTATTGAATTGACAAAGCCCCAACTTCTTCTTGGACAGCTTCATGGCACTGCATAGAGCACACGCAGCCCATCAGTGTTGGACATCTGCTTCTATCCCGGGCCAATTAGAAAGCCTTTCTAGTTGAGTCTAAGTTTGATTACACTTTGGATTTGATCAAATTCTAGCATCATGAAGGATTATGAAAGGACGCAAGACTCCTTGTTCCTCCGAGTATTCCCTCGTAAGTCCCCGGAGTCAAATAAGGTGTTAAAAACAATAAACTGCCCCAATTTGTCATCTACATGTTTGCATAGTTTGATGTGAGAATTAAAGTCTCATTTGCCTTGGAAACTCATTAATGTATATTGCAAAGTGAAACACATCGTCAATCATGAAAAGTTCACAACTTAAGCATCTTTCATATATGGTTAGCAAGCTTGTTATTGTGGTCCCATTGTCATAATCCATCGTGAAAGTTTCATGGGCAATCTTTATCCTTCAGTCAAACTCGACTAAACACCCAAATTTTAGCCAAAAAAAATGTCTTAAATTTATTACACTTGTACAAATTATTCCATAAGCCATTGTTGGGCATTGGGCGAGGACTACGAGTCCTTGCTAGTCACAAGTCCTCCCCGGCCACTAGGTGCGTGACCAGCAAGGATTGTGAGCCTCACTATGACTGTCAAGGAATTCCAGCTTGCCCAATGGTCGGTGAGGGCTCCTGGCCCTTGCCGGTCACACACTTAGTGTTCGGGGAGGGCTTGTGACTAGTAAGGACTTGCAGTCCTTGACATCGACAGTGAAACTCACGGCCCTTGTCTAGCAAGGGGCACAATCATCTATAGCGATCAGTGAGGGCTCACAAGTCCTTGCCTAGTGGCTAGAAGGGGTCATTGAGGCTTAGTTGATGGCCAACGACCCCTTGCCAGCCCTTAACGATGAAAAAATAGATAATAAATAATTAAAAAAATTTCATATCAGCATTGGCGATGCCACATAAGATGCCTGGCATCCACATCATTAATTTTGGATAAAAATTGGCTAGATTAATTGGATTACAAATTTTCCAAAAGTTTATGATTATATTGATCAAATTAAAAAAATTTAAGACTGAATTGACAATAATACAATATGTTGAGGAATTTTTTGGTAATTTTCCCCACAAATTTTTCGAAATTGCCTCTTTAGCCTCAAGAGGTGGGAGGAGATCCCTTTTATGAGAGATATGACCCCATTTATGTTAAGCATCACAAATGAAGTCCTCATTATCACACCTCTAAAGGATTAAGCCTCTCTAATTTTTAGAATCAGGGGTAAATATGTTGATGTTTTTCATGAAAGATAACATAAACTTTAGAACAACTCCTTTCATACTGTAAAATTTTGGAACATCATTCTTAATTCAATTGAAAGTGTGAATCAATTAGATTATTTAAATACCAAACCATACCTTTGGATGTTTTAATTTTTTAGAACAATTGTTAATGGTCCCACAAAATTTTACATGGAATAAGAGCATGGAATTTCGAATTTAAATCTTTCCAAACCCCTATATATCTTTCTTATTATATATTTTCACATTTTAGTCTTAGGAAAAAGTCCAATTTATGCACGAGGGACATTAGTATACTCTTGGTTCAATCAACCCAGATCACTAGCTAAGCCTTCTTTGACTTTGGTGGATTGCTTTCCTACGTGAGTCTTCTTGGCTGGTCCTTTTTCCCAAAAGGCATTGCTACCTACCGGCTTCAATAATGCGAGGCCTAATCTTGCGTGTCTAGGACTGAATTTGCCACCATGTTATTGACTTGTCTCTCCTTCCATTTTCATGGCTCAAGCCTCAGTGATGAGGCAAGAGACTAGGCCCAACCCGGCTATGTCCATATTTCTAGGCAAGGTTTAACAAATCGTGTAACTTGGCGAAAGAATTGTTTGAAATATTGCACATAATTAGGGGATTGATTATCTCCCACTTGAAAATTACTTGCAACCTTTAAATGGCTTGGAGTCTTTTGGATCCCTATAACGACGAACTGATGTGGCGCACTAGGCTATGTAGACTAATTGAACAAATAATCATGTGTATTTCAATTGAAATCTTGCTTATTAATTAAGTGTATTAAAATGTCGTTTGTACCCATAGAAATTATATATTTTGTGCATTTGCTAATTAGTCCTCAAACTATTGTTAATTTGCCAAACAAGTCAAGTGAACATGCAGCTCAATTTCTAGATCCAACTCTCAATGAAATTGATGATTATGAACTTGGTTTCACTGCCTTAACGTTCTTCAAATATTATGAAACTTATATCAAATTAAAGTTATAGATATAGAAGGCTTATGATAGAGTAGAATGGGACTTCCTAGCAGCCTATTTATAGAAGTTGGGCTTTCATAACAGTTGGGTTACTATGGTCATGGCTTGCATCACTACGACTTCCTTTAGTTTTCGTCTTAATGGGGAACAGCTCCCTTATTTTCAGCCTACTAGAGGGATTCATCAAGGTGACCCCCTCTCCCCATATATTTTCATTCTACTTGCTAATGCTCTGTCAACTACTATAACGCAAGCTGTAGATATGGGCCACCTATAGGAGATTCAATTTAATAGAGCCTGTTCTAAGTTATCCCATTTGTTCTTTGCTGATGACTCGGTATTTTTCCTAAAGGCCACAGTCTCTGAATGCCAAAATATTGCTAATATTTTAAACCAGTATTGCCTAGCTACGGGTCAGCTCATAAATAGGAACAAATCTAGTCTATTTTTTAGCAAACACTGCCCTATGACCTTACAAAATAATCTGGCAAGTGAACTAAGAATACCTGTGGTAAGCAAATATGGGAAGTACTTGGGCATCCTTTCTGACTGGAGCCGTTCCAAACGTGAGATGTTCTCCTAGATCCTGGCAAGAGTAAATGCTAAATTAGCTGGCTGGAAGGAAAAATTATTATCAAAAAGTAGCAAGGAGATTCTACTGAAATCAGTAATTCAGGCATTACCTTAGTATGCTATGTCCATCTTTAAGCTTCCCCTGTCACTCTGCAGATTAATAGAGAGGAAGATATCAGCATTCTGGTGGAGCAAAGATAACAGTCAATCAGGAATTCATTGGCAAAACTGGTCAGAATTAAAGAAGCCAAAAGAATAAGGGGATATGGGATTCCAAGATCTGATTAACTTCAATAGAGCAATGCTTGGCAAGCAAGCTTGGCGTCTTTTTCAGCAACCTAATGCTAACTGGAGTCAGCTTTTCAAGAGATTATGTTTTCAGAATTCCTCTTTCCAAAGTGCCCAATCAGGCTATCAACCTTCATGGGGGTGACAGAGTGTGTTTAAGGGTCGAGATACCATTATTCCTAAACTTCGTTGGTTAGTTGGGGATGGATCACAGATTCGAATAAGAAAAGATATCTGGTTACCACTTGGTAAGATAGGAGGATTAGCCGAGGAGGGTGAACCTATTTTAGTTGCTGATCTAATGGAATTATCCAAAACAGAATGGAAGACCTCTCTTATTACCACCCTCTTTGATGCCTAGGTCAGTGAAGCTATCTTGAATATACCTATAAACCCTTTCCTTCTACATGATCAATTAGTGTGGACTGCTACCTCCTCAGGTGACTATACAGTGAAAAGCTGTTACCATTATGTGTCTTCGACCTAAAATACCCCAATTAATGTCGCATCATGCTCTTATCAGAACCCTAGTTAGTTATGGAGGAAAATCTGGCATATGAGAACTGCTCCTAAGATTCGGGTGTTTCTGTGCTTAGCCTATAAAAATGCCATTGCAACAAAAGCCAATCTCTATCAAAGACATATTTCCCCTAACCCCTACATTGTACCCTTTGTAACCTCAAAATTCCAGAAACGATCGAACACCTTTTCTTTTTTTGCCCTTGGACACGCAACATCTGGAATCATGATAAAGTTAGGGTTTCGCTTTCACCTACCTTGGTACAGCGTTTTGATGTATGGGTTGCAGCCCGAGCTATTCTCCCCAAGGCGTCCTCGGATTTCGACGTGATCGCCAGTTTGCTATGGGAGATTTGGCGATAGAGAAATAATGCGGTCTTTCGGCAGCAACACCTGGATCCTCTCCAAGCCGTGGACAACGCTCTAGCCCAGAGTCAAATAATGGTGCTTTTACACTCCTCTGTACAGCGGATTCACAACACAATGGTCAGTCCAGATTGCAGATGGAAACCGCCTGAAAAAGGTTGCCTTAAATGTAATGTTGATGGGGCTTTTCGAACAGGGTCTGAGGACGAATCCATAGTGTGTATCTATAGAGATTTCAATGGAGTTCTTACCAATGTGATCACCGAAACTGTTCCAGCCCTTTCGGCCTTCCAAGCTAAGATCTACGCTCTGATATTGGCCATCCAACATCTGATACAGCAGGGCCTTCATCTCGAACGCATCGTGGTTGAGTCTGATTGTCTGTTGTTGGTGGAGATCGTTCAGAAGCAGCAGCAGCCGCCATGGACGGAGCGCCATCTTTTTGCGATTCTTCGCGATGTGTATTCTCGATGCCCTAATCTCTCTCTCCAGCATGTTCAAAGAGAAGCAAACCTAGCAGCTGACTGGGCTGCTAAAGCCCACCGGGATCACGGCCCGGTTCGCAATTGGCTTCTTTTCCCTCCTTTTATTTTCCAGGATATCATATCTACCGAAGCTTTAGCATCTGGTTGTACCTATGTTTGATCTAATATATGGTTTGTTTGAACCAAAAAAAAAAAAAGTTATAGATGTTAACTACAATTTATCTGGAAACATTTTATCTCAATTCTAGACTTATTTTTCATAAAAATCTTAGAATATAGCAAGTTCAGATCAGGCCTTGAATTTTCCAGAAACAATTCGAGTGTTGAACTCATTCAACACGTGAACCTAGTCATTTATCCAAGCCTAGAACATCTTCAACTCAACAATTTGAACATTCACACACGTCTTCAAACATTCAAGCATCATCGATCACCATCTTTAATTTAATTCAACCATAAATCCTAAGAAATCATCATGGAAAACAACCAAACCTGTTTCTAAATCATCCACATGCAACACATCTCAATCTCAGGCTAATTAACTCTCAAATCACTTTAGTAGCCACGCTTCCCACATGGGAAGGGGGATGTAGGGAGTTCGATCCCCACCCTCTCAGGGGATTGGGAGTGGAGGCGTTTAGTTTTAGGCGTGGAATTCAATGTCCATACTCCATAAGGAGGCAGATCAAAAGTTTTAGAGTGAGTTGAGAGTTAGAATAGGATCAACAAGAAAAAAAACTCTTAAATCCCGGGATTGTTCGTGACTCGAGCGGCTTGCTGATTGATGGATTCGTTGCTAAGATTCGTGCCGCATCTCCTCTGCACGCTGAAGCCCTAGAGCTTCTGCACAGACTACGCTTTCTAAACCGAAGAACAGGAAGTCAAGTGGAAGCTGTTTAGTTCAGAGAAAGAGAATGGGAAGTACAGTGCGACAACTTGGCACTTGTGGAGGCAATTTTGGGCCGGGCTGCAGATCCATGGGCTGTGAGTAATTTACTTCTTGAAATCAGAGAAATTTTACAACATCTATCCTTTGTCAAGCTCTCCTACTGCCCAAGAGAAGCAAACCATGCCGCCAATTGGGTCGCCAAATCACATCGTCTCAAGTCCCTAGCCACAAACTGGTTATATGCACCACCACAACCCCTTTTGAATATTTTATGCTCTGAAGCCAATCTATCATCTACTTGCAATCCTTGCTTTAAATGAATGAATGACCTATTTTCGACTAAAAAAAAAAAAAATTAACATTGCATGATGGTGACATCAACCCTAAATTTGCTATTTCAATTGCTGCTTTGACGTGTTAATGATGCTTTTGATGGCTAGAGACGTCGAAGACGCATCTAATGGGAAAATTACAATTTTCATTTTCTTGATGAATTTATGTTCATGGAATTATTATGGTAAAACAACGCAAGTTTAAGATTCTTTTAAGCCTAAAAATGTACTTTATTTTTTTTTTATAAATATTTTTCAAATGTATCCAGTATGCACCTTTATGAGTATATGTTCTTCATTTTGTCTTGTTATAGTAGGAGAATCCTTTGAATACAATCTAATCCAAATTTAAATTATTCGTTTCATCTTCTTTAAGGCTATTTGTATGATGAGGAATTAGCATACCATTATAGTACCGTTAGGTTGTACAACTAATACCAATAGTCTCTATGTTATCTAATAACGCATTTCAATAGTACGATGTATAGGCGTTATTTGTATTCTTTGTATTTGGCGGCCTCACTAATAGCAATGTTCTCAAAGAATTAATTTCAAAAGAAAGAAATTAAAAAAAAAAAGAGGAAAAATAATTCAAAAAATAGGTATTGGGTTCGGTTAAATTTCAATCAATCCTAAAAGATTCTATGTAAATTGTGAGTCATCACTAACCTATTGGAATCGGTTAGAAATCAAAGTGAAGCACATGAGACTATCTCACTTCCTATACAACTAGAGTTTTCTAGGTTTGTGGACCTAATTACGCTAATAGTTCATATTAGTACCCTTTTGGTACCTCTAACTTTATTGGTTATTCGCCTAAACGATCAAACAATCTGGTTTTTGGGGTTTTATTATGGTTCCAAGGCTTGTTCTATCCATTCTAAAAAGGAAAAGAATAACTAATGTATTAAAGGCGTGGGAATTAAACACTATGAAATGAAGTATGATACTCGTTGGACGAAGAATATTATATGGCTTTGTTTTTTAGGCTATGGACATGATCCCCATGAGGTTGAACCAATACTAAGTTGGGTAAAAAAATATTATGTAACCTTGTTTTATGTCTCGGGACATGAACGATTGTAAGCTTGAGTTTAAAGACTAGATTGAATATGGAATTGTTTTAGCAATATAGGTTGGATATGAGCCATTAATTTTTATTGCATGAAAAATGAGTCAAAATTAATTATAAGTGTTAATTTGGGGAACCATTTTTCAAGCCCACCTATTTGATTGATGAGTCTAGCTACTAGTGAGGCTTTATCTCCGATGGTGATCTCATAGTGGCCCATCATGAAGTCTCCATCTCCAATGGTTTTGTGCGAAGTTTCCATCTCCACCTATAATCTTGTTGCCAAGCTCTTTTAGATCATGAACATTGAAGAACCCATCAATCTATGGGGCAAAAAAATAATAAAAAAAATAAAAAAGAACCCACCAATCCACAGGCTCTGATCTTGCTGCCACTTCCTGTTATCAAGAGTGCTCACACAATTGACTCATGGAAAAATGACGACTTTAGGAATTCCAAACAAACCTTTCACAAGAACGCGCGTGAATTGCAGCCAAAACACAATAGATTGAGGAATCGTCGTGGTGGCGGTGGACTGGGGAGATTGAGGCATCGCTTGGGGATTGTGACTCACCATAGATTTGATACTCCGATAGAGAACGGGGCAAGGTAATCTCAGGCGACCACCAACTGCACGGTCATTGTCACGGTGGTTCAGCGCGACAAAATCAGTGTGATTGCCAAATCGGCACGAATATTGATCCTGTCAAGCGATTCAAATTCGAGTTCATCGTCACTAGCCGACTGCAAGTGTTTTCCTACCAACAGTAATGTAGTCCATTGAGCCAGAGCTATTCCGACGAGCTCTTTCACTGGCACAACTGACTTTATAGAGAATCGTGTTGCGCCACCATGGCTGTCAATGGTGGAGCTGATCATCACAAGAGAAAGCAACAATTTGTTGTTGTCATTTTTCTTAGATATATTTTAATTATTTTCTTATCCAATTCGATCTATCCCACTCACTACTACAGAGTTCTTATATGTCATTTTATTCGGATGTATCCTGGTTTATTTGGTCCAAAGAGTGTTCTAAAACACTAAATAGAATTAAAATTGTCCCGTCTGAACTAAAATCCAGATTACCAAACGCGACCGTAAAGTTAAATCCAATTGAAGACTTTACTTAATTGTGAAGTTGAATGATTCCAATTCTCAATTAAAATTTAGGATGTCCTGTACAATTTTTATTAGGTCACTTTTTATAATTATGGCCCAATCAATACAGAATATTCAATAAAGCCATACTACTCCTATTATTACCCTGTTTCAACTCGATTCTTCCAAACTTCGGTAAAAATATGAAATGACTACTAAATGGCACTAAATTTGACATGTATTTAGCTCATCACATGCTTAACAACTTTTATTCTCTGATTTTTTTTTTCAAACTAGCCCTCCAACTATGTGAAACCACACGATCTATTCCAAGGGTTTACTTTGTAACGGTTTTGAAGGCGAGTTTCCACTTTGACCTTATTCAATTAAATTGACCAACTTGTCTTAGTCGGATTTTAATAAAAAATTTTGGGTTAGGATCTCCCATACAAATTATATATTTTGTGCATTTGCTAATTAGTCCTCAAACTATTGTTAATTTGCCAAACAAGTCAAGTCAACATGCAGCTCAATTTCTAGATCCAACTCTCAATGAAATTGATGATTATGAACTTGGTTTCACTGCCTTAACGTTCTTCAAATATTATGAAACTTATATCAAATTAAAGTTATAGATGTTAACTACACTTTATCTAGAAACATTTTATCTCAATTCTAGACTTATTTTCGTAAAAATCTTAGAGTACAGCAAGTTCAGATCAGGCCTTGAATTTTCCAGAAACAATTCGAGTGTTGAACTCATTCAACACATGAACCTAGTCATTTATCTAAGCCTAGAACATCTTCAACTCAACAATTTGAACATTCACACACGTCTTCAAACATTCAAGCATCATTGATCATCATCTTTAATTTAATTCAACCATAAATCCTAAGGAGTCATCATGGAAAACAACCAAAAACTTGTTTCTAAATCATCCACATGCAACACATCTCAATCTTAGGCTAATTAACTCTCAAATTGCTTTAGTAGCCACGCTTCCCACGTGGGAAGGGGGATGTAGCAAGGTCGATCCTCACATTCTCAGAGGATTGGGAGTGGAGACGTTTAGTTTTAGGTGTGTAATTCAATTTCCATACTCTATAAGGAGGCAGATCAAAAGTTTTAGAGTAAGTTGAGAGTTAGAATAGGATTGACAAGAAAAAAACTCTTAAATCACTATCTAATTCCTAACCTAAGTGTTTTGGCCACATGAAGAAAGGACTATTACTTGAACACATGAAATCAAGTTCAATTAATGTATAATCACTCCAAATCAATATTGATTCTACTTTGGACATCCGTCAAGCAAGTAATTAGGTGCTAAATTACCTAAACATGCAATTGATGTTCGATCTAATAATTAAACCAAAATCTCTAGCTAATTTGACCTCAATTTTATTGAATTCCATCACATCGTCACTTGATTCTTTTTGGAATATGTGCAGTACAAGTACTAAAAATAATCGTGAAAATGCAATTGAGTCTTAAAATTTTCAAAAAGTTCAATTAAGTTCTAAAACTTATCAAATTTGTGCAATCGAGTCTTTCTATTAATATCATCAATTTGTCTAAAGAAAAAATTTAACATGGCATTTTTAAATTCATTTCTCTCTCCTATGTGGAATTTTTATTAATTTTTCCTTTAAATTTTATTCAAATAATATTTAAACTAAAAAAAAAAAAAAACTGGAAAAAGAAGAAGGGGCAACGGCTCGGCAGTGTGGATGGGCACTGCCACCACCGCCTGAAAAATGAGTAAGGTAATTACTTGAAATTACCTTAATTGCTACGGCATCGCATCACTTTATTGAATATTGTGATTGGCTGGCTGTGGCACGTGGCCGATAATAGTAGTTGGAAATGACATTTTTGATCGTGAGGATGAAACATTGCTAACTAGGTTTTGTACGTAAATTCTTACTCTACAAGTTTCACTTAAAGGACGCGGTGAATACGGGAGAGGGTGGACCCTTTCAAGCTCCCAAATGACGCAAGCATCTTTGACTACTCCGGGATAGACCCAGAGTTCACCCACTCCTTCAACAATGCCATGAAGTGTTTGTCCACTCTATACATGGGTAAAATCTTGGAGTTTTACCGGGCTTCGAGGGTCCCGGTACTGTCGTCGACGTCGGTGGCGGCATCGGCGAATGCCTTAGGCTCATACTGTCCAAGCATACCACCTCGGAGGCAAAAACTTCGATCTACCCTATGTCGTCAAAGCAGGGCTTTCTTATCCCAATAATCAATTTTCTTGCTGTGTCACGGGTTCTTTTTTCCCCTTGTAGAGAAGTAATTCTTCCTTCATCTACGAACAAACAAAGTTTAAAGCAAATTATGCTGCGTAGATTAATTCTGTCATTAAATCGGACCTTTCTAACTCATTTCAATATATGTTGAAAGTATATCCTTTCTTTCTCCGCGCCTGCTGATTGTCTTCTTCCTATAAATTGGCCACCTCTGTATAACTGGCCTTTCTAATGACGTCTTGTATTGCAATGATGACGAAAGGAGACGATCGGTTGTGGCTGGCAGGTTTGGGCCATGTCGCGGGAAGCTTTGTAGATGACCCCATTCCCCAAGGAGAGCTTTATCAGTGAAGGTTACTTTAGATAAAATATTTTAGCATGGCAAAGTCTTGTCCATCAATTAGCTCTTGAAAATGTAATGAAACGAAACGTATAAACTACGTATGCTCACATTCATTTGCGTATGTTGATTTTAATCTATTTTGCATTAACAAACCTAGTTGACGATGTTTCCAAGGTATGAGCATTTTATTTGGGATAAATTGGCAATCGGGAGTCCCAATTATTTCCTGAATCATGATAGTTCATGATTTCAGTCGAGTTTTTTTATTTTTTATTTTTTTTACAGTGGCAATTTAAATGGTTCCATGATGAGTTCGGCTTATAGCTTCTGAAAAATTGTTAGCGCGCATTGCCGGTGTTAGGTAAGGTGTTAAATCTACCTACAAGCATGCTAATCCACAAAAAATGACACTCTTAGGTGAGTTTGTTTCTGCTTAAAGATAAGCAACGTGTTTTTTTTTTCTCATAAAAAAATTAAATATTGTGGAAATTTTTAAAAAATTATGAAAAGAATCTGTGAGTCTACGTTTCGATTGTTTTGACTTAAATAAAAGTCAATGCGTGAGGTCTATAAGATTTAGATTTATCAAAAAGTGAAAGGTTAATAATCAATCTAAAAGTAGGGTTATCACAAGGACAAGTGCTTGGCTTGGTTATGACAAATACTCATGATTTAGAAAACATTTCCTAAAAACAATAATGTGTATCATTTGCAAAAATTAATAAATGAAAAATGTTTTCGTTGTACAAAAATATTTAGACATAAATGAAGCCAAAGGTTACAAATGTTTTCCGACTTAATTCTACATTAATTTATTTATTTAGTGAATCACAACAACTATTAATTTACACCACGGCGGTGGCTCTACTTGGATAAGCGCCTACTAATCCTCAGCCCAGAGGTGAAGGGTTCGAAACCTAGGGGAAGTGCTAGGTGTATGAAGTGTGACTCAAGAGGTGGTGGGTCCTCCTGCTTACGTGTCACCTAAGGTTTATGGAGCGGCTATCGGCTGCAAGCCGGTTCCTCCAGCAAAAAAAAAAAAAAAAAAAAAAAAAAAAACAACTATTAATTTACCTAGATTTTGGATAACATTTATGAAAATTTCAATTAGGTCACTAATTGTGTGACATTGGGAAGGTTCAGAAGATACTATCTGTGTCCATGGTTTTTCAAAATGCGATTCCATTAAGTACTAGGAGTTATAATTCAAGTAAATAAAGTAGAAATGAATGTTTACTAATTTCAATTTGCCTAAAATAATAGATATTTATATATAAGTTAGTTATTGTCGATACCTGAATTTTTGTTGATGTTTTAAATATCCATTTATTTTGCAAAAAATAAAATAAAAAATTATAAAAAGGTAAACAGCAAAAAATATATATAAAAAGATGAACATGAACGAAATGATGAAAAGATAAATGAGAAATTGTGTGGGCCGGCGCGTCTGGCCCACTCAGCATTATATTCGGGCCCCCTAAAATCCCTCTCCCTTGGCCCATCTTCTTATTTCTTTTTAGCCCATTTAATTGATTCATTGGCCCTATCTTTTATTTCTTTTTAGCTCACTTTTGTTAGTTTCTTGAAGCCCATCTAAAGCTTGGAGGCCCAGCCCCAACATTTCTTTCCTTCCTTCATGCATGCGACTTTTTTTTATTATTTTTTTGTCAGTCATACTCTATTTATACTCTAACTCTTACTCTTAAACTTTTATCTTGCCTCATTGCAGGGCGTATGAGTCAAAACTTACTCTTGAAATTAAATTGTCCCCATCACAACTCCTGAAAAAGTGGAGATTCGAACCCCCACCATCTCCTTCCATGTTGGAAGGGTGGTCACTGAGGCAAACCCTAGTAGTTACACGTGACTCCTTTACTTGGTGGGCATATCGATTGTGACAAAGAGAAATGATGGACAGAGGGGGAAGGGTGAAGGATGCGGAGCTAGGTGACTCGATGGAAGCGCGCGAGCGACTCAAGCACTCGCCTGGCATGGCACCTTCTAGAATGCATTGAGCTGGCGTGGCTGATGGAAAAGGATTCCCCCACGTAGGTGAGGTCAACATGGGTGCTGGCGGCACGGAGGAGAGGAAGGAGAGAAGGAAAATCGCCATCTCTGGCCGAACGAAGGAGAAGAAGGCGTGTACTCAATCAAAGTGCGAAGCGAAGTTTGAGAGGAAGAAAATCGGTGAAGTTCTCTTCAAAGGATCTCGCAGTGAGAACCTTCGAGCCTTTCTTCACGAATGGAAGAGGATCTCAACGGAAGCTGTTCATCGCCGGCATCATTCATTTTTGTCCGTGCTGATTCTGGTTAGGCCGTCGTTCATCACGAACCAAGTAATGATCTCTCTCTAGCATACTCAGTTTTCCTTAGTTCCTTAAGAATCAATAAAGCCGAGTCCGGTCGATAGATTCGTCGTTTAGTCATATGAAGTTGAAGCTTTTTTTGTAGCGAATAATGTTGATTTGAACGTCTTTTACCATGTTTAAACTGACGAAAGCATCGAAACAGAGTTTAGTTTATAACTGGGATCTCTGTTTGTTAAAATGCCTGAAAGAAGACTGTGGCGTTTGATGGTTCTTGGTTCAGCTACGGCAGACTGCAGGTGAAAAGGGGGCTTCGGGATGGAGATGGCTAGAGGGAGAAGATGCAGGAGAAAAAGACGAAATAGAGAAAAAGGACACAAAAGAGAAAAGAAATAAAAGAAAACGAAAAACGAGAGGCAATAGTGAAAAAAGGGGAAAATTAAAGAATGAGGAAATGGGCTATGTTTTTTATTTAATTTTGGGCTGGTCGGTGAGCTGGTGTACCATGGGCCGAAGAGAAAGTTCGGGTTAAGAAGAGAAAATGGACGCGGGATAGAATTTGAGTGGGCTGTTTGGGATTAATTCAAAGTGGGCCTTAGCTTTTTTAGCCCAGCCTGATCCGATAGGATTCGGGTTGGTCTAGTTGGGTCGGTCTCTTAATCCGGTCCGAATTTCTTTTGTATTAATATTTAAAAAATATCAATAATAATAAATAATAATGAAAATTAAAAATTCAGAAAATTATAGAAATATAGAAAATTCGGAGAATCATTAAAGAATTTTAGAAAATTCAGAAAATCACTTAAAAAATAGAAAATCCATAAAATAACTGAAAAATTAGAAAAATCATAAAAAGAATTCAAAAAAATTTAGAAATTAAATCCTAAAATTGGAAAATAGGCTTCTCCTTTTTTTTTTTTTATTACCTTTTTCTATTTCAGGGACAATCTTAGAATACTTGCAAGCTTTATATTATAATTATAATCGATTGTGCTTTTCAATTTTGGATGTCACTTTCCTGCTTTAAGATGGTTAGGATGCTACTTAGAACACTTGGATAGGCTACTATGGTGTTAACTAGCATGTGATTAGGTTAGGTATCGAAAGGATGTTAGCTTTAAGGCTAACGTGATCAAATCACTGAGTTTAGAATCTTTAGTTATGTAAATAATAAGATATTCTTCCATATCTTATTGGATTTTTAATCGACTCCAAATGGACTAGTGATGATTCCTTAGTCAAAATCCGCCTAGACTTAATTGATTAAAAACATAAATGCTTGACGTTGCATGAGGTATGGGCTTGGAGAACCCAAGTCAATGGATGGCCGTTGTGCGAGATGTGGGATTGGTGTGACTAGTAAAGGCTGGGCATTGGCGAGCTATATGATCCTATTATAGGGTGCAGGATTCAATTCGGTTAAATATTCTATAAGAAAGATCTATGTTTCTAGAATTTGGGCACTTAATCTTCCTTCCTTACTTAACTTTTAGGGTATAGTCTTAAAGTAGGACAATAGAATCTATTATTGTACCAACCCATAGGAGCGTGTCATTAGAGTAGTTGGTGGAAGAAAAGGAGAAGATGGCATCTGATCCAGTGGCTACAATACTTTCTATCTTTTCGTCCTAGACCAGTAGTATTTGGTTGTAGCATTATAATGATAACTACAACGTTGCACAAGATCTGGTGGGTATAACAGGCAACCTATTTTCTTTGGTAGTGTATTGGCATTTCGCTAAAACTTATGTAAAGCTATGCCACCTGTTCTCTCCTTAGCAAAAAGCTGTTGGAGAAAACTTCTTAGATGTTTTAAAGTTGATAAAAATTATCCAAAATTTATTTTGAAGATTTTCAGACTTCTATGTCAAAATCTGAAGATGACCAGATTTTGTGTCAAAGTCTGAAGTCTCCCAGACTTTGTATCAAAGTCTGCTCACACTGACAAATTCCAGACTGAACATTGTTAAAGAATGAAGACTTATCCAGATACAAGATTTTGTTTATTTCTTTAGGAGTTCGATTTGTATGGATTATGGAAGGCTTTCTGGTTGCATATATCATCTACGGGATTAATTATATTTATTGGAATCAATTTAGATAAATCAAATCTTTTCTGATTACAAGTAAATTTGGAAAGAATCTACTTATGAAAACCAAGATCCTGATTGTATGGGCGAACATGATTGACGAGCTTTCATCACAATCTTCAAACGACTCGAGATCTCCTTGATTGATTCTGTCCAACGGATAGATTGGAATAATTCCTTTGGAAAGTGCCAAACGGTCGAGAATGCATAGATGATTATTTAAGGTGGACTCTCCAGTTGTTCGATAGAGTGCGTGAAAGAGAAATTTCAAAGTCTGATGCTTTCCATTTCCTTGTTACTCCAAATACTGAGCTCAAAGTTGTATACAAAAGAGAGAAACACTTAGTGAGACTTCGTGAGAAATCAGTAAATACTCTTCATTGTAAAGTCGAGATCGCAAAGCTGTAAAATCTCTTTTGATTCTTAGTGGAATCCAGCCAGTAGGCTGTTAGTGTGGAGAGTAGACGTAGACTTGATCTAAGCCGAACTACTATAATTTATGTGTTCTTACTCTCTTCCATGAACTCATTTATTTTATTCATAATTATATTTAACTGCTAAAGTTTGAACTTGCTTTAAGTCTATTGTCTTTTAGACTCAGATTTAAAAGCAAAATATTTCTACTGTTTCTAGCGAAAAATCATCTTCACACCTATTCACCCCCTCTAGGTATTTATACTAGCACTTATAATTGGTATCAGAGCCTGTGTGCTTATTTTATTGAAGTATTTGTAATTCTAAAGCTAAAGATCTATGGCTAGTATTTTGGCTCCAGGTTTGGTTGAAGGTCAAAGCAACATCAGACCTCCTTACTTCGATGGGAAGGAATACAATGTGTGGAAAAATAAGATGAAAGCATTTCTGAGATCGAAAGATCCCTTAGAGTGGGATGTGATAGAAAAATTGATCAATCCTAAAGCTACATTAACCTCAGAAAGATGAAAAGAAGTTGTAGATGCTGGCGAAATTACACAAGTAGAATTAACCAAGGACAAACTCTTGATGCTAAAGCTATCTACTCTTTATATTGTGCTTTATCTCCCACCAAGTATAACCCATCTTCTTTTTGTGAAACAACGAAAGAAGTTTGGGACATATTGCACGTTACCTATGAAGGAACTGATCGAGTAAAGGAAACGAAAATCAATATTCTACTCGGACAGTATGAAGTCTTCAAGATGAAGCTTAGAGAATCTTTCACTGATATGTTCAGTCGTTTCACTGAAATCGTGAATGAATTGGCATATCAAGGACAACCAATCTCAAGACTAATGAAGGTCAATATATTGCTGTATAGACTCTCCAAAGATTGGAATCACATGAAGACATCAATTAGACAAACCCAGATGATCATGCCTTTTTCGATAGACGAACTAGAAGGCACACTTCAATCATATGAAATGGAGTAGATCAATGAGGAAGAAGATCCAAGAGGTAAGAAGTCAATTGCTTTAAAATCTAACGATGATTCTGATGATATAGAATCAGATGACGATATTGATGATGAGGAGCTAGCGCTTATGATAAAAAAGTTCATAAAGTTAAATAGAAAGGGAAAAATATCAATTGGAAGAAATAAAGCACGCAAAATTTCCAGAAGAGACTGATTGAGGACAACGAAACTAGCAAAGATGTAACATGCTTCAAATGCAAGAAAAAAAGGCATATCAGACCTAACTGTCATTTGTTGAAGAAAAAAGAGGAAGAACTGAGAAGTACAAGAAGGCTCTCAAAGTTGAAACCTGGAGTGACACTGAGTGTGAGGAAAGTGAAGAAGAATATGCCAACATTTGTTTGATGGCTAATTCTGACTCAGACTCAGAATTAGAAATAGACTCTGATTCAAACCTAGACAAAGAACTTGAGGTTAGTGATTTAAAAATTCCCGTTAAAGTCTCGAAGTACATAGAAGAACTTTGTCTCAGTCTCAAAACCTCTCTTAAAAGAATTTCCAAACTAAAAAGGGAAAATTATAAACTAAAGCAACAGGAAATTTCTTGGAAAGAAAAATTTGAAAGTCTAGATAAAATTTTTGTCAATTTAAAAGAAAATTGTGATTCTCTTGATAAGAAAAATGCTATTCTAAAAGAAGATTTTTCAAAAGGATTTCCAAAAGGATTTGAAAAGTTGGAGAGAATTCTTTCACAAGACAAAGATCCTATTTTAACAAATCTGGTTTAGGTATAACTTCAGAAACAATTCCATTGATTGATTTTCCCAAAATAAAAGAGAGACTCAAACAAAGACCTGTAAAGGCATTTTACAAAAATCATTTTTAAAGAATTTTTGTAAAACCTATTGGCCGAAGTACACTTAAATGTTCAAAGTGTAACAGCTCATAACGTTTTGAGAAAGAATGTCCCCAATTTTAGAGACCTATTAAGAAGAACTAGGCAAAGACCGTTTTTATTGCTAACTCTCCTAGACCCAAGAAAATTTGGGTACCAAAGAAAACTTGAGTTCTTCTTATGATCACAGGTCACTATAAAAAAGAAGAAGATCAAATAGTATTTGAAAAGTGACTGTTCGAGGCATATGACAGGGGATTCAAGCTGCTTTATAAAACTTATTAGACTAAATGGAGGAAAGTTTATTTTGGGAAAAACAGCCAGGGAAAAATTGTAGGTTGTGAAATTGTGAAGATTCGAAGTCTGACTATCAACAATGTTTCTTTTGTGGAAGGTTTGAACTACAATCTACTTAGCATAAGCTAGCTTTGTAACACTGTATTCAAAATCAACTTCCAAGAAGGTATTTGTTCTGGAACGAGTCAAGACTTCTCCTAATCCTTCATTGGGTGAAGGCATGGAAACATTTATTTTCTAGATGTAAACCCAGAAAGTTCTCAGTGCCTTATATCTATTCAAGACGAAGCAAGTCTCTAGCATCAAAAGCTTGGTCATGTTAACATGAAGCAAATTACCAAGATTTTTTCTAAGAAACTTGTTTGTGGTCTTCCCAACCTAGCTTATCAAAATTAAGAATTATGTACTCCATGTGTTATGGGAAAACAAGTTAGAAGTACCTTTAAACTTGTAAATCAAGTTTCTACCAATCGAGCTTTACAGCTTCTGCATATGGACCTTTTTGGACCAACTAAAACTCAGAGTATTGGTGAAAAAAAATATTGCCTAATAATCGTGGATGATTACTCTCGCTTCACTTAGGTTTACTTTATGGCAAGTAAGTCCGAAACCTTTTCTTATTTCTCAAAGTTTGCAAAGAAGGTTCAGAATGAAAAATGTTATGCTATTTCAAGCATACGAACTGACCATAGAGGTGAGTATGAAAATCATGATTTTGCAAAATTTTGTGATAAATCTAGTATTCAGTATGTTTTCTCTTATTCATATACTCCAGAACAAAATAGGGTTATGAAAAGAGAGAATGGATTCTTATAGGAGATGGCCAGAACCCTTTTAATTGAGAGCAATATATCCTCTCGATTTTGGGCAGAAGCAGTTTCCATAGCTTACTACATCATCAATAGAGTATTCTTAAGGCATATATTTGAGAAAACTCCATATGAAGTATATAAGGAAACAAGCCAAATGTCTCATACTTCCATGTCTTTGGCTGTAAATGTTTTGTTCTGAAGAATGTAAATGATTGAACTGGAAAGTTTGAAGAAAAATCTTATGAATAAATCTTTTTTGGCTATTCCACTTCAAGCAAGGCCTACAGGATCTTGAACAAAAGGACTCAATTTGTAGAAGAATCTATGAATGTCAAGTTTTAAGATTATGTGCAGACTCAATTAGACTAGACTCAACTTGAAGAGTCCGAACCTGTTTCAGACTTTACAAAGTCTGCTTCTCCCGAAGAGGTTCAGATTTCTGGAGAACAGCAACAAACCGATCGAGAAGTTTCAACCGAAGCAGAGGATTTTCAAACTTTCAACTCAAGCAGCAATTGGAAGCACAAGTCAAGTCATCCCAAAAAACTCATCATTGGCAACATTGATGAATGAATTTGAACTAGATCCAAAAGGTAAGAAGAGTTGAGTGCTCTAGCACTTGTTTCTAAGATAGAACCAAAAAGTGTAGATAAAGCCTTGTCTAATGAAAGTTGGATTGAAGCCATGCAAAAAGAGCTTAGACAATTCAGTATCAACGATGTTTGGGAACTAATTCCAAAACCTAAAGGTAAATCTATAATCGGGACAAAAATGGTCTTCAGGAACAAGATGAATGAGAAAGGAAAAGTCGTCAGGAACAAAGCAAGACTTATGGCCAGAGGATACATGCAAGAGGAATAGATAGACTATGACGAGACATATGCACCAGTAGCGAGGTTATAAGCAATTAGATTATTACTTACTTTTGCTTGCTATAAAAATTTCAGGTTATTCTAGATAGATGTCAAAAGTGCATTCCTTAATGTATTCATTTAAGAAGAAGTCTATGTGGAACAATCACTAGGATTTGAAGATCAAAGAAAGCCAGACTCATTCTATAGATAGAAAAAGGCCTTGTATGGACTGAAGCAAGCACCTCAAGCGTGGTATGAAAGGTTGAGTAAGTTCTTAATACATAATGGTTTTGAAAAAGGAAAAGTAGATGCTACTTCGTTCATTAAGAGAGAAGGAAATTTTTTTTTACTGGTACAGATTTATGTAGATGATATTATCTTTGGTTCTCTTAATGAAAATCTATGCAAGAAATTTTCAAACTCTACGTAGGATGAATTCGAGATGAGCGTGATGGGTGAGTTAACTTTCTTTTTGGGATTGCAAGTTAAACAGTCAAAGATAGGTATATTCATTCACCAGGAGAAATATGCCAAAGATTTGATCAAGAAATTTGGATTAGAAAATTGCAAAAAGACAGAGACACCTATGTCAAGTTCCTTGAAGCTGGACAAGGATGAAAAAGGGAATAGAGTAGTACAGAAGCTTTACAAAAGTATGATCGGTTCTCTTCTTTTCCTTACTGCATCTAGACCTAGCATTTTGTTTAGTGTTTGCATTTGTGCTAAATTTCAGTCGAATCCTAGAGAATCTCATTTAAGTGCTGCAAAACGCATAATTAAATATGTGGCAAATTCTCTAAAGCTGGATCTATGGTATCCAAAAGAATGAGACTTTACTCTTATTGAAAATTTAGACGCTGATTTAGCTGAATGTAAAGTGGATAGAAAGAACACTTCTGGAACCTGTCAACTGCTAGGAAATATGATGGTATCTTGGTTCTCAAGAAAGCATAATTTTGTAGCTCTATCAACAGCAAAAGCAAAATATGTGACTCTTAGGAGTTGTTACTCTCAAATTTTGTGGATGAGACAACAGCTAAAAGACTTAAGAATAGAAGAATCATGTACTGAAATCATATGTGACAACACCAGTGCAATAAACCTAACCAAGAATTCAATTTTTCATTCAAGGACGAAGCACATAGAAATTGGACATCACTTTATAAGAGATCATGTCCAGAATGAGAAGATTATGATTCAGTTCATTGATTCAAAGAATCAGCTAGCATACATCTTCATAAAGCCTCCGGAGAAAAATCTATTTAAGTCTATTCGCACCATACTGAATATTTTATCTCCTACCGGTTAAAGTCTAGAACTGGCCAAACTCAAAATTTCCAGACGCTACTTCAATAAAAGAATGTCTCGAATCCAGGTATTTTATTTTTAGAATGAAAAGGTATGTTTAATCGAATCGTTGCTTGCCTATTTTATTTTTAGAAGTTATTTTTATGAATTTTTGTATTTCTAGCATTTTTTTTAGTTTATTCCAAAAAGGCAGTTTTCTTTTTCTTTTATTACGTTTCAATTATCCATTTTCTTCGCGACCTTTCATCTTCTTTATATACCCTTTTGTATTCAAACACTTCTTTTCAAAACCCCAGAATACATACTCTCTACTCTCTCATTTTTACTCTCAAGTTTGTTCTGCAAGTTTTCATCTTTTTCACTCGAACTTTTTCGGGAAATCCTCCACGACTGCAAAAATGTATTTTCAAAGAAAGTCGTCTCGAATCGCAAGTAGAGGACCACGAAATATGCCTAAGGGCTTGACTCATTTTGATCTAACCGAAGAAGAAGAGTCTCCACAACACTCTGCACAACATGCTACACAGAATTCTCCGTGCCAATCAGTAGAAGAGGAAGTCGAGGAAGACGTAAAACCTCTCAGAACTTTGAAACCTCAGGTTCTTTATAAGCTTTACTCTCATTTGAAGCAAGGTGGTACTCCTATGACTTTTATCGATGAATTTTTAAGAGAAAGAGGTTATAAGAACAAGACTCTGTTCTTACGAGCGATGGTAAGATTATGAATAGCAAAGAAAGGAGTAGCAAATGAGACTTTTCGTAACTTTCCTATTGATTCTCGTTTAAGCACTTTAAATCAGCCTGAAAGCAAAGACGATGATGAGAGGATGTTTTTGAATTTTCAGCCGAGGATGGGCATTATTGCTGAAATGCCTCATGCAGGAACAAAGCTTTTTCGTTCCAAGGATCACAAAAAGGTTTATTTCTAAATGCAAAAAGAGGGGTGATGAACCCTCAATCGGTCGACTTTGACTTTTTAGATTCGATCAACATGAATTTGAGGGAAAAAATGGCTTTCCTTCAACTTGAAGACTTTTGCTCGAGACAACTGGTGCTTATTCGGAGTTGATTGCTTTTTTCTATTCAAACCTTTCTTTTCTTAACCAAAATTACTTCAAATTCACTGTGAGTGACAAAGAATATCTGGTGGATGTTCACACTTTGGCTGACGTTATTGGGGTGGAAATGAGTGGTTTCCAACCAATAAATTTCTCTGTTGGGGGTGGAGAAAGTACTTTTGGTACTTGTCAATTACTTGGAAATAGGATAGTATATTGGTTCTCAAGGAAGCAAAGTACAGTAGCTCTTTCAACAACAAAAGCAGAATATGTGGCTCTTGGAAGTTGCTGTTCTCGAATCTTGTGGATAAAATAACAACTAAGAGATTTTGGAATCAAAGATTCGTGCACTGAGATCAGATGTGATAACACCAGCGCAATTAATCTCACGAATAATCCAATTCTTCATTCAAGAGTAAAGCATATAGAGATTCGACATCATTTTATTAGAGACCATGTTCAAAATGGAGACGTTATGATCCAATTTATTGACTCAAAGAATCAATTGGCGAATATATTTACAAAGCTACTGGATAAAAGTATATTTGAGTCTATTCGCACTAGACTGAACATTATATCTCTTACCCAGTAGAGTTTGAATGTGCACAAGACTCAAAAGGTAAAGTCTGAATGTGTCCAGACTTAGAAAACCAAGGGTTACAATGGTATGTTATTTCTAAATTTTAAAAGGTACGGTTGTTTATTAATTGCTAATTGATTGAAGTCATCTTTCCAAGTTTTCTTTACTTTTTCAAAAGGCAGTTATCAATTTTGAAAAGACAGTTATTTTCAAAAAAAGAAGTTATCCTTTTCAAAAAGGTATTTTTATTTTCCTTTTACGACTTTTTGTTTACCTCACTTCACTTACTTTATATACTGCCGAGACTTGTCTTCTTCATTTTTACACTGAAATCCTAGAATACAAAATTCCTATTTGCTTTCGCTTTCACTCTCAATTTGTCAAAAAGTTATCTCCTTTTTTTTCTAGCAAGTGGTGAATTCCTCCCTTAAAACGACAATGTCTTCGAGAAAGTCTTCAAGAATTGCAAGTAGGGGACCACGATCTATGCCTAAGGGTCCTACCCATTTTGACTTAACTGAGGAAGCAGATTCTTCTCCACCATTGCATCCAAGTCAGCAACAACCTTCTCAACAACGTCAACCTTCTCCACCAACTCAACTTGAAGAAGAAGTCATAGAGGATGCTGAACCTGTAAGAACTCTGACTCCCAAGGTTGCTTATAAGCTATACTCTAATCTGAAGAAAGGAGGTACGCTGATATTCTTAACCGATGAATTTTTAAAAGATAGAGGATTCAAGAATGAAACCTTGTTTTTGAGAGATTTGGAAAAATTAGGAGTTGTAGAGAAAGGAACGGCTGACAGAACGTTTGAGAACATACCGAGTGACCCATTCTATGGCTTTGCACATCAACCTCAAGACGACGATGAATGGTTGTTTGCTCATTTTCAGCCTAGATCGAGTGTGGGTGCAAATGTTATTGATGGCTCTAATCTGTTTAAATCGAAGGGGTACAAGAAGGTTTATTCGAAACTTCTGAAGAGAGGGATTATGAACCCTGGAACTGTTGATTTTGACTTTCTTGATTCAATAAAGGTCAATCTCCACGAGAAGTTTGCTTTACTACAACTGGAATGGATCTGTTCTGAATCCACTGTTGCTTTTCCAGAACTCACCACATACTTTTATTCGAACTTATCTTTCGTAGATGCAAACAGTTTTATTTTCACTATGAAGGACAAAGAGTTTTTGGTGGATACAGACACATTGGCCGACATAATTGGGGTGGAAAGATTGAGTTTTCAACCAATTAATATGTCTATTGCACATACTATTTTGTCATTGGTGAGAGATAAGAATGTTGATGGCAAGATTTCTTACTCAAGGATGAGTGCCTCTAACATTTTGCTGCACAAGATTGTGATAAATTACATTCGTCCTAAATCAACATCCAAGACAGATGTTTCTTGATCGGAAACTAAGTTGATGTGTGCCATTAACTCTGGATATAAATTTTCTTTGCCTCGCACCATATTGTTTCATATGTACTGCACTGTTGAAAAAGATAAGGGACAACTCCCTTATTCTGCTCTTATCTCGAGGCTCTTTCGGCACTTTAAAATTCACATCTTTGCACCATTATGCCTGTCAACCATTTCTCCTATGGTGATTGGGTTCAAAATGGTGACAAAGATGAGATTGAAAGAGTTGAACAAAGTATTGGAGCATGTGAAGGAAAAGTCTCCCACAAAAGCAAAACAAGACTTTGCTACTGTGAAGAGAAAAGGCAAGGAGCCCATGGTTGCTCCTGTGAAGAAGAAAAGAACTCTCACCTTGCAAGATGAAGAAGATGAGGATGAACTGACCATAACAGCTTTGAGAAACTTAAAGAGTTTTGTAAGCTTTCATGAGACAAGAGAAGAGCCAGGAGAAGAGGAAAGAGAGAGAGAGAGAGAGAGAGAGAGAAGTCACAGAAAAGGAAGAAGAACAGAGGAGGACAGAGGAAGGAAGAAGAGAAGTGGAAGAGGAAGAAGAAGAGGAAGGAAAAGGAGAAGAGGAAGAAGAGAAGCAGAAGAGGAAGATGAAGAAGAAGATAGAGAAGGAGAACAAGATCAGGGTCAAGAGGACTCTTGCGAGTCAACCTTGGCTATCTCTTTGTCTAGTGCGTCTGCAGATGAGGAAACTTCAACTACTCCACCTGAGGGTATCAAAATCGGGGGAGCTGTTGATCCAAAAGGTATTTCTTCATCTTTGCCTGCTAATGATGTGAGTCGTTCTGCCACAGATCCTGAGGATGTGTATGCCTTGCACAATCTAGAAGACAGTCATGATGGTCAATCTGCTAAAGATCCATCGATTCTCAAAATCCCCATCCTTGACTCAGCTGGTCCCAGTGATGCATCTGCTCAGATAGCAGACTATTCAAGATTGCTAGAAGTTCTTTTGGAAGTCATAAAGCAGTAATATGTCATGGGATTTGAGATGTAGGATCTCAAGAATGCTTTTAAGGCCACTTCAGTATCATTGCATGATCAATTGAACGCCCTGAAGCTTCAAGTTCAGTCTTTGCAAGGTGAAGATTTTTCATTACTGAAGCAGAGTTTTGACAGGCTTGAGAAGACAGTGCATTCTATGGGAGAATTCACATTTGTTCGCCTGCCCAAATAACTCCATTTTCTATCCATCTCTTTTGTCTATTCTCCACTTTTTGCTGTTGACAAAAAGGGGAGTGGTTTTTATGCATATTTGATTGACTCTATCTTTTTGACTTTATGTTTTGGACTTTAACTTTTGTTTGGTGTGGTTTTGATTTAGACTGGTTTGGATTGATGATGCTTGCAACTTAAGCTATTATTGATTACGTTAAAGATAGTTGTGTTTACAGAACTAATCGTTTTCTGTGGTTGCAGAATTGCTACTATCTCTATCGTAATCTCTAATTTTCATCTATAAGAAATCTTGGTTTGCTTAAGTATTGTCTTGCAAGTCAAAATGTCCAAATTTTTGGGAAAGTTTTATCACTATCAAAAAGGGGGAGATTGTTGGAGAAAACTTATTTATCTATTTTGAAGTTGACAAACATTTTCTTTCATCAAAGTCTGAAGACCGCCGACTCAAGATTTAAAGTCTGCCATCATTGACAGTTTCTAAACCGACGAAAAAATCTTATTCTGATGCAAGTTTATCTTTAAAGATTTGATCCATTTGGTTGAAGATTATCTCACGGCTGGAGATAGCATCTCAAGATCTATTATTCGTTTTGAAATCAATACGAGTAAATTGGATTCGTTGAATGGCGAAATATACTTGGAAGGTTCTACTTATGGAAACCTAGATCCTGATTGTATAGGCGAGTAGGATTGGTGGGCTATCTTCACATTCCTTAAGTAACTCGAGATCTCCCTAATTGATTCTATCCAACGGGTAGATTGGAAAAACTCCTTTGGAAGGTGCCAACGGATATGAAGGCATGGAGGAGTATATAAGGAAGATGCTCTAGTTATTCGAGTGTGTATGCAATAGATAAATTCCAAAGTCTGAAATTCCTTGTTCTTTGTTGATTTATTTGTTGAGCGAAAATTTGTACTCAAAAGAGATTTTAGACATTTGTGAAGCCTTGAGGAAATGTAGCAGAGTCTTTACACCGTGGAATCAATGATGTGATACTGTAACGACTCTTTTGATTCATAGTGAAATCCAACCGGTAGGCTGTCAGTACGGGAAAATAGACGTAGGCTTGAATTAAGTCGAACTACTATAAATTTTGTGTTCTTATTCTCTTCCATAAACTCTTTTATTTTTCTCGCAACTCTATTTAATTGTTAGAGTCTAATTTTCTCTACAAACTTTATTATCAACTAGACTCAGGTTAAAAGTAAAGTTTTATACTATATTTTGCAAAAGTTGTTTGTACACCTATTCACCCCCTCTAAGTGCTCGTACTAGCACTATCAAAATTCACACTCCATTCCATATAACCAGTCTCTTAAAGTTTGCTGTATTGTCCGTTTGAGTACTAGCTTCAGCACGTTCAGTTTGAGGAGTGTTCACTGATGATAGAACCTTAGCTGGAACATCCAAACTTGGAGATAATGCCTCAATACCAGCTTCAAGGAATTAAGGCATAGACATCCTCTGGATCTGTTAGCGATCTACTAACATCACTAGTAAAAACATGTGAAGAAGTACCTCTTTTGTTAGTTGCTCCCCTTATTTCTATGTCTTCAATTGGAGAAAATAATTCATCTTCTTGATCTTGCTCTTATTCAGCACTAAGGTGATGTTTTTCTCTTTCTTCTCCTGTATTTCCACTCCTTGTCTTAACCGAGTCATTTGACAAGGATGCAACAAATGTTGGCTCAAGAGAATCATCTTGACCTTCTTCTTCTTCTTTTTCTTCTCTTCTTTTTTCTTTTTCCTCTGTTCTCCTTTCTTTTCTTTCTTTACCTCTCTTCTCTATCTCTTCTCTTTCTCTATTCTCTATGTCCTATTCCTCAAAACTAACAAAGCTCCTTAAATTTCTTAAGGCAAAAGCAGAGAGAGTAACATTGTCCTCATCTTCACCATCTTGCAAGATAAGGGCTCTTCTCTTCTTGATTGGTGCGCTCATGGGCTCTTTGCCTTTCCTCTTCTTCACTGTAGAGTCTTGCTTAGTTTTTGTAGGGGATTTCACCTTCAGGCACTCCAAAGCCTTATTTAGCTCCTTTAGTCTCATTTTTGAAACCATTTTCAATCCAACTACCATTGGAGCAATGGTTCGAACGCACAGAATAGCAGGAGACTGTATGTTGAAATGTTTGAACAGTCGAGCAACAAAAACATAGTAAGGAAGTTGACTCTTGTCCTTCATAACTGTCCTATACATGTGCATTAGGATAGTGTGAGGCAGTGAGAACTTGAATCTGATGTTGATTGCATACATCTGCTTCGCTTCAGAGTGAGAAACATCAGTTTTTGAAGTGGATTTGGGTCTGAGGCAGTTGATCACAATCTTATCAAACAAAATATTGGAGGCAGTCATCCTAGAGTAAGAAATCCTGCCTTCAGCAATCCTGTCCCGAACAAGAGCCAAAGTTGCGTGACCAACAAACACATTGATTGGTTGGAAACTTCCTTTTTCCATACCAATCACATCCACCAAGGTATCTACATCAACCATAAAATCTTTGTCCCTAATCGTGAAAGAAAATCTATTCGCATCCAGAAAAGACAGATTTGAATAGAAATAGGTAGTTAATTCAGGGTAGGCAACATATGTCTCTAAACAAAATTGTTCAAGTTGAAGGAGCGCAAACTTCTCGCTCAATTTCACTTTCAAAGATTCAAGAAAATTAAAGTCCACACTTCTAGGGTTCATGATCCATCTCTTTAGCAATTTCGAATAAATCCTCTTTTGGTCCTTAGAATGAAATAAGTCCGTCCTTACACCACAAATATTTGTAGCGATGCCATCCTAGGCTGAAAATTTGTATACATCCTCTCATCATCATCTTTCCCTTTTGGCTGATTAAAAGTAACAAATCGCGGATCACTTGGAAAGTTGGCAAAAGCCCTGTCTGCCAAACTTTTAGGTGCAATGCCTAACCTTTCCATTGTTTTAAAAAAAAAAATGAGTCTCATTCCTGTACCCTTTCTCACTGAAGAACTCATCAATGAAAGTCATTACAGTACTACCCTCCTTTAACTTAGAGTAGAGTTTAAAGAGAAATTCGGGTTTCAGTGTTCTTACGGGTTCAGTGTCTTCAATAATCTGTTCTTCAGCATGTTGTTGTGGAGGATTTTGAGTCTCTTGTTGTGAAAATTGACATGGTTGAGAATGTTGTTAATGTTGTTGTTGCTGAGGAGAATCTTCATCCTCGGTTAAGTCAAAGTGGGTAGGACCCTCTGGCATGTGCTATGGTCCCCTATTCGCAATTCTAGAAGACTTCCTCTAGAAAGACATTGTCACTGTCTTGGAGGATTTCTTGAACTCGCCCGAAAAAAAAAATGTGAAAACTTTTTGATAAAACTTGAGAGAAAATGAGAGAAAGTAGGATCTCTGTATTTGAGGGTTTGAGTGAGTGTAAACGGAGAAGAAGAAATTTGATGGTATATAAAGCAGATGAAATGGGGTATACGGATTGTCATAAAGGAAAAAGTGAAAACTGCCTTTTTAAAAATGGAAAATTGCCATAAATTCAAAAATCGAAAAAGATAATTACTAAAAATAAAATAAGTAAGTAGCGATTTAAAAAATAAACATACCTTTTCAAAATTTCATCCAAAAATTAAATTACTTGCAAAGAATTAACTTATAGTTGCAACTTTTGGACGATCGAGTCGATCATCTTCAGACTTTAATTGATAAAATATATGATGTTCAGTCTAGTGCGAATAGACTCAAATAGACTTTTCTCCAATGGTTTTGTGAATATGTTTACCAATTGATTTTTTGAATCAATAAACTGAATCATAATTTCTCCATTTTGAACATGATTTCTAATGAAAATGGTGTCAAATCTCTATATGCTTTACCTTTGAATGAAGAATTGGATTCTTTTTGAGATTGATGGCACTGATGTTATCGCATTTGATTTAGATGCAAGATTCTTTAATTCCAAAGTCTCTTAACTGTTGCCTTATCCACAAGATTTGAGAACAGCAGCTCCCAAGAGTCACATACTCTACTTCTGCTGTTGATAGAGTTACAATACTCTGCTTTCTTAAGAACCAAGACACCAACTTGTTGCACAGCAGTTGACAAGTGCCAGAAGTATTTTTTCTATCAACTCTACAACCTGCTAAATTTATGTCTAAATATCTAATGAGGGTAAAGTCTTATTCTTTGGGATACTACAGACCTAAATTTAAAGTAGTTGCAACCTATATGATGATGCGTTTTGTAGTACTTAAATGAGATTCTTTGGGATCTGATTGGAATCTAGCACAAATGCAAATACTAAACAAAATCTCAGGTCTAGAAGTAGTAAGATAAAGAAGTGAACCGATAATGCTCCTATAAAACTTCTGGCCAACTTTCTTTTCTCCTTCATCTTTGTCTAGCTTCAAAGAACTTGACATTAGTATCTCAGTCTTTTTGCAATTTTCAAATCCAAATTTCTTGATGACATCTTTTGCATATTTTTCTTGATAAATAAAAATTCATTTCTTTAATTGTTTAACTTGTAATCCAAGAAAGAAAGTCAGTTCTCCCATCATACTCATCTCGAATTCATCTTGCATAGACTTAGAAAATTTCTTGCACAGATTTTTATTAGGAGATCCAAAAATGATATCATCAACATAAATTTGAACTAATAAAAAATCATTTCCCTCTTTCTTTATAAATAAAATAGTATCTACCTTTCCTTTTTCAAAATCATTTTGAATTAAAAATTTACTTAACCTTTCATACCATCCTCGAGGTGCTTGTTTTAATCTATGCAATGCCTTTTTTAGTCTATAGACTAAATTTGGCTTTCTAGAATCTTCAAAACTAGGGGGTTGTTCCACATAGACTTCTTTTTGGATAAGTCCATTGAAAAATGCACTTTTGACGTCCATTTCGAATAACATGAAATTATTATAACAAGCAAAAGTAAGTAATAATCTAATTGCTTCGACCTCGCTTTGGTGCATAGGTCTCATCATAGTCTATTCCTTCTTTTTGCGTATATCTTTTGGCCACGAGTCTTACTTTGTTTCTAACCACTTTTCCTTTCTCGTCCATTTTGTTTTTGAAAACCCATTTAATTCCAATAATAGATTTATAACATTGTTGATGATGAACTGTCTGAGCTCTTCTTGCATAGCTTCAATTCAACATTCATAAGCTAAGGCTTCTTCTACACTTTTGGGTTCTATCTCAGAAATAAATGTTAGAGCATTAGACTCTTCTTGCCTTTTGGATTTGGTACGAATTCCTTTATCAATGTTGCCAATGATGAGTTCCTTGGGATGACTAGACTTATGCTTCTAGTTACTAGTTGGTCTGAAAGCCCGCTGATCCTTTGCTTCAGTTGAATCTTCTTTTTTAGCTTGTTGTTAATTTCAAAATTCTGAACCTATTCAGGGGAAATAGACTTTGTAAAGTCTGGAGCAGGTTCAGATTCTTCGAGTTGAGTCTGATCCGGTTGATTCATTATAGAGTTTTGAAACTTGACATTCATAGATTCTTCCATGGATTGAGTTTTCTTGTTGAAAACTCTGTATGCTTTGCTTGAGGTAGAGTATCAAAGGAAAATTCATTTGTCTGACTTTTCTTCAAACTGACCAGTTCGATCGTTTGCATTTTTCAAAATAAAACACTTACAACCAAACACATGAAAGTAATATAGCAGGTTGTTGAAATTGTTTCAACCCAAAATCGAGATGAAATTTTACTCTCATTTAAGAGAGTTCTTGTCATTTCCTGCAAAGATTTGTTCTTTCTTTCCACAACCCCATTTTGTTTTAGAGTGTATGGAGAAGAAAAAACATGCTGGAAACTAGAATCATCATAGAATTATTTAAAGTCTTGATTTTCGAACTCATCTCCATGGTCTGTTCGTATGCTTGAAATAGCATAACCTTTCTTAGTCTAAACTTTATTGGCAAACTTTGAGAAGTGAGAGAATGCTTCAAAATTATTTGCTAAAAAGTAAACCCAAGTAAAACATGAATAGTCATCCACGATTACTAGATAGTATTTCTTTTCACCAATATTTTGAGTTCTGGTTGGCCCAAAGAGATTCATATGCAAAAGTTGCAAAACTCGATTAGTAGAAACTTGATTTAAAGGTTTAAAAGAATTTCTAAACTATTTTCCCAAAACACATGGTGTGCATAATTCAAACTTTTGATAAGTTAGGTTGGGAAGTCCACGGACAAACTTCTTAGAGGAAACCTTGGCAATTTGCTTCATGTTAACATAGCTAAGCTTTCTATGCCAAAGGATTGCTTCATTTTGAATGGATATTAGACACTAAGAACTTTCTGGTTTTATATCCAGAAGATAAATATTCTCGTGTCTTCGTCTAATGAAAGATTGAGATAAGTCTTTACTAGTTCCCGAACAAATGCCTTCTTGAAAATTAATTTTGAATCCAGTATTGCACAATTGACTGATGCTGAGTAGATTGTAATTCAAACCTTTCACTAAGGAAATACTGTTGAATGAGACTTCCAATTTTCACAGTTCTATATCCAACAATTCTTCCCTTGCTGTTTTCACCAAAAGAAACTTTTTTACCATTTATTTACACAAGCTTTATAAAACAACTTGAATCTCCTGTCATGTGTTTCGAACATCCACTATCCAAATACCACATGATCTTTTTCTTGATAGTGACCTGCAATTGTAAAAAGAACTCAAGCTTTCTTTAGTACCCACATTTTCTTGGATCCGGCGAAGTTAGTACTAAATACAGTCTTTGCCAAATTCCTCTTGATAGGTCTCCAAACCTTGAGACATTCATTCTCAAAATGTTCAGAACTGTTATACTTTGAACATTTGAGAGCACTTCGACCCATAAGTTTTATAAAAATTCTTTGAAAATGATTTCTATAAAATGTTTTTGTGAGTCTTTGTTTGATTCTTTATTTTACTTTTGAAAAATTAATTAGAGGAATGGTTTATGGAGTCATACCCAAACCAGATTTGTTGAAATAATGCCTTTGTCTTTGAAGGAATCTTTTCCAATTTTTCAGATCCTTTTGAAAACCTTTTTGTGATATTTGAAATGTCCTCTTTCAAAAAGATATTTTCCTTGAAAGAGAATCTGCATTTTCTTTCAAATTAACAAAACTTTTGTTTATATTTTCAAACTTTTCTTTTAAAAAAATTTCCTGTTATTTCAGTTTAGAATTTTCCTTTTTCCGCTCAAAAATCCTTTTAAAATATGTTTTGAGATTAAGATAGAGTTCATCTATATACCTTGAGACTTTAGCAGGAATTTTTAAATTGCTAACGTTGACTTCTTTGTCTGAGTCTGAGTTTGAATCTATTTCAAAGTCTGAGTCTGATTCTGAATTTGTCATTAGACATATGTTGGCATATTCTTCTTTACTTTCTTCACACTTAGTATCGCTCCATGTTTATGCTTTGAGAGCCTTCTTGTATTTGTCAGTTCTTCCTTTCTTTTTCTTCAACAGATGGTAGTTAGGTATGATGTGCCCATTTTTCTTGCATTCAAAGCAAATCACATCCTTGTTGACTTCATCATCCTCAGTTGATTTGTTTTGGAATTTTTGAGTGCATTGTTTCTTCCAGTTGAATCTTCTTCCCTTTTTATTTAATTTCCTGAATTTCTTAATCATGAGTGCTAGTTCTTCATCGTCCATGTCTTCTTCTGAATCTGTATCATCAGGGTCATCATTAGATTTTAAAGCAATTGACTCCTTACCTTCGGAATCTTCTTCCTCATTAATTTGCTCCACTTCATATGATTGAAATGTGCCTACAAGCTCGTCTACCGAAAGAGGCATGATCCTCTGTGTTTCTCTAATTGAAGTCTTCACATGATTTCAATTCTTTGAGAGACCATGCAACAGTTTATTAACCTTCATTGGTCTTGATATTGGTTGTCATTGATATGTTAATCCATTTACAATTTTAGTGAAACGATTGAACATATCAATGATGGATTCTCCAGACTTCATCTTGAAGGTTTCATACTGTCAGAGTAAAATATTGATTTTCAGTTTCTTTACTCGATTAGTTCCTTCATAGGTTACGTGCAATCTGTCCCAAACTTCTTTTGCTGTTTCACAAGAAAAAATTCGATTATATTCAGTAGGAGATAAAGCACAATATAGAGAGTAGATAGCTTTAGGATTAAGAGCTTGTTTCTTGGTTAATTCTTCTTATGTCATTTCACCAGCATCTACAACTTATTTTCCTCTTTCTAAGGTTGATGTAGCTTTGGGATTGATCCATTTTTCTACCATATCCCATTCTAGAGAATCTTTCGATCTTAGGAATACATTCATCTTGTTTTTCCATATGTTCCTTCCCTTCAAAGTAATGTGGTCTGGTGTTTCTTTGGCCTTCAACCAAACCTTGAGCCAAAATACAAGCTATAGATCTTTTACTTAGAAGTAAAAACACTTCAATAAAATGAGCTCATAGTCTCTAATACAAATTGTAAAGGCTAGTACAAATACCTAGAGGGGGTGAATAGGTGTAAATAAAAAATTTTGCAAGACTTAGAAGAAGTAAGTTGTTTTTAGAATATTACTGACTATGAAAGTACTCAACTTTGAGAAAACAAATAAAGTTACGAATACAAATAAGGGATTAATAAGTTTTAGAGAAAGAGAATTAGAATACAAGGTTTATAGTGGCTTAGCTTAAATCAAGCCTACGTCTACTCTCCCATTCTGATAGTCCACTGGTTGGATTCCACTACGAATCAAAAGAGATTTTACAGCTTGTGATCTCGCCTTTCTCAGTGAAGAGTTTCTTCTGGTTTCTCACAAAGTCTCACTAAGAGTTTCTCTCTTTTGTATAGAATTTTGAGCTCGATGAATGAGAAAGCAAAGAACTAGAAAGCTTCAGACTTTGAAATTTGTCTTTCACGCACTTCTTAGAACAACTTAGCAAGATCATCTTAAATACTCATTCATGTCAAAACAACCATTGGCACTTTCCAAAATAGTTCTTCCAATCTACCCATTGGACAGAATTAATCAAGGTAATCTCGAGTCGTTTTAGGAATGTGATGAAAGCTCATCAATCCTGCTCGCCTATACAATTAAAATCTTGGTTTCCATAAATAGAACCTTCCAAGTTTGTTTGCCTTCAAAAAGATCTTCATATCGGAATTGATTCCGATGAGAATAATCAATCAAGTAAATGCTATGTCCAGCAATAAGGTCTTCAAAAAACCATACAAATCAAATCCTTGAAGGTAATCCTGTATCTAGATAAGTATTCATTATTCGGTTTGAAAACTGTCAGTGAGGACAGACTTTGAGATTAAAGTCCGGCGGTCTTCAGACTTTGACAATAGGGTCTGGAGTTCTTCAGACTATAATACTTGAGTCTACAAGTCTTCAGACTAGACTTTTGGAAAGGTTTTGTCAGCTTCAAAATAATAAAGGAGTTTTCTCTAACAACAAAGCTGTTCAGACATTTTCAAATTGAGTTTCCAACATCTCTCTGCTCTAGAACTATTGCTCCTATGGTTATAAGACTAAAAATGGTTTCAAAGATGAGGCTAAAAGATCTGAACAAGGCTTTAGAGCACTTAAAGAAGGCATCTCCTAGCAAAACCAAGGAAGAATCTGTTGCAAAGAAGAGAAAAGGCAAGGAAATTGTGAAAGAACCTGTCAAGAAGAGAAGATCCCTTATCCTGTAAGATGAAGAGGATAATGATGATCTTACCATTTCATCCTTGGCCTTGAAAAATCTTCAAAGCTTTGTTGGTTTTGAGCAACCCAAAGGGATAGGAGAAGGAAGGAGAGCATACATAGAGCAAAGAGAAGAAGGAATAGAAGACAGTGAAGAAGCAAAGCCAGAAGAAGAAGAACCAGGAAGAGAAGAAGAAGCAAGAGAAGAGGAAGAAAGAGAAGAAGCATGAAGAGAAGCTACAGAAGAAGAGGGTCAGGATGACTCCTATGAGACAACGATATCAGTATCCTTATCTGAGGATTCTGAAGCAACAAGGAGTGTCCAAGTGGGAGAAAGAACATCACTTTCGTGTTGGAAACGAGAAAGATCAAGAAGAATTTTTCCTCTCTCCACCTGTAGGCAAGGAAATAAGGGGAGCCCGTGAGAAAAGAGGTACTTCTTCTCCTCTTTTTGCAAGTGATGATATCAGTTGATCTCCTGCAGATCTAGAAGAAGTCTATGCTTCTCATTTTCCTAAAGCTGATATTGGAGAATCAACTCCAAGTCTTGGAGGTAGATCAGTTGATGTTCCCTCATCACTCAACACTCCACGAACTCAATGTGCTTAGGCTAGTGCACAAACAGAAACCTAATGCAGACTTTCAAAGGTTGCTCGAGCTCCCTGTGGAGATAAAAGCACAGCAATATGGTATGGAGTGTGAGATTTTGAAGCTTCACTCTGTTTTGCAATCTACTTCAGACTCTCAATGAGAAGATATGGTCTTTAAACCTTCAAGTTTAAACTTTACAACATCAAGTTTCACAGACTGCTAAGATCGAAGATGTTAAGAAGCTGAAGCAAACAGTGCAAAAGCTGGAGGAGACAGTTCAGTCAATGGGGGATTTCCAACTTGTTTGGATTCCAAGACAAACTTGATTTCATCCTATCTCTTTTCAATTTTGTTTTTCTCCACTTTTTGCTACTGACAAAAAGGGGGAGAATGTGCAAATTTAAACTTTGATTTGAACTTTTGGAGATTTGTTTTTGCTTGACTGTTGACTATTCTGTAGAACTTTTGTGAACTTTTGTGGTCATGATCATGGATATGGATGTTTTAATCTTGGTGTCTGATTATTCTTCAAGATTAACATGTTTTCAGTAGTTGCAGAATTGATGCTATCCAGATCCTAATCAACTTATTTTTATAAGATATCATGTATTGCTAAAGTGTCATTTTGCAAGTTACAAGCTTTTAAATCTGCAGGGAAGTTTTGTCACCATAAAAAATAGGGAGGTTGTTGGAGAAAACTCCTTGGATGTTTTGAAGTTGACAAAACTTATCCAAAGTCTATTTTGAAGATTTTCAGACTTCTACATCAAAGTTTAAAGATGACCAGATTTTGTGTCAAAGTATGAAGTCTCCCAAATTTTGTGTCAAAGTCTGCTCACACTGGCAAATTCCAAATTGAACGCTGCCGAAGAATGAAAACTTATCAAGATGCAAGATTTTGTTTATTTCTTCAGGAGTTCAATTCGTATGGATTATGGAAGGTTTTTTGGTTGGATATATCATCTACGGGATTGATCATCTGTATTCAAATAAATTTAGATAAATCAAATCTTTTTGGATTATAAGTAAATTTGGAAAGAATCTACTTATGGAAACCAAGATCTTGATTGTATGGGCGAACATGATTAACAAGCTTTCATCACAATCTTCAAACGACTCGAGATCTCCTTGATTGATTCTGTCTAATGAGTAGATTGGAAGAATTCCTTTGAAAAGTGTCAAATGCTCGAGAAGGCATGAATGATTATTTAAGGTGGACTTTTCAGTTGTTCGATAGAGTGCGTGAAAGAGAAATTTCAAAATCTGATGCTTTCCATTTCCTTGTTACTCCAAATACTAAGCTCAAAGTTGTATACAAAAGAGAGAAACACTTGGTGAGACTTCATGAGAAAACAGTAAAGACTCTTCACTGTAAAGTCGATATCGCAAAACTGTAAAATCTCTTTTGATTCTTAGTAGAATCCATCCAATAGGTTGTCAGAATGGAGAGTGGACGTAGGCTTGATCTAAGTTGAACCACTATAATTTTTGTGTTCTTACTCTCTTCCCTAACTCCTTTATTTTATTTGTAATTCTATTTAACTACTAAAGTTTGAACTTACTTTAAGTTTGTTGTCTTTCAGACTTAGTTTTAAAAGCGAAATATTTCTACTATTTCTAGCGAAAAATCATCTTCACATCTATTCCCCCCCTCCAGGTGTTCATACTATCATTTACAAAAGCGAGTTCTTTTCATGCTTTTTCGAGTGTGACAACAATACATATCCATCCGAATCTCATACTATGTGATTCTTCTTTGCGTAAAATTTTGGAATACGGTAGGGCAATAAAGGCTATTTTTTCTATAGAATAAATAAACAACCTAAGAAACCTAGCATGGCGCACAGCTCATCAGTTACCTTATAAAAGCAACTCCATCATCACACACTTTTTTCAAACAACTTCTTAGTCCTCTCCATTTCCCACTCCAAAGCGTAGTCTCTCCTACTATGAGGATTGAAAAGAACCTAAGAAAGGAAAAAAAAAAAAAATAAGATTCAGGAAACATGAATTCGGACGAAACCCTAGCGGTCACCACTGCCCAAGAAGACGAAGAGTTCTTGTTCGCTTTCAAACAAAACATGATCTCGTGCGTTCCCCTGGTCTTGAAGGCCACCATCGAGCTCGGCATCCTCAAGCTCTTGTCCGAGAGCTCTGCTCAGCTCTCGCCCATCCACATTGTGTCCCGCCTCTCCATCAACCGCATCTTGCGTTTGGTCGCCAGCTTCTCTTTCCTCTCGTGCACCCTCATGCAGGACAAAGCCAGGCGGCCTAAGAGGATGTACCGCCTGGGCCCCTTGAGCAAGTACTATGTGAGTGAGCAAGGGCTAGCATGGCGCCATGGTTGCTTTTACTCTTTGACGAGGTTTCCTTGAGAACATGGTACGCAGATAAATGAATTCGAACTGTCACATTCTGTGGGACTCACCATGTTCGAAAGTTAAGTTTATGCAATAATATCCCCGTTGCATCTCATGCAAAATTGATTAGCTTGATACTTGAAGTTAAATTTCAATGTTGTTGAATATATGAAAATGCCATAAAAAATTTCAAAGAAGTAATATGATGGCTATTAAATGCATCAAGCACATCAACAAGAGTCATCTGATATATATAATTACATTAATAGTGACAAGATGCGATAACTTTAAATGAATATTGTGATTGTATGGCTGTCTATGCATTGTTGACAATTTTATACATGAGCGCTTGCTTTATAGGTTTTACTTAAAAGATGAAATGATTTAGGGAAAAGACAACCCTTTCAAGCTGGCAAACGGTGCGATCCTCTTCGACTACACTGGGACAGACCCGAGGTACAACAAGCACTTCAACAATGCCATGAAGTGTATGTCTACCATTTTCATGGGCAAATTCATGGTCACTTATTGTGAATTCGAGAATGCCAAAATGGTTGTCAACATCGGCGGTGGTGACGGCAAATGCCTTAAATTTATAGTCTCCAAGCACCCCCACCTCCAGGGCATAAACTTCGATCTACCTCATGTTGTCAAAAATGGGCATTCTTATCCCGGTAATTGATTTTGAACTAAAATTTCTTACTTCCTCTATAAACATACAAAGTTCAATGAAAATTATGTTGCATAGATTAATTCTCTCAACGGATCGGACCTTTCTAATTCATTTCAATTCATGTTGAAAACATCTCGTTTGCTCCATACCTGTTGATTGCCTTCTTCCTATAATTATGTCACCTATATACAGTTGGCCCTTCTAAGGATGTCTTATGAAGCAATGATGGCGAAATGAGACAGCTAGTTTTTTATGGCAGGTTTGGAGCATGTAGGAAGGAGCTTTGTGGATGATCCCATCCCAAAAGGAGACATCCTCTTAACGAAGTTACTTTGGATTAATTGTTTAGCACTCAAGCTCCCGGAAATGAGATGAAAAGAAACGTGTAAAATTACGTAGCTTATAATTTATTTGAACATGATTTCTCTAATTGATTTTAATTGATTTTGCATAAACGGACATAGCTTAAGACAGTTCCAATGTACGAGCATTTTGTTTAGGACAGATTGGCGATTAGGAGTCTTAATTGATTTTGATAGTTTGCTGTTTTTTGCAGTGGCAATTCCATAGTTTCACGGACGAGTTTGGCATACAGCTCCTGAAGAAATGCTGGAAGGCGTTGCCGGCATCGGGCAAGGTGGTGATCATAGACCCAGTCAGCCCGGAATACCCAGGGATGGACCTAGTGACCCGGGCCACGTTCACTTCCGATATGGTCATGCTGGCATTGTCTCCAGGAGGGAAAGATCGGACGCTGAGGGAAGTCGAGGTCGTGGCCCACGTGGCCGGGTTCAGCTCCCCGAAAGTGGGCTGCCAGTCCTCAACATGTGGGCGCTTGAGCTATCAAGATGTCGAATGAATAATTATCTGGAACTGTTCACTTCTCGGCCGTTCTTGTAACCGCCGAACAGATGTATTGCACCTTCTGAGCAATCGAGAAAGAAATGATTTATCATAGCAACCCTAATTTTTAATCTCAAGAGTTGACTTAATTATTGAAAGTCAAGTCGTATACATGAGTAATTGATATGGATGTAACACATCCGTTATTCAAAATCACGATCTAACCATTCAATGTAACTTTGAGATGGCCAAAACCAGCGTGATATAGCAAAATCCTTGTTTGTTATATGTGGATTAAATTGTTTGAGTGTTTTAAAGAAAATCAGTCTAGTCAAAATATTTATATATACCTCTTTGATTTTCCCCTTTTTGCCCTTTAATCTAATTTCATATTGAATCTGCCTGCAAGCTTGCCAATCCACATAATCCTACCTTTTGAGCTAGTTTGTTTCCACTTAAAGCAAAATTATTTTTTCTTTAATTCTCGTCAAAGTCGAAATTTAAAAAAAATAAATTATAACTGAACTTATGTCATAAACGTCGCGAGTTAAATAATAGTCAAAGTGCGTGTACCATGAGATTACGATCAGTGAAAGAAAAATAAAAATGTAAAAGAAAGTTGACTTGTCACATGTAGGAGCGATTTCTTTGGCTGTGAACGATCCTTGTTCAAAATCAACTATGTTTTCCCACTTAATCTAATCTAGTGGGCCCTAGTCTGACACCGTAAATGTGAGACTTCATTCGACATATGTGGATATTTATATAATTATGTATTTGATGAGAAGATTAGGGGCGGTGCCATAGGCTATTCAGGCTGGGGACAAATAGGTTATCTTGGTTGTTGAATGACGGCTACAAGGTTCTATAGGTGAGGGCGGTTGTGGAACGAAACATGTGAGAATATCCTTATATTGGTCTGTAGGTTATTCAAGGTTCTTAACCTGTTTAAGATTCTCAAGTGAATTAGAAAATTATTCAAAAAAAAAATCATAAACCTATTGTACGACGGTTAATTCAATTTTAAACTTTTCAATTTTACTAATCTAATGCCAAATATGTTGGCAACTCACCAGTTTAGTCACAAACTTTTTATACTTATTCTAATTTAGTTCTAAATGTTTTGATGATTTACTAATCTAGTCATGAACATTTTAACAATTTGTCAATTCAGTCTTTCCAGCCAATTTTGGTTGGAAATTGCCGACTTGATTGTCTAGTCGACGTCGGCCATCTTACATGGCAAGGTCAACACCAGAATGGACAATTATATATTTTCTTAAAATTTTCAAAATATTTTAATGATATTTTTTTGATTTTTTTCTTTTTCTTTTATTTCTTTCCTTTTTCATCTAACCGTATCACATAGGATGCTGGTTGCACAATAGGTTTAGGATTTTTTAGATAATTTTCCCCATAGTGATTGATCAATTCACCCGCAACGTGCATTGTAAGGGAATGAGATTGTACAAATGTTACCATCTAGAGATTGAAAATGCTGAAAGTGAAGAATAAGATGCAACCGCCCACAGAGTTGGCTTAGTATCATTTAAATCGTATCTAGTTTGAAACATATGCGTGTCTATGTATTTATGGGTCAATAGAAAATCATAAAAAGCTAAACGCTATGCTGAGAAATCGTGGAGATATGCTTACCAAACTTTATTCTAATACGAGGTAAAAAAAAATTGTTTGTTAAAGATAGCAAAATATATGTAGAACTAGAATATACACAATTAAATAACTACTACTTATCAGTTATAGTTCAAACAATTTTCTAGAATTTGGGCACATAATTTTCTTTCTCACTAAACTTTTAGGGTATACTCTTGAAGCAGGACAATATAATCTATTATTGTACCAACCCATAGGAGCGTGTCATTAGAGTAGTTGGTGGAAGAAAAGAAGAAGTTTGCATTTGATCCAGTGGCTGCTGTACTTTCTATCTTTCCGTCGTAGATCAGCGGTATTTGGCTATAGCATGATAACGATAACTACAACATTGTACAAGATCTGGTGGGTATAATAGGCAGCCTATTTTCTTTGGTAAGGTATTGGCATTTCACTAAAACTTATATAGAGCTATGCCACCCGTTCTCTCCATAGCAGAAAGCGAGTTCTTTTCATGATTTTTCAAGGGTAACAACGGTACATATCCATCCGAATCTCGTACTCTGACTCTTCCGTGCGTAAAATCTCGGAATATGGTAGGGCAACAAGGGCTATTTTTTCTATAGAAAAAATAAAGAACCTGTGAAACCTAACATGACACACAGCTAATCAGTTACCTTATAAAAGGGGCTCCATCGTCGCGCTCTTTTCAAACAACGTCTTAGTCCTCTCCACTTCCCACTCCAGAGCGCAATCTCTCCTACTGTGCGGATTGAAAAGAACCTCAGAAAAAAAAAATTCAGGAAACATGAGTTTGGACGAAACCCTAGCGGTCACTACTGCCCAAGAAGACGAAGAGTACTTGTCCGCTATCAAACAAAACATGATCTCGAGCGTTCCCCTGATCTTGAAGGCCACCATCGAGCTCGGCATCCTCAAGCTCTTGTCCGAGAGCTCTGCTCAGCTCTCGTCCACTCAGATCGCGTCCCGCCTCTCCATCAAGAACCCTGATGCCGGTGTTGCCATTGACCGCATCCTGCGCTTGCTCGCCAGCTTCTCTTTCTTCTCGTGCACCCTCACGCAGGACAAAGCCGGGCAGCCTGAGAGGATGTATGGCCTGGGCCCCTTGAGCAAGTACTACGTGAATGAGGAAGGGGCTAGCATGGCGCCCTGGTTGCTTATGCTCTTTGACGAGGTTTCCTTGAGATCGTGGTACGTAAATAAATGAATTCGGACCGTCACATTATGTGGGACTCACCATGTTCGTTGGTTAAGTTCATTAAATAATATCCCATTCCCATCTCGTGCAAAATTGATTAGCTTGATACTAGAAGTTAAATTTCAGTGTTGTTGAATATATGAGAATGCCATAAAAAATTTCGAAGAAGTAATGTGATGACTATTAAATGCATCAAGCACATCAACAGGAGTCATCTTCATCTATATATATATAAGATGTGATCACTTTAAATGAATATTTTGATTGGATAGCTATCTGTGCATTATTGACAATATTAGAGAGTGAAGATCTTTTTTATCACAAGGCGGATACGTTATTAATTGGGGTTTGTACATGAATGCTTGCTTTGCAGGTTTTACTTAAAAGATGCAGTGATTCAGGGAGAAGGCGACCCTTTCAAGCTGGCGAACGGTACGACCCTCTTTGACTACACCGGGACAGACCCGAGGTACAACAAGTACTTCAACAGTGCCATGAAGTGTTTGTCTACCATTTTCATGGGCAAATTCATGGACACTTACCGTGGATTCGAGAATGCCAAAACAGTTGTCGACGTTGGCGGCGGTGTTGGCGAATGCCTTAAGCTTATACTCTCTAGGCACCCCCACCTCCGGTGCATAAACTTCGACCTACCCCATGTTGTCAAAAATGGGCTTTCTTATCCTGGTAATTGATTTTCGAACTAAAATTTCCTACTTCCTCCATAAACAAACAAAGTTCAATGAAAATTATGCTGCATAGATTAATTTTCTCAACGGATCGAACCTTTCTAATTCATTTCAATTCATGTTAAAAACACCTCGTTTGCTCCATACCTGTTGATTGCCTTCTTCCTATAATTATGTCGCCTATATACAGTTGGCCCTTCTAAGGATGTCTTATGAAGCAATGACGACGAAATGAGACAACTAGTTTTTTATGGCAGGTTTGGAGCATGTAGGAGGGAGCTTTGTGGATGATCCCATCCCAAAAGGAGACATCCTCTTAGCGAAGGTTACTTTGGATTAATTGTTTAGTACTCAAGCTCCCGGAAATGAAATGAAAAGAAACGTGTAAAATTGCGTAGCTTATAATTTATTTGAACATGATTTCTCTAATTGATGTTAACTGATTTTGCATTAACGGACATAGCTTAAGACAGTTCCAATGTACGAGCATTTTGTTTTGGACAGATTGGCGATCGGGAGTCTTTATTGATTTTGATTGTTTGCTGTTTTTTGCAGTGGCAATTCCATAGTTTCGCGGATGACTTCGTCATACAGCTCCTGAAGAGATGCTGGAAGGCATTGCCGGCATCGGGCAAGGTGGTGGTCATAGACCCAGTCAGCCCGGAATACCCAGGGACGGACCTAGTGACCCGGGCCACATTCACTTCCGATATGGTCATGCTGGCGTTGCCTCCAGGAGGGAAAGATCGGACGATGAGGGAAGTCGAGGTCGTGGCCCACGCGGCCGGGTTCAGCTCCCCGAAAGTGGGCTGCCAGGTCCTCAACATGTGGGCGCTTGAGCTATATAAAATCGCCTAATTCACTTGCTTGAAAATCCTCTCCCGCATCGATCTTACCTTACGCTATGTCGTATTGTGCCCAACTTTGGATTTCCAATTGAATAAAACTGTTCTTGTCATGCTTTCAACTTTTCTAGAATTGTTTCCTAGTACGCATTGATGCGAATGGTCTTCATTATCCAATTGTTTCTGTTGTAATAAAAATACAAGAACGCTTACGCTCACCGACTCTGCAATTGGAAGAGCCGGAAAAACATAAAGGACGACCATGAGATATTAACAGAGATCGAAATGACCAAATACCGAAAATTGCTGTATGGTTCCAACGCCGGCAAGACAATATGATTATCATTATTTATGTGTGGCGAAAATTTAAATTCAAGTTTGAAAGATGAAAATAGATAGCCCACCACAGAATTGACCTAGTGGCAATGCGTTCTTACGCTTTTAGCTTAGGAGTCAAGGGTTGTGAATTCAATTCCTACAGTATGGAACTTGGATTTAAGTGGGGGCCCAAGACGGTGAGTTGCTGTGCTAATTCTCTCAAAGCAGCTGGCTAATTACGATTGGACTCTGAGTTGTTATTACAAAAAATGAAAGTAAATGCACATCATTCAAACCCATGGAAATATTTTGGTTGCATTCAAATAAGCCCATATTATAGAAAATAATTTTTTTATATTCGCAAAATTTGGAAAGTATGACTTCCTAATGATATAACTTACGTCGATTACTTATATAATTGCCAAGCAGCTATAACAGGTGAGGTTGGCGGTTATGAATTGATGGCGGCGTGATGCCACCTTTCTCATTTTTTTATCCCCTCTTTTGTAATTTTTTTTAGATTCTTTCTTCTTTTAAACCATGTTTAATCTTAGAACGTCTCTACAGAAATGACAAGATAAGTATCGTGTAATAGTAGAAAGAAAACTAGAAATACTTGGAATAGACAAGTACTAGCAAATGCAAAAAAAAAAAAAAAAAAACCTTAATTTTCTATAATAAATTAAAAGTTCTCTGCATTAAGATTATTCTAGCTACTTGCAAGTTGCTAAGCCACAAATAATACACTTGAAATATCATGAAATAAAAGCCGATGATTGTGAAATATGTTCTCCAGCAGGATGTCAAATGAATAATTTATCTGGTACTGTTCACTTCTCGGCCGTTCTTGTAACCACTGAGCAGGTGTATTGCACCTTCTTGAGCAATTGAGAAAGAAACGATTTCTCATAGCAACCCTAATTTTTAGTCCTAGGAATCCACTTAATTATCGAAAGGCAAGTTGTACACATGAGTAATTGATATGGATGCGACACATTTGTTATTCAAAATCACAATCTAACCATTTAATTTAACTTTGAGATGGCCAAAACCCATGTGATATGGCAGAATCCTTGTTTGTTATATGTGGATTAAATTGTTTGAGTGTTAAGAAAATCAATCTAGTCAAAATATTTATATATACCTCTTTGATTTTCCCCTTTTTGCCCTTTAATCTAATTTTAGATTGAATCTACCTGCAAGCTTGATAATCTACATAATCCTACCTTTTGAGCTAGTTTGTTTCCACTTAAAGCAAAAGTATTTTTTCTTTAATTCTCATCAACGTCGAAATTTGAAAAATATAAAAAGATTATAACCGAACTTATGTCATAAACGTCGCGAGTTAAATAATAGTCAAAGTGCGTGTACCATGAGATTAGGATTAGTGAAAGAAAAACAAAAATGTAAAAGAAAGTTCACTTGTCACATGTAGGAGCCATTTCTTTGGCTGTGAACGATCCTTGTTCAAAATCAACTATGTTTTCCCACCTAACCTAATCTAGGGGGCCCTAGTCTGACACCATAAATGTGAGACTTCATTCGACATATGGGGATATTTATATAATTATGTATTTGATGAGAAGATTCGGGCGGCGCCATAGGCAATTCAGGTTGGGGACAAGTAGGTTATCTTGGTTGTTGAATGACGGCTACAAGGTTCTATAGGTGAGGGCGGTCACGGAACGAAACGTGTGATAAAGTCCTCATAACAACAAAAACAATTAAAATCACGTTTTACATGGATTGACCCAATTAAGTCATTTAGAAATGTATAGGCGCGCTTAAGTTAACTGTTTAGGATATTAATTTTTTTCAACGCGACTCAATTAAAGACATTTAATATTCGTATTTGAAGTTTATTTTTATTTTTTAGTTTATAGAGTTTATAAAGAAAACACCCACGTCAAATAGAATAAATAATGATGAAAAACTAACTTTCACATGAAAGTCGTTTAACATAAGTAGTAACTCAATAATACACTTTTGATTGATGTTACATAACAGTAGTTATATCATCTAAGAGCGTGTAAACATAAGCTATTGTGTTGAACTTGTATTTCATGTTTGCTTATACAACATAGACTTGTAGATAGGTTAATGTATTATGTATTATCAATATTTGATATGGTGATACGTTTGATAATTGTTTAGTCATGTTGTGAAGTATGATTTCTTATATTAAGCATGCCATGTGACACGATAAATTATTATGTTCGAGTTAGTCATATTCATATTATACTCTTATTTCAACGCAACAAGATAAATATGACACGAGAAGAATTGTTGGTACAAAATTGCATCAAAAAGTTAGCAGGTGCATCTTTTCCTATACATCTAGGGTGGCTGCTTCACACCTCCAAAGTAACTCTAGCCTTGCATAGCTTATATTAACAAGTGCATTTGGGTGGTATAAGTGTTTAAAAAGTTATAAATCTTTTGTATTTATGCCAATTTAGTTCTAAACATTTTCTTGGTGTTGATTTAGTCCAAAAATTTTTTACTTGGTGCAAATTTAGTCATTTTCTACTAATTTTGGTTGGATTTTGCTAACTAGACGCCGATCGGCTAATATGGCACAATCAGGGCTAATGTAGACAATTTTTAATAACGTTTTAATATTTTATAACTATTTATTTTCTTTTTATCCTTTTTTTTATTTTCTTTTTCTTTTTTCCTTCTACTCCTTCCTCCAATCGATTGCCTAACCTCGGCGATTGGCCAGAGGTGACGACCGACAAGGTCCAAGTCGACCTTACTAACCTCTAGCGAGTCTTGTTGGTCACTAGCAAGGGCAGTGAGGGCAGACTCACATTGGGCTAGTGAGGGTCAAGCCTTACCGACCATGGCAAGGCTTGACCTCATTGAATCTAGCGAGGGCGAGCCGTGTTGCCCAATGTGAGGCTGCCCTCACGGCGGCCTTGAGCTAGCCTTGCAAGAGGTTGGGCGATGCTCAATCTCGCCAGATCTAGCGAGGGTCAAACCTCCTTGCTAGATCGGCACAAGGTTGCCCTCATGGCAGCCTTGAGATAGCCATGACAAAGGTTGGGCGAGGCTCAACCTCGCCAGATTCAGCGAGGGCGAGCCTTGCCACCTAGTGTGAGGTCATCCTCGCGGCCACTGGGGAGGGCTCGAGCCTCATAGAGGTCGGCAAGGTCAACCTTCCTAGTCGTCGCCTCTGGCTAGTTGCCAAGGTCCAAGGACCAACTGAAGGGAGGAGAAGGAAAAAAGAAAAAGAAAAAGAAAAAAAATTCAAATATTATTAAAAGTTGTTCACATTAGTGCTGATTAGGCCATATCAGTTGGCCAATGCCCTAGTAAGTAAAATCCGGCCAAAATTAACCAGAAATGACTAAATTGGTATCAAATGAAAAGGTTTATGATTTTTTTAACACTCTTTCCGCATTTGGCATATATGTCTAGGGCTAGATGCTTTTGGAAAAAAAGGACCAACTTCAACCGAATTTATAGAAAAACAAAAAAGTGTTATAATAGTGCCCTCCAAGTTCTCCAAGCGTGCTCTATAAATGAAAAGGCAAAATTGCACTACCACATCGTACCAGCATCTTCGATTGGCAGAAAGCCGAAAGAAAAGACAGTCGGAAGAAAAAATAAAAAAACATGAGTTCGGAGAAAGCCCCAGTCATTACAACTTCCCATGAAGATGAAGAAATTTTGAATGCCTTTGAGGTCCCCTCAATGGCTTTTGTTCCCATGGTCTTGAAAGGCGTCCATGAGCTGGGGATTCTTGAATTGCTGGCCAAGGGTGACCAGCTCTCTCCGTTGGACATCCTGGCCCGCCTCTCCATCAACAACCCGGCCGCACCGGACACGATCGACCGGATGCTGCGGCTCCTTGCGAGTTACTCCATCTTATCGTGCACTCTCGTGGAGGATAAAGAAGGCCGCCCCCAGAGGCTCTACGGCCTCGGGCCTCGGAGCAAGTTCTTTTGGACCAGAATGGAGCTTCTACTTTACCAACTCATATGCTACTCCAAGAAAAGACTCTCCTGGAAAGCTGGTTTGTGTGTATATAACCCACGAATTTTTACCCACCCGTTAGTTGCTCTCTTGGTCGTAAAATAGAATCGGAAAACCCGATTTCAATAGATCAACCGTAAAAAGGAAGGGGTACATGTAAAATTTTCTGGATCCTCGTGGAGCGATTACGATGTTATTCTGTGGACGTGATTGCTCCAGAGAGCACACTGACGCTAAATTTGTGTTGCGTGGTCTGTAGGCACTGCCTTCAAGATGCAGTTAAGGAAGGAGGGGCAGATCCTTTCACCCGCAGGCACGGCATGAACGTGTTCGATTACATGGGCCAGGACCCGAGATTCAACGACCTGTACAACAAGTCGATGAGGACCGCGTCGGCGATTTACATGCCCAAGATCGCTCAGCATTATCGTGGGTTTTCAAAGGCGAAGACGGTCGTCACTGTGGGCGGTGGCATTGGTGAGAGCCTGAAAACCATACTCTCCAAGAATCCCCACATCCGCGCCATCAACTACGACTTGCCTCATGTGATCGCAACTGCTCCTCCCGTTCATGGTAAAATCGATCCCAATGATATCGAAGGTTTTGTGTGCATACGAACCGTAATGAGAGCTCGCTCAACTTCATGTTTCACGCAACCTTAATTTTTCCTTTTCTGGGTTAACGGTCTTCGCCTTAGTGCGATTACACAATTATTTATTCATTTGCAGGTATTACGCAAGTTGGAGGAGACATTCTAAAGTCCGTCCCTGAAGCAGATGTCCATTTCCTGAAGGTCAATTAATTTTTTTTTTCCCGTACCATCGAATCTTCTAATTATTCGATAACAGCTTGACTGCTAATTGATTCGTTTAACAAAAATTATAAGAGAGACACGAGAGGTTCCAGTATTGTGAAAACCTAGTAAGTACGATTTTTTAAGTAGTCTACTTATTTAACAGTCGGTTCTCCATCGCGGGGATGATGAGTACTGCGTGAAGGTGCTCAAGAATTGCTGGGAGGCATTGCCGCCGACGGGGAAAGTGGTGATCGTGGAAGAGGTGACCCCGGAGTATCCTGGGACCGACGATGTCTCACAGACCACGCTCTTGATGGACTTGAACTTGCTGAGGACAACCCCCGGCGGGAAGGCCCGGACGCAAAGGGAATTCGCGGACCTTGCACGCGCCTCGGGGTTCCATGCCCCAAAATACGTTCTGCGCGTGTACAACCTGTGGTTGATTGAGCTTCACAAGAAGATGTGACGATCGCAATGGTCGATAGCTTCTTCTCAGTTTGATGATGGCTTCACTACGTTAACAGATGAACTACTTATGGTCGGAGTGTTTCGGGTAATTTGATGGAGAGACACCATTGTCTTTTGTTGTCGACAAGCAGTGGTTTGGTCCTTCCAAATAAAATAAGAATTTCCCCTTTCTTTTTTCAATTTAGGATGTGTGTCTTGGCGACAATTCCATTCTCACCAAATAAATCTAATAACTATGGTTGTAGGTGTCAGGTCTTTTTCCTTGGCAGACCCATTATTTTGCATTAAATATATCGAAGAAAAAGCAATAAGGTTTTGATTTGAATAATTAGACTATTCTCAAAATGACTATGCCGGGTCAACGGTTTTGAAAATGGCCAGTTCAAAGAAAAAGTGGAACATAGCTTGCGTAGCTACCAAATTCAGGAGAAAATGATCAAACTCTCCACCATTACATGCTACATGCTACCAAATTAAACTTTGACATCCCCTCTTAAATGCTGGTACAATTGATGATTTACAACTAGTTACTTGATTCACATTGTTGAAAATGTCCTTTATCACTTGACAACTGGGTACCCATGCTCTTTATATACATGTGATCTCACTCCATCTTATTTTAATTTTTGAGTTGGACTTACTAATATGCACATATAAATGGCATTGTTTGGATTACTATTAGATCCATCGTCAAAGTCATCAAACATAGATTCTTAAAAGTATCTCAAAATATAAGGTATCTTACAAAAAAAAATCCAAAGACAAAAATAGCAAGGATGGCACCATTTACTTAAAAGTATGTTTGTATATGCATTCTCTTGTACAAACGAAAGAGGATCTCATAAATCAAATAATATGGTTTTCTTGATATAGTAACTGAATCTTTTTTGAAAGTAAGATTTTAACCTTAATCTTAATGTGTGTTGTGAATCATCGACGATGGTTAAGGTTGAACCTCACCATAATATAAGAGCCCAAGAGCTCTGCTAAGGGCTGCCCTACCTGCCAAGTAATCCTAGTGAGCTAATAGGACTGCATTCAGAATTTTAATGTGTCGGTGCCTGCATGCCTCAGCTGCCAATTGGGGAGAGCATTTTTCCTCCCCTCACCTAGTGAATACTCTCAAATTTTACATCACATAGTTCAAACGTAGTAGTTTAAAGACTTGCTAGGGTCCAAGATTTTATGAAAGGTTAATCTTTAATACGAATGCGAAATTTGAGGAAAAAAGTAGCTAGTAAAGAGGATGGTGAAGTGGCTGACCACCACTTCCGTGACAAAGTCGACACAGCTTGGTCAAGACTTTAGCCTCATGGCATATGTCTTGGAATTCTAACAAAGGTTGCAACTAAGCAAACCTCATTTTAGTTGACTAAGGTTGCTCATTCACAATCTTAATTGTGGTGGAGGCTACATGACCAAGTCATGGCCAAGGCACATCAATGGCATAGGTGTGATCATGAGTATTGCAAGTGAATTAACTATCATAAAAAGCCTCGCCTTTTCAGCCTTTTTGGCCGATTTTATTAAAAATGTTTTCGACTTATAAGTCTAAGAACTAGTCTCCAAATTAATGGGGTAAGTATACTATCAATGTCAAAAGTTGTGTACAGCACTCACTTTGGTGTCAAAAGTTTCCGTCGGATCACTTAAATACCAAATCAAAGAAAAAACGATCACTTTGGTGTCACCGGCGAGAGATTCTGATCAAATTAATTACGTGGTTTTTATATTTAAAAAAAAAAAAAAGCTGCGATAGCTTTTAAATGATGTCATTTTCCATCCTCCTCAAGAGATGATGTCGTTTTGCCATCATACGTGAATATCCTCACAAAAATGATGCCATATAGCTCATATGGGGATTGAAATTAGGGTTTTTTTTGTCATTCGCAGCTCGGCCATTGTCGCTTAGCCACTATCGTAGTTGCTCAACCAAGTGAGCGAGGAGAGACTGAGATTGTTGCTCAAGCAAGAAGTGGCAGGAAGAATAGGAGGCGAGGGCGGAGGAAGAGGAGGAAGAAGAGGGGTTGAAGGTGCCGTTGTCGGTGCGCTATTACTACTACTGCTGGTACCATTGCTGATGCCGCTGCTAGTGTTGTTCTTTGGGGAAAAAGACAACATGCCTCTCTCTCTCTCTCTCTCTCTCTCTCTCTCTCTCTCTCTCTCTCTCAATTTGGGAATTTAGGGTTCTAAGTTGGGGAAAAAAAGCCAAACGGCATCATTTTGTTATTTGGATGCTGATTATACTCTCCAACGAGCCACATCAACTTCAAAAATTAATAAAAAAAAGTGCCACGTCGAATTTCCAGCCAATTTGATCGATGTTGGCATTGAAATAATCGTTTTTCAAATTTGTTGACACTTAAGTGATCCAAAATAAACTTTTGGCACCAAAGTCAATGCCATACACAACTTTTGGCATTGATAGTGTACTTACCCCCAAATTAACATTGCATGATGGTGACATCAACCGTAAATCTGCTATTTCAATTATTGCTTCGGCGTGTTAATTGTGACATCCTTAAAATTCAACCCTATTCAAAATATGATAAGAGGTTTACTTCTATCAATTCGCAATTAGTAGAATTAGACTTTAAGTTTGTTCATGAACCATTCAAGAGTGGTAAACCTATTGGGAAATACAATTTGGGATTTCGATGCACATGACCAGAGAACTCAACCATGGATTGACGATTCGACCATAAGGATCGATGGGAGACAATCTTAAGCCATTTTAGACCAATCCAGGAATGGTTATAGATCGATTCAATAATAGTATATAATTGGATTATGAGTGATTCCACCCGATTACTATATAAACTACAAACGACCCTAAACCAATTCCAAATGATCATGTACTTTAGAGTGAGCAATTGACCCCTCAAAATCCAAAATCAATCCACCAGGTATTGAGACTAACATAAGCCATATTGGATTTATAACAAATACAAGATATTGAATAACCTTTTTTCTCAAGCCAAGCATTAACTCCGACACAATCCTTCCTAAAATTTCCTTCTTTTTACAAAAGAAATATCTGGATTCTTTCTTAATGTCAACTTGAGGAAGTATCTTACCCTTTCCCTTCTACTTGCCATGATTCTTATTCTTTCCTTATAATGTCAAATGAGCATTTTCTCTCGATTCCATAATCAGTCTTTCTTCCTCTTGAATACACATGGTCAAGAGTTCATCAATTGACCATTTATTCTTATGTGTTGTGATATCTTGAAATTTGGCCTCTATTTTGAAATATGTGAAACGATTATTTCATCGATGTGTTTATGGTTATTTTTCTCTGAATTGATCACTCATGAATTAACTAATTTATTGGGTTAGGCCATAAAAAGGGTTAAAACGCAAAAGACCAAAGAATTCAGTAAGAGATCGACCACTCAACCATAAGAATCAACAAAGATTAATATTATGTTGTTATAATTTAATTAGCGAACGAATATAAATTGATTCAACAAAAGTACGTAGTCAGTTCACGGGTGGTTCCGCAAGATTATGATACCCGCGTCAAGTGACGATAAACCGATTTTCTATCAATCTTATATTCCGCGTATGTAATTGAACCCTCATGATTACATGACAATTGAAGGCCGTCCATGATTTGAAGAGGCACAAACATAAATAAAAAATTATTGATCACGAGTCAATCGTGTGAAAATCCCTAAAAGCCACTTGATAATTTAGGTCGTACCAAAATCACATTCAATTGATTTTTAACCATAAAATTTGATTTGATTTCGAGTATCGAACCTTCGAGGGTTTCAAAACTAATTTGTTGGATGTCACCTCATCATCTGTTGAATTATTGGCAAGTTCGGAATTTTCAAAAAAGGAATTATCAAACTAAAATTGGAGACCAGAAAAGGAAAATTCAAATCCAGTGACAAAATGATAATTTATGGGCCAAGAATTTAGTTTTAAAGGAAAATGGAATAAAGAAGATATTTTGGGGACAAAATGTCACGTCCTGACCCTCGAGCATGTGCCCATCCCTCGGTGGTCGATAAATATGCGACATCTTAAAACGCGTTGTGGACCCATTCATTTTAATATGCATGCAGAAGCGAAACAAATCTCCTGACAACCAAAAGCTTGGGATAGGAAAGCAGGAAACCATTCACATCAAAAACAAGCCTTTTTATAAACACACAAGGTTTATATACAATATTGGGCTGTCTATAGAAGACCGCCTCAACAAAAAGGGAACTGTCCTATGACCAACTAATCAGACACGTTTGCTGATCCTCCGGTCTCCATCTCCCTAGACTCCGGGCTTCAGGTCCTCAACAACCGCCATCTAAGGACTTGAAAAAGTTGAGCCCATGACAGGGTGCGACAATGTCTCAGCAAGTTCACCCCTTAAACTCTGACTATGAAGAAAATACGTCCTAAGGGCTACCTAAGCACAAAGCACGAGTCAGATGACTTACCTTTGCCTCAAATCCTTATTGCAAGTCAGTACAATTCATAAACCCAAACAATTCAATTCAATTCAATCAAATCAAATTGAGTCATCGATCAGTCGATCCAATCGACTCCATACCATCAATGCCATCTATAAACTCTATCGATTCGAACACTGCTTACCTAAGTTGAAATAGATGGTTTAGCTCACTGAAGCTTATAGATGTATCCATATATCATTGCTCACTAAAGCTAATGTCTATGTTGCTCATCGAAGTTGCTATATCAATTATTGCTCACCGAAGCTGCTAGATAATCTTTACTCACCGAAGTTGACATCTACAGTGCTCACCGAAGCTGCTAGAGTTTTATTGCTCATCGAAGCCGCTATAGATCTATATTGCTCACCTAAGCCGATCAATGCTCACCTAAGCTAAACCACAATAAATTACTCCTGGCTAAGGATCTTGTGATTTTCACCTCAATTCCTCAATTAAATAGCCAACTTGGCATAATTTCATCGTGTTAAAATGTACTCGATAAAATAATCTTGTGTGGGTATGCCTTTGTCGGCTGAGCTAAAAAATATAATATTTTTATTTTAAAAAATCCCACTATTTATACAGCATTTGAAAGCATTTTTGGCATTGTAAACCAATGCCCCAGTAATTTATAATTAATTACTGAAATTATTCAATTTTGGGATAATTACCCAAAATTACAACTTTAATTCAAATTGCACAATATATCACTCAATTAAATAAACCAACTACACCATTGTAATCAGCACAAAATTCCGGTCACCGGCTACCCTGGTCTAATTTTCAAAAAATGATAATTAATTAAATAATTATGGAAATTAATCAAATAAATACCAATAAATGCCAAAAATACAAACCTAGGCCGGAAATGCTAAATTAAATACCGAAATGGGCCTAGAAAATTTCCGAACCAATTTAGATAATTAATACTACATGTCTAATCTCAAATTAATCTAATTTAACAACCTAACATGCAAAATTGGATAATTAAATTACTAATCTAATCTAACTAACCACTTAAACCTTAATTTATTTAAACTAATTACCCCATAAGTGTAATTAACTCCCTAAGCAGAGTTTAGTCGGTAAACTCATCGAACTTGAGAGCTAGTGAGTCCACGGTGATGGTGGCACGACGGCGAGCGATAAACTCTGAAGCGGCGACACCAATGGAGGCTTGGACCAGGCTGAAATTGACCACAAAGCTAGCTAGAAATTTGCGGTTGATGGGCTCGGCTTTGGTGGAGGCGCTGCAGACGTGTGGGCTGACCTCATGGCTTCGAGTGAGTTGAACGTTGGGACTAGCGTGCGGCAGCTTGCAATGAGATGAAGCGGGCTTAGCAATAGGCTGGGAAATTTTTTGTGGATGTGTTGGCAGAGGGAAGCAAATTCGGTGGAGCTGCATGAAGGAAAAGGTAAAAGCGGATTGGTGGAGTCAACAAGAAGAGATTTCGATAGATGAAGGTTAACTTGCGGGGGACAGACAATGGTGGACGTGCATGGCTGCAGGCGGCGATGGCAGAGGGAAGAATGAAGGAGAGAGGGGAGCTAGCGTTGGCTTCGAAGGAATGAATTGAAAGAAAACAAAACAAGAAGGGGGATTGGCGAAGCAGACGCTCGAAGGAGAAGAATGCACGTTTGAGAGGGACCAAAGGAGTGGGCAGAATTGTGTGAGAGAAGCCAAGAAAAAGGAGGGAAAAAGTCAACAATATTATCTACTTAATTGAATGCTTGGTCCCTCTTATTACTTTCTTGAATAAATCCTCACAATTAAACCAATTTGAAGTCCAAAGTTTCAACCCCATCCTAGCATACGAATTTCACAAATTGAGCTTCAATTCTTCACCAAATTTTCCCAATTTGATGTCCAATTTTACTAAGGAAGAAGCCCACATAATTTCTGTAAGTCCCCTTCACAAAATAGCTCGACTTGGAAGTCAAAGCTTTCCTCAATTCGGTCAATTCGAATTTTCGTTCGTTTTCCGAATCGTCTGTAATTTTAGTTTCAGCCAATTTTTCGTAAAAATCTCGGAATCGCCAAAAATTCTTCGAAGGATGAGTAAACGTTCCTAAAATAAATCTTGACATGACAGAACTTTCAATTTCTGAAATCGGGTTCAAATTCGCAGTTAATTTTAGTTTAACGCGATTTTAGCGTGACCTAACCTACTGGATAGATTTCAGGAATTTTGTGTGCAATTGACCCGCGATTGATTTATCTTGAGTCACAATGTACATCTTCGACTCATTGGCGACTCTCAGTTGTTGTGAAAATCTTGAGATTTCAAATACGGACACAGGGTACCAAACCGACAGAAAAATCGGTCTAGTACCGATCGACGAGAATTTTGCAATCGAGTGGAATAACCCACACTCTGATCACCTATCTCAATCGAATCAACCTATCTCCGGTCATTGATAGCTTTTCCATAGTGTCGTAATGACCTTTGTAGACAAAGACAATCGAAAGAAATCAATTCCGATCGAATTCTTAAGCATTTCGTTAAAATCACTTAATAATTTCCCTAAATAGTCTAGTTATCTCATGAGTAATCAGCTCAGAGAATAACACTATAGGCGCATTGATGAAATGCTCAATTCATTTAATTGAAAACAAAGTTAATTTTTCAGGATGTCACACAAAAAGTGTGTGAAAAGTCTAAAATGCCCTTACATTTATGGGCTTCAAGACAAAAGGAATAAAGAAAAAGAGGAGAGGATTTTAGGGAATTGCGTTGGATTTGCAATGATGACGATTTTGGAAAAATCTTAGGAAATCTCTCTCTCCTGTTTTCACCCCCTTGGATGCCAAATCCTCCTCTTCTCTCTCTCTCTCTCTCTCTCTCTCTCTCTCTCATTTTGCTTCTTCTTCTTCTTCTTCTTCATACCCATTTCCTCCATTGTCTTCATCTTCTTCATCTTCTTCCTCTTCTTTCTTCTTCTTTGGGTGACCGCCGTTGCCACCCTCATCACCTCCATCATTGCCATCCGCCACCGTCCCCGCTTCTCATCCACCGTTCCTCACGCTGTACACTGTCATTGTTGCTCTGCTAGTTCACCACCACCAAGTCGAACAGCTCCCCCTCTCTTTGTGGCCATGAGCCTCAAGAGGCTTTGTCACCGCCGTTCGAGTTCCCATTCAAGTCAGGAGCGCCATGTCCTCGATGCCTCATGCCACCATCACCGCGAGCTTGTCGTCATCGCAAAACCACTGAATTAACTCCTAATCCTTGATTAGGAAGTTAATTGTGTTTAGGGGTAATTTAGTTTAGGGCTAAAGATAGTTAGTGGTCTTTAATGATAGTTTAGCCCTAACTAAGGTTAATGATGGATTAGATTAAGGGTAATAGAGATTAATCTTAAATAAGGATGGTTAGTTTAATTAATCGTGTTTAGATTAATTAAGCGTGGTTAGTTTAATTAATTGCAATTAGTTTAATTAACTATAATTAGTCGTAATTAATTGTGGTTAGTGTAATTAATCGCAATTAATGGAAATTAATGACGGCTTAGTCATTAGTAGACTTTATGCTTGATATATTAGATGAAATTATGCATAATTATGACTGCCTGAGCTTGTAATGCCATGTTGTTGATTGCCCAAATCATGAGCTTAAATACTATTTTCAAACACGGTTAACTTGAAAAGAAAATGGCAAACTTTGATGTGTTTTGTTTGGGCGTCGAGTTTTACATGCTAAATGGGGCAATGGGGTTTTAAAATGAAAGCGTGCAAAGTTTGGCAGGTTGATTTTAAGTACATGACCACGTATGATTATTTTACCGGAATTTTAAATGTGAAGATTTTCCGGGATTCGTTATTTAAGCACGAACTCTTTTACAATAGGCTAATTGATGAAAAATTGGCTTAAGTGTTGGCATGCTTGTGTGGTCACTTAATTGAACCTATCACCCAATGGGAGTTTAGGGACAATGCCTAATATTTATCATATGCTTGACAAGGGTATGGATGTCGAGTCACGATTGAGGCCAAACCGATGCTCCTTATGGATTGCTGTCTAGGCGGGAAATCTAGACGATGTCGTGCCCGATGGGGCAAAACGATGAGCAGTCATGCCGAAAGACTACCAACTCGTGTGTTAGCTGTGACCCGATGGGTCGTAATGATCGAAACACGTGTGAATGATTGTGATGTATTGCGCCTAATTATGGGGTAAAATTGTGTGGCACAATATGGGAAAAGCCGAAACGAGTTTTACCTTATAATCGAGACCCATGTGGATGCTTAAGGCATGAAAGTTATGTGTTCTAATTATTAAGCATGCATGTTGTATTGATATCTCAACGTCAAGGTTCTTAAGCTGAGTTGCAATATCCCCCATCTTCATGATGTGCTCATGCACACTTTTAATATTGGTGAGTTCCAATGATGAAAACTTCATAATTAGAGTCATGGCAAGCACATTTTCAAAAGTCTCAAATAGTGCACCAATGACCTCAACAAAGTCTTAGCATTACTATGCTGAGCAACTAAATCACAGATACTAAGAGATATTTTAGCTTTTATAAACATTGCACTAAGGCAGTTGGACTGCTTCAATTGATCATAAAAGGGCTATCTTAGCTACAATGCTTGAATCAGTAGGAGCATGTGGTTCGTCTTTCCTTATAGCATAATAAATGTCCATCAACCCCAATTTTCACCATTTTGTATAGGACCATCACACTTAGATTCAAAGAAATTTATAGGTTGCAAAACTGTATATCAAACAATCATGCTTATGTCATAAAATATGAGGCAAAACATACATAAATCATATTTTAGTAATATAAAAATGTCACAAATATGAATCACATAACATAAAAACTACATGCGGACTAAGTTTTTAATTTAAATAGATTCATAATTACATCTTGAAGAAACTACCATATTATATACATTTTCTTAATCTCTGTGGGTAAACTAAGAAAAATAATATGATATTTCATCATAATTAATCATATTAGTATAATGAAAATTCATCATATTAATATAATTTATTACAATCAATGTCCATTTCTAAATATGATCCAAAGGCTCTTAATATATAATTTAATTAATTACAAAATATAAACAAACCTCCAACAATTGTTTGTCAAAAATTCACGAAGATTCGGCAAAATTACAGGCACACTTTACTAACCCAATCCCCTCGTGTATTGATGGTATTGTCCAAATGAGATAGTTTGCATTAGACATTGCAATTACCCTTTTGAAATGAATGATCGTTCCCTTTATATACAGTTTCCAATCAAGGTGGTTACCAAATGGGCCATTGTCACGAAGAGGTACGAAGCGTAGATAAACTATATACGGAATAACCGCTACTTTAAAGAGAAAATGTAGGTTCGAAAATGTGGGATCACATTATATATATAACATTGCGAAGCAAAGTTGATCATGATTCCTGCATTCTGATACCCATCCAAGCTAGGAACAATAATCAAGGTAGGTAAAGTTCCTATCTAAATTAATTCTTGAATATTTCGTTTGCTCATTTGAGGCATTGCATTTTTTATTAAATTCCTGAATGAGATTATCTTGTCCCATGTTTTCCTATTGGCCTTTTAAATTGGGGATTAATCCTTAATTTTACAACATGCATACAATTGGTAGTCCGATTTCATGCTCGAAATATGACTCGTGATTGCATAGGAAAATTGCCAATTCGATCTCATGCCCGAGATATTATTCGTGATTTCGTTAAAAGTTGGTCAATTCAATCTCATGCACGAAATATGATTCGTTAATTTATTTCAAAAATTAGTTGGGTATTAATCATATTTTGCTAATTTACTACTGTGTGTTTTTTTTTCTTTTTTGTATGATTTTGTTTGAATTAATTTTTCTTCCATAAAAGAAAACCCAAAAAATATATATGAGTTGGATTTGATTCATGCCAAAACATTGCCTATTTTAGGGTAGTTTGCATGTTTAGAATAAGAAATTTATTTATTTCGAATTTTTGAAATAAAAATCCCAAAAACATTACTTTAGAATGTTAGTTTTTCTTTTCATTAATTTAAATCGCATGTTTAATTATTTGGTAATTTTAATTTTGAAATTTAATTAAAAATAAAAGAAAACATAAAAATTATCATGCACATGTCATGTAGAACTAGGTCATCCCTTGCATGTCATTTAGTCATTACAATTTTAGGATCATTTATATTTGTGATATGTTAGGATAGTTTTAGTCATATAATTGATATTGTGCGACATATAATTTGCATGTTAGGTTGCACATTGTGTCATGTTAGTATAAACACATTTTTGTACATCATTGCATTATATTGGACGTAGATTGGGATTCATGAAATCAGAGAAAATCTTAAAAGATTGAATGGGCACGTGCTAATTAAAAATCATATCTAAGGCTATTAATGTGAATTCTAAGCAACATTGTATATGCTTTCGTGACTATGGGGTAAGTCATGCAATTTATTTATTATTTTACTAAGTGTTAAATTGATGGATTACACACTTGCATGATTATCTCACACTATTGAAGTATTTGAGATCAAACAAGCACATTTGTAGAATCAATTATTCACAAAAAAAAATTGGATCAATGTAGGGCAAATTGTCCTATGGTCGGATCTAAGCGATTTTGACCTAGTTAAACATGTCTAAAAATTTCAAAAAAAAAAATACAAGACATGAAAAACACTAATATGAGCAACTTTCGTGAAGAAAAGTTCTCCCAAAAATCAACATATAGATCAATGCGAAAATGACAAAATCAGAGATCAATACAGAACAGACTGACCTAGGCTTGGATCTGAGTAGATTTGACCTAGTTAAACATATCCAAAAATCACGAAAAAATTACAAAACCTATACAAAACGATTTAGAACAAAACTTATGGGGAAATATTGTCCATAAATCATTACAAGAGCCTACACAAAAATAGTAAAATCTCGTTTCAAAACAAGAACATAATCAAAAATCCTCCTAAACTACTGCAAAATCGCTCATTTTCAAAGATATTTTTTGAAGGTCAAACGACACTTTATTGAGGCATACGACCTGTTGTTTCGAAGCTTGAGACATGTATTATTTAAGCCTAAGAGGACTCAAGTTGAAATAAGGTCATTTTAGACCTCATTTTGGCCAAAATAGTAAATCAAAAAGAAAAAAATTCAAAAAATTCAAAAGATAATTAAATATTAAATAAAAAATTTCATGTTAGCGCCAGGCATATCACATAGAACGGTCAACGTCCATGTTAGTAATTTTTAGCATAAATTAGTCGGATGAACTCAATTGGTACAAATGTGAATAAGTTTATAACTAAATTGAACCAATTGAAATGTTTATAACTGAATTGATATCAATAAAATAGTTTTAGGATTTTTTTAGCACTTTTCACATAAGTTGGTGTACTACATTGATCAATACATAAGGCATCACCATGTCTTTAACGGTGGTTGGAGAGAGAGAGAGAGGGGGGGGGGGGGAACAAGCAGAAGTCACTCATATTTGTTGTTGTGTTAATATGATTGCTTGATCTTCTTTTTTAGTTGGATGGACTCAATTGGTACAAATGTGAGTAAGTTTATGACTAAATTGAATCAATTGAAAGATTTAGAACTAGATTGGCACAAATATAATTATTTTAGGATTTTTTGGCAGAGAGAGAGAGAGAGAGCGGAAGTCCCTCATATCTGTCATTGTGTTAATTTGATTGACCGGAAGTCCCTCATATCTGTCATTGTGTTAATTTGATTGCTTGATCTTGTTTATGTTAGCAAATCCTAACTTGGCAAGAGAGGAACAACCAGAAATCCCTCATATCTATCATTGTGTTAATTTGATTGCTTGATCTTGTTTATGTTAGCAAATTCCAACTTGGCAATATCATGAGGTCTACAACAAGCGAAAGGAAGAGAGCTCTTCATACAAAAAAACAATTTCATATCGTAGGACCAGCTACCAGGGCTTCGGCTCACGACTCACCAAGTCCATGATATGAACGAGATATTTCCTAAGCTTAGGATTGACATATCAAAAGAACCTGATGCGATTTTCATCGTCATTAGAAGAAAAACATTAAAGGGCCACTTTTCGGAACAACTACTCAAGCCAAATGAGCACATCGTGTGCACTTCAAGAATGATGTTAAATGCAGTATTAGGGCAACTTGGTTTAGAGTTGGACCTGACAAACCTAATTGTGCAACCAGATTAGTCCCCATCATTCACTAAAACTGCACCGGATGTCACCCTCTGTGTTTGTCTTGCAAAGCAATTTAAAAGAAGAGCTATTATCTTGCTTGAATTTCATTTTCTATCACACATGAATCCATTACAGCGAGGATGAGTTGTGCTGTGACTTCATGTTCCTAATGTCTTAGAGTTCTCCGATGACTGTCATCAAATCATAAAGATCAAGACCAGCAGCGAGACACGAAACTGGTCATTCAATAGTGCACTCCACCAGCTCTTTCACAGAATGAATCACCACAGAGGCATGCTAGAGACATGAATATGTGCTGAATGAGAGGATGAGAGGAGACATTAAAAGGACTCGATTTTATTGAATGAAGAAATCAGCAAGCAACAAGTCATGTTTTGAACATACTTGACCACACATACCACCATACTAGGCCACCAACGTTATCAATCTTTCTATATCCACAATGATAAAAGACGCCTAGATAGCCCTAAACATTCGGTTTACGTATATTTCACCAAGTTCCTACAATAGTAATTGACATGAAAAACTTTGAATTCAATCACATAAAGGTGCATGTAGTGGCCATATCTTAACTGATCACACCATGACACTCACAAGCTGGTCTACCACATCCATTCGCCCATCACTGGCCTCCCCTGCCCAGGATAGAAACCTCTATTCCCACCTGGACACTCACAAGCCGGTCTTCCACATCCATCATAGCACATCACGGGCCTCCGCTGCACACAATAGCATGGTCCCCCACCATACCCTCCATAACATGGTGGACAACAGCACACCCCCACCGTTGGATACCCTGGCGGGTAGCCCATCACCAGCTTTGGTGCCTTTGGAGGTGGCGGCACAGGCACCTGCTGCGGAGCCTTCTGTGGAGCAGGTTTGGGGGCTTTCTGGGGCAGTGCTTGCATCGGCACAGGAGCAGGCTGCTTGGCGGTTTCTTCCGGTGGCAAATCGAACCTGACCTTCTTGGGCTTCTTGGTATCCTTGTCGGGCAGGATCTCGACGCTCAGCACCGTCTCGCCACCCTTGCAGATGATCTTCTGCTGGATTTTCTCTGGGCTGCAGCACACGACGGTGATTGACACCGTGTTCTGCTTTTCATCGTATGTCCGGTCTCGGACTTCTGTTGTTCACAAATTAATTCATAGCAAACTCAGTCGAATTAAATTATCACCAATGCAATAGTAATTACAAATCAAGAAATGATAACAATTTGAAACTAAAAGGAGGGGAAGCAAAAAAAAAAAAAAAAAAAAAGAAAACAGAGAGAGGGAGAGACAGAGGGAGAGAGACAGAGACAGAGAGACTCACGGGGAATTCCACAGAGAACTTTCTGTATCTTCTTGCGGCAGCGCGAGCACTGCAAATCCACCTTCATCAGCATTCTGGTCACCTGCAACAGACAAGAACAATACCAAAATCAATAAAGCCACGTGTATCAAATGAATGCGAAGAATAATTCGAGGATTTCCTTCTCCTAATCGTTCGCAGAGAAAGTATACGGGGGAAGATGCAAAACAGAGAAATGAACAAGATGGACCCAACAAAATAATAACCCAAATGGAGAGATAGTTGCTCTGAAGAATCACAATCATGGAATCATTAAAAAAAAAAAGGACCTAGAAAAGAAAAATGGAGTTGGCGGGTATCAAGAGAGATGAGCTCGAGGAAAGAGGAGGAGAAGGAGGAGGATTCACCTTCTCTGCCATAGCTGCGGGAGAGACAAGATCTGGAGAGCTCCGAAGATGAGTGAATGGGAGTGTGATGTGGTGAAGGAAGGATCGAGTGATGAGGGGGCGTCTGTGACAGATTAATATAAACGCTAGAAAGAGAACAGAGGTCCATATTCATTGACGAGAAAATATTGCGCAGGTGGGACCCGCCAAGTCAGCAAGAAAACATTCCACTCAAGCCTCTCTCTCTCTCTCTCTCTCTCTCCCCGCCAGTCAACCAAAGTGTGCGGCAAACTGGAATTTTGATGAGACTAAGGAAAAGGAGCTTGGCCGAACGTATGTCGGTTCGTCACTGTCACGTTGAATTCGAGGCGGAGCATGCGTTGCACTCATGACGTCAATGTGCCACATCACCTCCATTGCTGGTGGGCTTGCTGTCTACGGCAACGATAGGATCATGAACGGATACTGCACGTGCTTTACCGTCCATTGTCGGAAATTGATTGAACGTGACTTGTCTTTCGTGGGAATTCGTAGGTGCCTGTGCTGGGGTGAACCGTATAGTTTCATACGCCTCGATGCTCAGCTCAGTACATGGAACTAAAATTGCATGGATCGATGATCAAGGATGTCAAGTGATCGATCACAATACTAAATAAAATAAAGAAATAAATGGCTCACTAGATTTGACCTACCTACTCTCGTAGGAGAGAAGCACAAGATTTAACTAAAAATCAGATAACGTGACAAAGGGTATAAACTTTAAACTTTGAAAAGAAAAAAAGAACCTTATCGAGCTGTCTCCAACATGGGGCAGGTAATCACCCCATTTTTCTCCAAACCGACTTTCCATGGTTTGGTATGAAGTCCAAGTTGGACTTTGAATCCGTGACATAATTTAATCAAAGCATATCAAATTCCAAAAGGCTGTCTTTGATTGTTCACACGACTTGCATAGAACTTATACAACCAAATCAATCTGCACAAAGTACATCATGAAATTATAGAATCCGTGGAAAGAAGCCAAGAATCATTCTCCATCGACAATAGACCAAATTACACGGACAAGATTTGTTTGGCAACTTATATTAGATTTGGATAATGATGACCCGAACGTAGTAGTGGAATTCATCTATGTAAAGAGCTAGAAGTTAGTGATTAGAGAGAACGAGAAACTTACAAAATTTAAAGTGCGTGGCTGCTAGTTATATCTTAATGCCCTAAAAGGATCGTGCACATGGGTGTGCAAAAGTAGATCAATACTAGCGTGCAAAAGGATCGTGACGTAAAAGTATTTAAGTTCCCTTACTTAAATACTAGTGTTGAGCACCCGCTAGAGGGGTATGCAAAAGCAAATCAATTTTTTTTTTTTGATGACTCAAGAACCCCGACAGCCGGCTAAGCAAACCTGCACCCCGACATCACACTTAAGACATAAAGTGCCTCCACTAGGTTTCGAACCCCTCACCTTTGGGCAATGATCAATTGAGCTTTTATTCAGCAAAGCCACCACGGCCGATGGTAAAAAGCAGATCAATTTGTAAGGAAGAAATATAAAAATTGAGAATCACCTACATAAAAAAAAAAAAAGTAGTTATTTTTAAAGTTGCTGAAATGGTTGGTGGATGCAAGCTGATATTGATCTTTTGTAAAGGTTAATTTTGGAATTAACAAAAAGTAAGATGAGATGGTGTTTTGTTTTAAAATGTATAGACGTAATAGGCCTTAGTAGCCAAAATTGGTTGGCACATGCAAGGACGAACAGTATATTATGTGACAGTAATGTTAGATATATCGGTATGTTATCTATCAATCATTAAGCATGCATGCTTTCGGGCTTATATATTGTTATTCTACTTTCTATAAACAGAGATGCTTGATTTTTTGCTTAGATAAATGGTAAAAAAAAAAAAAATGATTAGCCATCGATACCATATAATTATCAATATAAGTAGGTAAACAATACAATTATATTTAAGGTCCACTTTATTTAAAATTGATTCAAAAAAAGAAAACAAGAGAGCAGTTTATAAGATTTAACTTATTAGTTTATCGTTAGACAATGTCGCAATCTCCTTTTTCGAGCACCCACTTACTTGCATAGGCGCCTGCAGAGGCTAGTGGCTCACTAAGTATTAAACTTAGCCTAAGCTCTCCCAAGCCTATCAATTCACGACTTATGATTTGCGTTGTTAACCTGCAAGTTAATTTCATTTAGAAGTTGCCACTAATTGATTTGAGATGGATTGATTAGAAATTCAAATAAAAAATCGAGATAACTACTTCACTCTTGTGCAACTAGAGAAATTAGGATCGGAAACTTGATTACATTAATTAATTACTAATATCTTTCCGATACCTAATCTTGTTTAAACATTAAGTAAAATATTTATACATCATTTTATACCAATCACGAGTTTTATGATTCAACTTTCTATTGAGGAAAAAGAAGTCCATCCATCACAAAGGCACAATTGGAATAAGGGAAATAAGCCAATAAGAAGTTAAACATGATTTTTTGTTTTCAAGAATTTTCCATGATTTTCTATGCATTTATGGAGAAAACTAATCAAAAATTATATTTTTCCTTGGTCATTTTCTGATTTTTGGAAAATATAAATATTTTTGGATTCTTCTGATTTTTGGAAAATGTAAAATGTTTTTGGATTTTTTCTTATTTTTGATTTGTTATTATTAAAAATAATATTATATTATATTATATTATTATTATGAAGGAAAACCGGATAGGAACCGACCCGTGTCGAATCTCCGGGTCGGTCCCGATCCGGGTCGCCCAGCCGCGACCAATCTAGGCCTAAATCACAGGCCCAGTCCAATCCCAAAATTTTAAAACAAAATTGAGCCCATTTTCAATTAAAAGAAATGCCCGGCCCACGATTCACATTAAACCAAGTCCAACCATTAAAGCGAAAAGCCCTAGCCCAGAACCAAAAAAGCCAACCAGGTCTCACGCCGACCCGGCCGGCCCGACTCACACGACCCGACTCCATACGTGCACTCATGCGGCCGCGGCTGCGGCTGAGAAGGGCTGAGGTGTACGGCCTTGCCCGCTGCGGCGCCGCCTCGCACACCCAGGCTGAGTTCAGCCTCCTTCCGACCAGCCACCGCCACCAACCATCGTCGCCGGTCACTGTAATTTCGTTCGCGGCCACCAAACTCTCTCGGGAATTTCATCAAACACCTGGAGGACGCGAACCAACCGAGGTTCGCAACAACACCGGGAGGGGAGCTGAGCGACGGGCGACGGCCGGAGCAACCTAATGAAGATCGGTCGGGGCAGGAGCTCGCTCACGATATCTCTCAAATATCAGCCTCTCTTCCCCACATCTCGGATTTCTCTCTCTATTTCAGATCTCGCTCGCTCTCGAGACTCCCTTGATGACCCTCAGGGGAAGTCCTTTGAGCTCGCTACTTCCGTGTGTTTTTCCTTGGCGCGCCGACCGGCCTTGGTGCGGCCGAACCAGCGTGCCCTCGGCCGTCCACTCTGTGGCGGGCTTAGCCCTGCTCTGCTCCTTAGCTCGGCGACATTGATGACGCCTGTCGCCGGCTATCCTAGTCTCCTCTGGTAGGGCATCCGGCGTGCCTGGCTCGCAGCGAAGAGGAAGGGAGGAGAAAGGAAAGAGAGAAAAGGGGGAGGAGCCGAAGAAGACGACTCGCCCTCTCTCTCTCTCTCTCTCTCTCTCTCTCTCTCTCTCTCTCTCTCTCTCTCTATATATATATGTGGACTAGATAGAAGAGAGAGAGTCTGCTTTGTGTCGGTCCAGGTAATAGAGAGAAAAGAGCCCCTTTTTTTTTTTTTTTTTATAATAATAATAATAATATTTTATATTTACCCAAAATGCAATAATAAAGTACCTACATGATGCGAAAATAATTTTTGTTAGAGTCTAATTGATCTCTGATTTTTTATGCAATTTTTATTATAAATACTTAGTCAAAATTTAGGTATCAACAGATATGTATATGTATATATATATATATATATATATATATCTAACAATTGAAACTAATTTAAATAATGAAGTAGGAATAATGATCTCAAGTTTTAATTTGGTCATTCGAAAGATTGAAACAAAATGACTATTGAAGAACATTTAAATATAAAAGAAATCCAAATACATTAGAATAAAAAAAATTAAAATTGTGGAAAGAAAACCAGACTTTATGTCAAATTTTTATAAATTGTTAAGTGAAAGTCATCCATATTACCATTAAAACATTCTTCTTGCTATTAGTGAGACGAGTGTATACATATTGAGTATGGTATGTTTCTATCAAAATTTTATTGCATAGAAGCACGATTTTGTATGGCAATGTGCAAGTGTATATGTTTGGTATAGCTAATGTGAGAATGAACGAGGTGCAAGGCATACAGATGAGTACTCAAGGGATAGTAGGCAATGGAATATGAACACATAATTTCATAGTTTTTATATGAACACACATGATGTAGTTGGAATGGTGAGGGAGCTAGGGGATATACATTTCGGAGCATCCTCCACACACACTCTTCCATAAATAATTCCTAGCTTATTTATTGAGGGACTCCGCCGCCTTTAGACATGCAAAATCCTCGACTTTCTACAATATCTACTGCCACAGGAAGATTGCAACGCACAGGCTCAGCTGGGTCTATATGTCCTTTCTCCTTCATAATTTCTAATCCTTTTGCTGACTTAGAATGGTAGCTATACCGTTCAACGATGGATGTTCACATACAATTATTCTTCAAGATTTTCTTCCTAATAAAGTAGCCTTATCTGCTAAGGATTTGACTTCAACTTCCAACTTCTTCAACTTGGACTCTTCAACTTTCTAACTTGTTCTTCAAGACTTTCCAATCTAATTCTTTGACTTCTCTTCTTCAATATTCTAAAGCAGCCCAAGAAGGCTAGATAGTTCATAAATGGATCACAATTTCCAACCGTTTCTTTAATCTTTTTAATAAAGTTTTCTTCTATAAGAGACATTAGTAGAAAGGTTTGAGACATCACTTATATGAATTGATAATGTACATATCAAACATAGCTAGTTAATAACTTAACTTTTATGAAGAATGCTTACAGTTTCTCATGTTATAGGTTTAGAAGTAAGCATATGACTTGAAAGAGAGATAAGAATACTAGGAGTACCATAATTTGTACAGAGCTCACTTGAATGCCAACAATTTAATAAGACCACTTGAGTACCATCGGCCATTTATCTCCTAAAAAAATCTGATGCAGCATTATTTAGGAATATATAAATCTGCACTGGACAAATGCTTATGGTTTTCCCATAGCCAGGAAGGTATTGGACCCCAACTTCTCGGATAGCTTCGATGTGCTGCATAAACCACACACGGCCCATCCCCATTGGACATTTGCTTCTATCCTTGAAATGCCTTTTCAAGTGAGTTAGAGTTAGATTTCACTTTAGAGTTGATAAAAACTTTGGCGTCACGAAGGACTGAAGTATGCCTTGTCCTTCAAGTACTCCACCCTAAAAGTCTTGAAGTATGGTATAAAGTGCAATTACGGCAAGAGAGAGAGAGAGAGGCCTTCAGCTCCAAGTACTCCGCTGCAAAAGCCCCTAAAGTCCAATAAAATGGTAAAAATAGTAATTGCAACGTTTTATTGTATGTATGGGATCAATACACAAGAAATCCACAATCTTGTTGTGAAAGTGTGATTAAATTTTAAAATTTTCAAAAAAGTACAATCAAGTCTTACTATTACACTTTGTCAATTTGGCTAACGGAAAATTCTAAATGTAATATTTTTGAATTTTTTTGAATTATCATTTTTTATTTTTTTTAATCCAATTCAAGTAAGATTCAAGGTTAAAAAAAAAAAAAAAAAAAAAAAAAAAAAAGGACTCAGAGCAAAATAGTGGGTTCATACTTTAGTTAAAGTTAGCACCACGTAGGAAAGAGAGAAAAAATCCACGTTAGTATTTTTCTTTAGTTAAATTGAAGGAATTAAATGAAGGACTTGATTGCATAAATTTAATAAATTTTGGGAGTTAACTGTACTTTTTGAAAGTTTTTTGACTCAACAACACTCAGGAGAAAAGTTTCAGCACTTTTTGCGTACTTACATGTATGTGTTGTTTTCATTGGTCAAAACTTTTACGTTCTGCCTACTCTTGTTGTCCAACATGTTTCTATTGTTTGATGCGGCAAATAAAATCCCATTTGCTTCGGCAACTCATTAATCTATCTTGCAAAGTGAAACCCATCCTCAATCATGAAAACTGTACAACTTAAGCATCATGTTATTGTGGTCCTGTCATAATTATTTATTGCACAATTTGATGAGTGTTCTGTATACTATAGTTAAACTCGACGAAACACCTACATTTTTTGAAATTGCCTCTGCACCATCAAGAGGTGGGAGGAGGAGCCCTTTTTTTGAGAGATCTGACCCTACTTATATTAGGATTCACAAATGGAGTCCTCATTCTCTCACCTCTAGGGCTCTAAGCCTCTTTGATCAAAAGAATCAGTTGAAAATATGTTGATGCTTATCAAGAAAGATAAAATAAACTTCGAATAACTCCTTAGAAACATGTAAATTATGGAAGCCCATTCTTAATCCAATTGGAGGTGCGATTTAATTAGATTATTTAAATATCAAATCACACCATTAGACGTCTTAAACTCTTAGAAAAATTGTCAGTGGTTTCACAAAATTTTACATGATATGAAAGAGGGAGATTTCTAATTCACATCTTTCCAAACCGCTAATTATCTTTCCTATTGTATATTTTCATGTTTTAGTCTTAAAAAAAGGCCTAATTGATGCATAAGATGGAGTGGTAGACTCTTCATTCAATCAACATAGATCGCTAGCTAAGCCCTTTTTTTTTTTTTTTGACTTAGGTGGATTGCTTTGCTTTGCGCTTCTTCTCTTATGCTCCTTTTTCCCTAAAGGAATTGCTGCTTACCATCGTCAACAATGTGAAGCCCGAACCTGCTTGTCTAGGCTTGAATTTGCCCTCACGTTCTTGACTTGTCTCTTCTTTCGTTTTCATGGCCCGAGCCTCAATGATAAGGCAAGAGCTTAGGCCTAACCCGGCTATCTCCATCACCCTATACCTATATTTTCTAGGCAAGGTTTAACAAATCATGTAACTTGATGAAGGAACTGTTGGAAATTAATATCCAGAGAATACACACTGTTTGTTGTAATCAGAACATCAATGTAAAGAAGATGATAACGGCTATATAATATTCTTCTTTTTATGTAAACTTACAACTCTTGGAGAAGAATAATATAATATATCACTGAAAATTAACATAAAATTGGAGGTGAGGTACGGATAACTGAATCTCCTTAAGGCGGTTAGTTCCTGCCAATGGTGCCCCGCAGATTCACAAACTATGCCTCCCAAGATACAACACCTCGAACCCGTTTGGATTAGCACTATGCAAACAGGACTCTGTCTAACCATTCAATTGAACCAGCACACTCAGGAAAAACATAAGAGTAAAGCCTTTTGGAATCGAGCCAGAAAAAACCAAAACTCAACAAACCAAAACCCCTCATGAAGCTCTATGCTCATATCTATTTATAGAGAATTTTAGTTCATGTACTAAAGAGATACATGAATTAAATAGACCCGTGTATCCACGAGATTCATGAATAAAGAGATACGTGAATCTAAGAGATTCATAAATAAAGAGATACGTGAATCCAAGAGATTCATGAACTCAATAAATACATGAATTCAAGAGATTCATGAATTCAATAAATACATGAACTAAAAGATACATGAATCTAGGAAATTCATTAATTCAATAGATACGTGAACATAAAAGTATAGGAAATTCATGAATCCAAAAAGAGATACGTGAACATAAAAGTATAGGAAATTCATGAATCCAAAAAGAGATACGTGAACAGAAAAAACGTATCTTAATTATTGGCTTCCGTTGATCCATTAACCATAATTATAACCATAATTACAACAATCCCCCACATTAATGGATCAACAAAACATTTTTTGACTCGAAGGAATCTGAGCATGCCTGTTGAAATAAACCGCATCAAGATAGGTAGCTTTCGCTTTGAACCTTCTTTAGTGAAAGCCTATTGGACTTACTTAACTAGTCGATAGACTAAGCCTTGAATCGCCAGTTGTTTGTGTAAGCCTAGACAATAAACCTCACACGGAGTATTTCCAATTCAAGATTGGTTCTCGGTTGTGTTCGTTCTTTCGGCCCTGAACCTCTCGGGATTCATGCGTGCTTTAGAAAATCTAGCCTTTAAAGATTTTCATAGAGTCGGCCAGCTCCACGCATATAGGTGCATTCCTATTAAAGATATCCTACCATATCTCACTTGGATGTTATATTCCAAGTTATAGGAATCATTAAACGCATAGCGTACCCTTAATAACGCTGTAGGAAAGCACTGTTGCATCATAGAAATGGGAGACAGTGCTCACACTAGAGTTTCCAAAATTTGCGTTGTCCTATTGAACCTAGTCCATGGGATCTCCAATCGCATAGGTTAGGTTTCCACCCTGGAATCTCTTTATTGGGTTAAGGCTCTTAAACCCATTCCCCTCGATGCGCAGTTTATATGCTCTCTTGACAAACCTTTTGTCAGCGGATCCATAATATTTTCTTTTGACTTTACAAAGTCTAAAAAATGATTCAATTTGAGAGCAACTGCTTTCGGTATTGTGTCTACGACGAATGTGTCTGGACTTACCGTTATAAATCACATTATGCACCCCCACACTTTTAGAAAATTGTAGGATAGCAATTTTTCATTCCATAACTCGTATGGAGTTTTACCTATCTCTCTGTGGGGTATTTTATTAAGAATATAATTTGCAGTTAAAAACCGCCTCCCCCCACAAGTTCTGAGGTAAACCTGAACTCAAAAGTATGGCATTAGCCATCTCCTTTAGTGTCATGTTCAATCGTTCAATAACTCTATTTTGTTGTGGAGTATAAGGTACAGTCGTTTGGAGAGTTATTCCAAAACTAGCACAAAACTCCTTGAAATTGATTGAACTATATTCTCCTCCTCTATTCTGAGGTGTAGAATGAGATCTTCATGGCTCATCTCCTTCCGTTTGTGCTTCAAATAATTTTGAAGTCTGACCAGTCCTGAGGCAATTTCTCAATCATAGCCACCACTTGGAATGATTCACTAAGTATCATTCTCTCAGCAGAGATGTCACTCAGAATTAATTGTAATTCTTGGACCTGACTCATGACAGTTTTAAAATCCACCATTTTGTAGTCCAAGAATTTGGCAACCATAAATTTCTTGGTGCCAGCGTCCTTAGTCTTGTATTTCTTATCTAAGGACTCCCACAACTGTTTAGCAGATTCAATATTACAATAAATGTTATATAGAGAATTCACTAAACAGTTAAGAATATAATTTCGGCATAAGAAGTCTCCATGCTTTCAAGCCTCCAACGCACCAAGCGTCGTGACATCTTGCTCATTTGGACTAATTATCGGGCACACCTCCGATAAATATTTCGTAAAATTAAGCATGGTCAGATAAAAGAACTTCTTTTGCTACCATTGTTTAAAGCCCACTCCGGTGAATTTTTCCGGTTTCTCATTAGCAGTAACTGGAGGTGTTGCCATCACAGTAGGCAAGGTTCGTTGAACCATCCCTCCAAAAACAGAGCCAAAAGCCATTTGGCCTACACTGTTCTGAAAAACAGTCCGGGGCATACCAGTCGTTATGACTTGCACCCGCACCACCAAAATTGGTGTTGGCCCAAGGGCCCGTAGCATTGGTTGCTACAAATTCAGACCTAGAGGACTGAACATCTTCCATAGCAACGGTCAAATCGACCATGGGAACATCTCCTGAAACATTCGGGACATTGAAAGACACTTGATTGTTTTCAGCCATCTCACTAAACTGACAAGAACAACAAACAGTGAGTAAATAATCGCCTTAAGATTGTTGGAAATTAATATCCAGAGAATACACACTGTTTGTTGTAATCAGAACATCAATGTAAAGAAGATGATAACGGCTATATAATATCCTTCTTTTTATGTAAACTTACAACTCTTGGAGGTGAGGTACGGATAACCGAATCTCCTTAAGGCGATTAGTTCCTGCCAATGGTGCCCCGCAGATTCACAAACTATGCCTCCCAAGATACAATACCTCGAACCCGTTTGGATTAGCACTATGCAAACAGGACTCTGTCGAACCATTCAATTGAACCAGCACACTCAGGAAAAACATAAGAGTAAAGCCTTTTGGAATCGAGTCAGAAAAAACCAAAACTCAACAAACAAAAACCCCTCATGAAGCTCTATGCTCATATCTATTTATAGAGAATTTTAGTTCATGTACTAAAGAGATACATGAATTAAATAGACCCATGTATCCACAAGATTCATGAATAAAGAGATACGTGAATCTAAGAGATTCATAAATAAAGAGATACATGAATCCAAGAGATTCATGTATCCAAAGATACATGAATTCAAGAGATTCATGAACTCAATAAATACATGAATTCAAAAGATTCATGAATTCAATAAATACATGAACTAAAAGATACATGAATCTAGGAAATTCATTAATTCAATAGATACGTGAACATAAAAGTATAGGAAATTCATGAATCCAAAAAGAGATACGTGAACAGAAAAAACGTTCTTAATTATTGGCTTCCGTTGATCCATTAACCATAATTATAACCATAATTACAACAGGAACTAATTGAGATGTTGCACTTAATTAGGATCTTCTCAATCCCTAGAACAATGAACTGATATGGGGCACTAGGTTTTGCAAACTCATCGAACAAACAATCGTGTACATTTTGATTGAAATCTTGTTAATTAATCAAGTTTATTGAAATTGTTTTTTGTACATAAGTTAAAAAAGATGGTTTCACATTGTAAGAAGAATTTTAGATGGATAGGACTAATTATGAAGTCATCATCACCCCCACGATGGGCCTAGGCTAGGCAATGCAGTTGCATTGTCGTGCCGAAGCCCAAACTTGTTAGCCTAACCTAGGCCCATGACATGATCCACTTTCTTGATTTTCAACTTAGAAAGTCATAGAAATAGGACAATCAACCTGGAAAAATTTATAAAAGCCAAGATAACCACATATGAATCTAAAGATAGATTAAAGACTTTTACCAATGGAATGGACCCTTAACATATGATTCGATGATATGGATTTAAAATAAGTACTTCTGATACATTTAAAGTTAAGATGATAAGCTATAACTCATTTTTTTTTTTTTTGTGTTCAACGAATATTATATATTGGATTTGGGATCATGAATTTATGATATTATGTGATAAATATACATAGTGGGTGATTAAAATATTTACTATCACCAAGTGGTACTTGTACACACCATTTCTTCTTATCATGTTTTTGAAGTCCTTCAATTAGTGTTAAGTAGGACAAGAGCAACAATAACAAGAAACTTTTGGTAATTGAGTTTTTAGTATGCATTGAAGATGAATCATACGTTTTGTTGGATTATAGATACTTTGGTATGTTGGTTTGAATGTGAAGCCGCATTCTTCAAATGGAGAGAATGATTACTCTGTCATTATCCAGATTTTTGTAGGATTTGAGATGTCAATCGTTTCAAAAGAAAGAGGGAAACATGACCTCGCCCCTAGATATAAGCCAAGGACTCGCACTTCTCCTTGATCCCCACCTTCTATCTTTTCAACTCAGGCATGATTCATAAAGTGGCACGTGGATGTCCTCGTCTTGTTCGGCAGAAGGACAATTATAGAGGAAACTAAAGTCGAGGAGAATTGAAGCTCTCGCGAAAAGTTTTGTACGTTGATAATAGAGAGAAACCAATTAGAGATTGATTGGGCAATGTAGTAGTTAAGGAATATGACGTGCACCGTCAGGCCTTATCAACTCTATTATTATTGTTTCCTGATGGAAGGACGACGGGAAGAGGAAGGACCACCACTAGCATAAAACATCTTTATCTGGCGATGTTTTCATAAATATCGCGAAAATGCAAATGTTGAAACTGAAATTTGAATGACCCTAATCAATTTTGCTTTGTATATGAGCGGACTGGCTTTTCATAAAATCAAATCCATACTAAACTTTGTTGAAAACACCATGGAAAATTTTTCAGATAAACTGTTAATCAGTCCTAAACTTGCTATACGAATGCTAATCTAATCCTAAATTTTTTTAGTTTTATCAATTTGGTCCTTAATCTTAATATGAAAGATCTCGGGTATCTTCATTATATTTTAGGAATTGAAGCCAAACGTACTTCTCAAGATCTATTTCTTTGTCAGACCAAGTATGCCATTGATCTACTTAACAGAGCTCACATGACAGAATGCAAACCTGTCTCAACTCCTTTGCCACTTAGATCAATTGCTATGACAAATGATGATGCTTTGCGTGCTGATCCACTTCCACTTGAGTATAGAAGTATAGTAGGCAGTCTTCAATATTTGACGATCACCCGACCTGATCTTGCCTATGCAACAAATCTGCTATGCCAGAAAATGTAGAATCCAACAATTGCAGACTTTCATAAATTGAAAAGAGTCATTCGGTATGTTAAAGGAACAACACATCTAAGGATCTTCATCCATTCTAACAGTTCTATAGCCCTCTACGGATACTCAGATGCTGATTGGGCTGGATGTGCTGACACCAAATGTTCTACTACTAGTTTTTGCACTTATCTTGGCTCTAATCTTCTCTCTTGGTTAGCCAAGAAACAACCTACCGTATCACGCTCTTCCACAGAAGCTGAATATCGAGCACTTGCATCAACTACTGCTGATCTTACTTGGATTAGCTTTGTCCTACGAGATATTGGTATATCTCTCATATCACCCACACTCTTGTTCTGTGATAACAAATCTGTTATTTCTCTTATAGCTAATCCCATCCTACATGCTTACACTAAGCATATCGAAGTTGATTTTCACTTTGTTCGTGAAAAAGTATCCTCAGGTTCTATAAATGTTCGATATATTCCAAGTCATCTTCAGCTTGCTGACATCTTTACTAAGTCCTTATCATGTTTTGCTCACTCTACTATTAGAACCAAATTGGGTATGGGATTCTTAACCCTTCCCAATTTGAGGGGGATGTTAAGGAAATAAGAACAACTCAGCCAATGCAGAGTGACTACTTTGCTATCACAACTTCAACAAAGGAAGATAATGAAAGTGAAAGGGCTGCAGCTATTGTAAAGATCAAAGGAAGTATAGCACAAAGCGAAGCACACAAGTCAGGGGAGACTATTTAACTGGGAAAGCCACGTCATGAAGTGAGTCGGTGATGAAGACCTCAATTTACACTTGTGCTGTTATTCAGTTTAGGATGAAACATATTTAAAAAAAAAAAAAAGTTTTCTTCATTTCTGTTTTGAAGTTCAGTTTTTTCCTTTTTCTTCTTCTTAGAGAAGTCTTCTTAGCAGCTTCGCTGAGTTCATAAGAGAGAGTGAGAAACAAAGCACGCCATTGAAATGTTCTCTGTGATGTATAGCATATACTGTGTAAATACAAAGGGAGAAGAAAGTTTCATAATCATTCTTCAGTCTTCATTCATCTTGTTCATCTTCACAAAAAGAAGAAGGAAGAAAAATGGAGTTGGCGGGTGTCAAGAGAGATGAGTTCGAGGAAAGAGGAGGAGGAGGAGGAGGATTCACCTCTGCCATAGCTGCGGGAGAGACAAGATCTGGATGTTGGAGAAATCTTTCCAGAATATTTTGAAGCTGACAAAACGATTCTATCAGTCTAGTCTGGATATTTGCAGACCTCCTATTTAGAGTCTGAAGACTTTTTGATCACCAGACTCAGCACTCAAGACTCAAGACTCAAGACTATTCTCATTGACAGCTTTTCTAATCCAGTGATGAAGGCAATCCAGTGCCGAAGTATTTGGTTGAGGATTTAGTCCTATCCTCTGGAGAAGATCTCTTGGCTGGATAAATATAATGGATTCTTTTATTCGTAATCAAGATCGTTTGAAGATCCGATGGTCGACGAAATATTCTTGGAAAGTTCTATTCTTGAAAATCAAGATCCTGATTGTATGGGCGTATAGGATTGATGGGCTATTGTCAGGTTCCTTTAATAGCTCAAATGATCTTCTTGATTGATTCCATCCAACGGGTAGATTGGAGGAATTCCTTTGGTAAGTGTCAACGGGTATGATGGCATAAAGGAGTATAAAAGGAAGACGTTCTAGTTGCTTTAGTACATGATTAATAAAGAAATTCCAGAGTCTGAAGCACCTTAATTATTAGTCGATACATTTTGAGCGAAATTGCATACACAAAGAGTGTTTGTACTTAGTGATACCTTGAATGAGTGTGGTAGATCATCTATACCGAGAAATCAAGGAAGAACAATACTGTAACATCTCTTTGTTTATAGTGGAATCCAGCCAATAGGCTGTCGGTGCAGAAGAGTGGACGTAGGCTTGAATTAAGCCGAACCACTATAAACCGCGTGTTCAATTCTCTCTTCCCTTCTCTCAGTCTTACTTTGATTATTGTTTGTCTCAAATCTATCAACTGTCTATTATTGTACAATTATCGAGAAAAATCTTTTATATACCTATTCACCCCCCTCTAGGTACTTATACTAGCTATATCACTGGAGAGCTCCGAAGATGAGTGAATGGGAGTGTGAAGTGGTGAAGGAAGGATCGAGTGATGAGGTGGCGTCAGTGACAGATGATTATGAACGCTGGAGAAAGAGAACAAACTGGTTAAGAAAGAGAAAGGTCCATTTTCATTGACGATAAAATATTGCGCAGGTGAGATTCGCCAAGTTAGCTAGAAAAAATTCCACTCAAGCCTCACCCTCTCCCTCTCCCTCTCCCCGTTACGTCACCGACACACAGACACTCCCTCTCTCCGCCAGTCAACCAAAGTGTGCGGCAAAGTGGAATTTTGGTGAGACTAAGGAAAAGGAACTTGGCCGAACGTATGTTGGTTCGCACGTCACCGTCACGTTGAATACTAGGCGGAGCATGCGTTGCACTCATGGCGTCCATCGTACCATAAAAGCCAAAATAAACATGTACAAATCTAAAGATAGATTAATGACTTTTACTAACGGAATAGACCATTATTATATGATTCAATACTATGGATTTAATGAATATTTCCAATATGTATAAAGTTAAGTTGATAAGATATGACTCATTTTTTGTGTTCAACGTATATTATATATTAGATTTGGGATTATGAGTTTATGATATTATGTGGTAAATATGTGTAGCGGATGATCGAAATATTTATTACACACTAAGCGGTAGTTGCACACACCATTCTTATCATGTTTTTGAGGTCCCTCAATTAGCCTTAAGTAGGACAATAGCAATGATATTGACAAATTTTCGGTGAGTTGAGTTTTCGGTATGCATTGAAGATGACGACACACATTTCATTGGATTATAGATACTCTGATAGGTTGATTTAAATGTGAGGCCATGTCTTTCAGGTAGAGAAAATGATGGTCGTATCATTACCCCTATTTATGTCAGATTCGAGATGCGATATTTGTTAGTCTATTCTTACTTATTGTCCATCGTTTCAAAGAGAGAGGGAAACATTGTCTCCCCCCCTTATATAAAAGCCAAGGACTAGCAGTTCTCCTAGACCCACACCGTCTATCTTTTTCAACTCGGCATGATTCATAAAGTGGCACGTGGATTTGCCTCGTCTTGTTCAGCAGAAGGACAAGACCATAGGAGAAACTAGAGTCGTGGAGAATTCAAGCTCTCGTGAAAAACGTTGTAAGTTGAGAACAGAGAGAAACCAATTAGAGATTGATGGGGGCAACGTGGTCAAGGAATATGACATGCAACGTAAGGCCTTACCAACTCTATCATTATTGTTTCCTGACGGAAGGACAATGGGAAGAGGAAGGACCACCACTCCCATAAAACATTTTTATCTGGCGATGTTTCATAAATATCGTGAAAATGCAACGGTCGAAACTAAAATTTGAATGACTCTAAACAATTTTGCTTTGTACACAAGCAGACTTGCTTTTCACAAAATCAAATCCACACTAAAATTTCTTGAAAACATCACGGAGAAATTTTCAGGGGAATTGTCTAATCAATCCTAAACTTATTTAATCGAATGCTAATCCAATCCTTTTTTTTTAATTTTATTAATTTGGTTCTAAACCTTTGTACAAAATTTCAATGTAGTCATTTTGGCTAATTTTCGTCGAAAATGCTTAATGTGGTAGTGTGTTACAGAGGATGACTGGCAATAATTGGACCACAAATTTAGCAATTTTAGGGGAAAATTAGCTAAAAAGACTACATTAGAATTTTCCGCAAAAGTTTAGAATTGACTTAGCATAATAAAAAAATTTATGATTGAATTGTCATTCGTACAATAGATTTAGGATTGATTGGGTAATTATTTCAAAAAATTCTATTTAGCATACTTCTTCGTTTGTATTCTAGATCATTCTAATTGTTGATATTTCACAATCTGTCTTTGTCTCTCTGTCCTATTCATGTCTAATGAATGGTTCCAATGGATCCCCAAGTACGAAAAGAAATGGAAAAGAAAGCTCTGAGAGTATGGAATCTCATCTAAATAAACTATATCGGCCATGATACACCCATAATCGTATGTTACAAGTATCAAATCAGCAAATACATTAAAGACCACCGGAGGTGATAGGTAATACAAAGGGTAATAAGTTAAAACCTATGTAAGCATAATACAACATATCAACCCGCTTGTGTACGCGTAATCAAGATGCGACAACAACGTATATCTAATGGAATATACTATATACCATGCTTCTCTCAATGCATCAATAAATCTTAACTATTGCTGAAATCTCATTTTCATAACTTAATGGTTGGTATTTATTGAGGCAGTAAAGGAAGCATCGTGCGAGCTAGAAGATTCATCTCGTGATTTGATAGATCTCATAAAAACACTAAGTCACGGGAATGAAAACCTCATTTCGGCAAATACTTCAATACTCTCCTCACATGAGCATGCAGGAAGTTTCGCAGTCGTAGCCGGCATTGGTGCATACCGATAGCCTTCCGTAGTCACAACCATGCAGGCATGCTGAAGAGGCGTTTCCATAGCTACAGTGATCGCAACACTGTGGGTAAATAGGTCTCCGGCATGTGCACTTGTGGGCCGGTCTCCCACATCCATCAGCGCACATTGGTGGCCCCTCGCAATGACAATTGCATGGACAGAACCGACCACAACCCTGATTATGACATGAGAAACAAACATACACCTTCCCCATCACATACACCGGTTGAGGAGGAGGGGGAGGTGGAGGAGGTGGCGAAGGTGGCGGTGGGGGAGGTGGTGGAGGGGGTATAATGTCGATGCGTAGAATTATATCTCCTCCCTTGCAACATATCTTTTGTCGGACCTTCTCAGGATCACAACCCACCACTTTGATCTTCACTGTGTTTTGTTTCTCGTCGAAGGTTTGATCTTTTACTTCTGCATGCACAAAGTTTTATTAGCTCCATTTATCACGATCACTCGGTGCTATTCATCATAAATAGTAGCGGGTAAAGATGCAACACATAATAGGAGTGATCAGTTCGTAGTCTAGTCCATTGGAACTGGTCACTATTTTTTCTTTTCATGTTTTCATCTAGATATCATATCATCCAAAGCATGACCAGAAACAAATTAAGAGCCCAAAAAAAAAAAAAAAAAAAAAATCTTATGCTTCCATCTAGATATCTTATTATTCAATTATAGATTCTTATTTCCTCGGAAACAATAAACTAAACCCACCAATTTTTGAAAGAAGTAAAAAAAGAAAGAAAGTATATTTAGTCATTCTAATCGGGTCTGATTCCCCCTTGGAATGGGGAACCGGAAGACACTCCCAGTAATTGGACCAAATTAGCTGGTTTAGTTTGATTCGGGTGAATCCTGGTTCGGGCAATCCGCTGTGCACACTCCTACAGTACACAATAGAACTGATGCACGTACAATGGAGAAAGAGGAAAGGGAAGAAAAAGAATTGATGCATACCTTTGTTATTCATCAACATGATAAGAGAAGTCTGCAGATTAATTAATCAAGGTAAAGGCGAGGGACTCACGAGGGATCTCACACAGGATTTTCTTGATCTTCTTGTAACAGCGACAACATTGAAGATCCACTTTGATTGCCATCTCCGTGACCTTTAACATTGAAAGCAAGCATAACAAATTTAGCTACAACATTGGGAAAGAATGGCCAAGAAGCTAAATTCGAAAATTTAGATGAGACACCAAGATGAGAAGAATAGGAAGAGAATCGAATAGAAGAAATTGAGAACATCGATGAGATAAAGAGGCAAGCTGAAGTGAATGCGGATTTTGCACCTGCTCTGCCATGTTTCTTGAGCTGATAAGATGAACTGCCTCCTTAACAAGTTTGGCTGCTTTAAATAGCGAAACGTGAAGGTTCTACGTTGGTTCTGGTGTCACTTTCGCGTTGAATATTAGGAAGAGCATGCGTTAAACTCATGACGCTACAGTATTACATCACCAGGTCACCTGCATTATTGGGCTTTCGCTTGTTTTACCTTCCATCATCAAGAGAATTACACTCGATCACAGTCCGTACTAAATAGAAACAGGAAAAACACGGAGGCGATTGCTAAAATTTCATGGGTGAATGTGTTGGGTTGAACCATATCGTTTACACGTTTTGATGGTTCGCTCAATCCATGCAACGGAAACCGTATGGATTGCCCATCGAGTATGTTGCAAAACATTTGCTCAAACGGTAATAAACAAAACAAGAAGGTAACTCAGATGTTGGATTCACTAGTTCGATCAGTATGACTTACTTCATAGGGAGAGAAACACGGGGTTCATTTATAAAGTAAACGATATAAAGGATATTAGAATCATACTTGAGTCACTCAAATAAGCTCAGTGTTTTTTAGCCTTCAACCACACTCAATAACTCGCATAGTGTTCAATTCCCATATCTTTTGACAAAGAAGTTCACAAATCTTATCACAGGATTTATTAACTCCAAACACAAACTCGTTCTTTCGTGGATGCACTTCACGATCAGCACTTGAACTCCTGAAAATTCTCCACGAATTCCATTGGAAGCCACGAAGCAGGAGATCACATTCTGATCACCAACGGCGTCGAATAAATACCACCTCCCTGGAGAATATTTATCTTAAATTTTTAAGCGGAAACTTTCTTGAGCTGTCTCCAACATTTGACTGGGAAATTGCCGTTCTTTCCACACCAACTTTACATTGTTTGATCCAAAGTCCAAGTTGGTTTTTGAAACCGTGACATGATTCTAATAAAGTATATCAAACGACAAAATATTAAGTTATAAGTTAGACCATGTTGGAATATTAAAAAGACGAGTTATGCATATATGAAAGTGGCAGTGACAATGCAATAGAAATTCAATACCTTTATATGGGAGATGATAAAAAGGAAACTCAAATCTCTATTTGTTAACATATGCAATCAGATCCACTTTCACTCAAAAGTTTAAGCTAATGAATTATGTGCACCATCACCGTCATGTTTTATAGCTAGCGAGACTCTTGTGGAATTCCATCTAGCCCGACGGTGTCTTGAAGTGTTTTTCTGATTGTTCCAACAACACCGGCGATCATCCAACTACCCCTCGTGATTTTGCTCTTATTCTCTTTTGCAGGATTCGCCGACATCCAGCAAGGCCATCGTCTCCCCACATACGTGAAAATCACGCCAGATTTTTGTGGCCACCGCTCGCGAGCCTGAAGTCCAAGCTGCATCTCTCACTGCCCCGAAGTCCACGGTCAAAACAAGCGAAAGGAATATTTTTTTGGGTAAGGATAACGTGAACAGTTTGGTCTGTAGTGACGTACAAATTTCGTAAAAAGAAAAATAGTCAATGGTTCTTTGTCGAGAAACCGTCACCACCGAGCTTCACCACCGAGAACTTGCTGCTCCCAGCCTACGCCGCGCGACGATCTGCCGTTACCGTTGCTGATCTTTCACCAATTTGCGGAGTTGTTCCTCGGTTTAGCCGGACGAACCACTCCGAGACTACCATGCCAAGCTAGCCTTGCCGCTCTGGGTGACTCCACAGCGATCCATCCGAGCACCGTCGGTCTACATTATCGCGAGTAGTCTCGCGAGCTTGCCAGATACCATTGCCATACAGCTCGTGAGCCAGCCACATTGCCGAGACCACCACCGTCAGCCGCCCTCGTGATCCTCTTGTTAGCTTGAATTTAGAAACAACGTCCACGGATTAGGTAATGATCATGACCTTCAAATTTCACTGCCTATTTTAAATGATTGTTATCTAGCTATGATTTTGTTGAAATTTTAGGCGTTACCAGAGAGGATATTATTGGCAAAAAAATCATTATAATTACTTATTTGATCCGGAAAACTTCATATCACTTTTTTAAATTTTTTAAATTTTTTTCTTGTTCAGATTTAAAATCACTATAATTACTAATTTGATCTGTAATACTTTGGATCATCTTTGCATATGGTGATGTCTAGGGTTAAAATAATTATTAATTTAATCCGTGAGACGATGGATTATTTTTTAATTAGTTAATCCTTTGTGCAAAATCTTGATTAATACCTTGAGTTGGATCGAATATGATGCTTATATGTGATAACTGCCTATTTTGGAAAAAAAAACAAAAAACAAATCGCATCGCATGATAGACAAGGTAGTTTCCTAAAAAATGCTAAGATTGCATGTTTAGAATTTATCTAGTTAGATTTTTAGATTAGATTTGTATGTTAAGGTAGGATCTACTTAATTAAGATAAGTTTCCGAATTAAAATAGAATTTAGTCTAAATTATTTCCTAGTTTAAATAGGATAACTTGTCAGGTTTGGTAGCAATTTTCATTAATTATTTATTTCGAATTTTAATGAAAATACCAAAAATATCATGTGCATTAGGTTCATTTAATTAGAAATTGCTTATCAACAGAACTAAGTCATGTAGTTAAAGTGCATGTAATATAGGTAAGTTTTAATTTCAAGATAAGAGAAAACCTCAAAAGTAATTGCTTGCTCAGCAAGAAAACAATCACTTCAAGCCCCAAGCCACAACCACACCCCCCCAGGAACTAAAATTGCATGGACTGATCATCGAGTATGTTAAGTGATCGAACACAATAATATATAAATCAAGGAAATAAATGGCTCGCCAGATTTGACCCATCTACTCTAGAAGTAGAGAAGCACAAGATTTAACTAAAAATCAATTGACATGACGGAGGGTAGGTTATCCAGCTTTAAACTTTGAAAAGAAAAGAAAAAACCTTATCCAGCTATCTCCAACATGGGGTAGGTTATCTTCCCATTTTTCTCCAAACCGACTTTCCATAATTTGATATGAAGTCCAAGTTAGAATTTGAACCTGTGACATAATTTAATCAAAGTATATCAAATTCCAAGGTTATGTTGGACCACACAACTTGCATAGAACTTATGCAGAGAAATCAATCTGTACAAAGTACATCATGAAGTTATAGAACCGTGAAAAGAAGCCAAGAATCATTCTCCATCGACAGTAGACCAAATTACATGGGCACATTCTGTTTGGCAACTTACATTAGATTTGAAAAAAGATGACCATAAACGTAGTAGTGGAATTCATCTGTGTAAAGTGCGAGAAGCTAGAGAATAGAGAGAACAAGAAGCTTACAAAATTCAAAGTGCGTGGCTGATAATTTATCTTAATGCCGTAAAAGGATCGTGCACATTGGAAAATTCCCTTAATTAATTACTAGTGTTGAGCATGCGTTGCAAATGTGAATCAATCTGTAAGGAAGAAATATAAAAATTGAGAATTACCTCCAAAAAAAGGAAAAAAGGAAAAAAGAATAGCTATTTTTAAAGTTGCCGGAATGGTTGGTGGATGAAAGTTGATATTAATCTTTTGTAAAGGTAAATATTGGAATTGATAAAAAGTAAGATGAGATGGTCGTTTGTTTTAAAATATATAGAATTTTATTCTTTATTTGCCTACGTAATCTGCCTTCGTTGCCAAAATTGGTAGGCTCGTGTAAGCACGAATAGTACATTGTATGACAGCAATATTAGACATATCAGCGTGTTACAGCGTGTTATCTATAAATCATTAAGTGTGCCCGTTTTAGGGCTTTCAAATTGTTATTCTACTTTCTATAAACAGAGATGCTCGATTGTTTTTCTGCTTAGATAAAGTAAAAAAAAAAATGATTAGCCGGCAATACCATATAAGTTGTCAAGATACAAGTAGATTACGATACAATTTTATCTAAAGTCCACTTAATTTGAAGTTGTTACCAAAAAAAAAAAAAAAAAAAAAAAAAAAGAGAGAACAGTTGATAAGATTTGATTGATTAGTTTATCGTTCCACAAATTTTTTAATCTTACATTTCAAACAAATTTAAATAATGAAGTAGGAATAATGATCTCAAGTTTTAATTTGGTCATTTGAAAGATTGAAACAAAATGACAATTGAAGAACGTTTAAGGATAAAGAAATTCAAATACAATAGAATAAAAATGAAATTAAATTTGCAAAAAAAAACCCAAAATTCCTGTCAAATTTTTTATAAATCGTTAAGTAAAAATCATCCATATTATTGTTAAAGCATACTTCTTGCTATTAGTGAGACAAATGTGTACATATTGAGTATAGTATGTCTGTATCAAAAATTTGATTGCACAGAAGCATGATTTTGTATGGCGATGTACAAGTGTATATGGGTATGGTATAGCTAATATGAACATGAACAAGGCGCAAGGTATACAGATGAGTATTCAAGGGATAGTAGGTTATGGAATATGGAAATATAGTTTTATACTTTTTATATGGAGGAACACATATGATGTAGCTGGAGTGGTAAGGGAGCCACGGGATATGCAATTCAGAAAATCCTCTGCACACAACCTTCCATAGATAATTCGTAACTTATGTATTGAGGGACACCGCTGCTTTAGACATGCAAAAATTGTCTTCACTTTCCACAATATCTATCGGCCCAGGAAGATTGCAAAGCACCGGCTGGGTCTTTTTGTCCTTTCTCTGTCATAATTTCCGATCCTTTTGCCGACTTAGAAATGGTAACTAAACCGTTCAACGATGGATGTTCACATGCATATATTCTTCACAATTTTCTTCCTAATTAAGCAAAGACTAAGCTGTTAAGGATTTGACTTCAGCTCCCAACTTCTTCTTCAACTTGGACTCTTCAACTTTTAACTTGTTCTTCAAAACTTTCCAATCTATTTCTTTGACTTTTCTTCTTCGATCTTCTAAAGCAGCCCGAGAAGTCCGGATAGTTCATGAAAATGGATCACAATTTTCAACCGTTTGTTTAATTTTTTTTTCTTCTACTATAAGAGATGTCATTAAAAAAGTTTGAGACATCACTTATTTTTTAATTAAAAATGTACATAGCAAACTTAGCTAGTTAATAGCTTAAATTTTATGAAAAATGCTTATAATTTTCTCACATTATAAATTTAGAAGTAAACATATGACTTGCAAGAGGAATAGAAATACTCGGAGTGCCATAATTTGTACAAATGCTCACTTGAGTGTCAAAATTTTAAAAACCGACCACTTAGTATCATTGGTGATTTTTCTCTTGAGAAAATCTGATGTGGCATTATTTAAGAATATATTATTAAATTATGTCTTGAGTTTGAGCCCATATACATACTCAACCTGCATGTTGTGAAACATATGTTTGATATTGATGTGCTAAAGTCACAATTGAGTGCTGAGTTTGAAATTAAAGATTTAGGTATTGCTAAGAAAATATTGGATATAAAGATTTTGCTTGATAGGGTTGCAAGAACATTGTGTCTGTCTTAAAAGAAATATATTGAGAAGATTGTGACATGTTTTAACATATAATCGGCAAAATTTGTAAGTAATCCTTTAGTTGCACATTTTGAACTTTCTTGGAAGTTGTCACTATAGACTAAGGAGGAGGAGGGGCATATGTTTCGTGTTCCTTATTCTAGTACAGTAGGTAGTATTATGTATGTCATGGTATGCACTAGGTCTAACATTTCACAAGTTGTAAGCATTGTCAACCGTTACATGAAAAGCCCAAGTAAGATGCATTGGGAAGCTATGAAATGGATCATTAGGTATTTAAAGGGGACAACAAATGTTGGCACTGTATATCAAAGGAACGGGAATGGCAAAGAGACCATAGGATACATGGATTTGCATCACACTAGTAACTTGGATGATCGCAGATCGTTAGTGGGGTACGTGTTTATGCTAGCAAGTAGTACAGTAAGTTCGAAGGCATCTTTAGAATACGATGTCGTCTTGTCTTTGACTAAGGCAGAATATATGACACTGACCTTTGTAGCCAAGAAGTCAATATGGCTAAGAAGTTTGCTCTCAAACCTTGGACTGGAGCAGAAAAGTGTCACCACACACCGTGACAAATCAAGGTGTGATATTTTTGGCTTATAATCCGATGTATCATGAACAAACGAAGCATATCGATATTAGGTACCATTTCATCCGCGATGTCATAGCAAAGGGTAAGATTGTTGTGAAGAAAATAGAAACAACAAAGAACTCGATAGACGTGATGATGAGGCTTGTTCCATCAGCAAAGCTCAAGCTCTATTGGAGCTCGATTGGTGTCTATAGAGAGTAAGCACCCATTGGAGCATTAGAAGAGCCAAACATGGAAAATGAGTACCATAACTTGGCTGCAAATGTCGAAGCAAGGTGGAGAGTTGTTAAATTATATCTCGATTTTGTGTCCGTATATGATACTCAACCTGCACCTAGCATTTGCATGCCGAAATGAGAAAGCACGTCCACCGAGCATTTAATGAGAAATGGCGCGTGATCGGAGCCGAAAGAATCCACCCTTGGATGTGGGCTGCACGTTGGAAATAAAGGCCACCATCCATGTGTTGACTTTTAAGCACCTTCTCACTTTTAAGAATGTAATTGTTCTGAGGAGTTTTTTTTTAACGTCCAATTTTTTCGACCTCATTAAATGCATGCACATGGCCACGTGCATGTATGCCCATAGAAATTGGTGGGCGCCCTTTGCTGCTTCAGAAGCCTATCTTGTAAGCACCGAATCCCCACCGAATCCCCTCTCCTCTCTCGGCCATCATTTGTGTGCTTCTTTTTGTCTTTTGTTGGTAAATGCAGAGAGGAGGACGGTAGTAGCTATGCTCTAGGATGGTGCATGATGGTGATGCGCATATATCATCTTCAACTGCATGGAGGGGCATGATATAGAAGTAGGTGCCGCCGTTGAAATCCGTAGGAGTCTACATTTGTCTTGTTCTCTTCCCATGCTCCTATAAAAGGAGGACACCGGAGGCCCTAGGGAAACGAGCAAGAAGTGAGAGCTCAAAGGAGAAACAGAGGCATGCGCTTGAAGAGAATTGTGCGTAGAGTTGAGTCCATCAAGTTGAGTTGTTAAACACTGTAGGTATTGGGTATATACTAGAGCTGGGAAACACTCAAGTGCATGAACAATTGTAATCATATAATTTTTTATTTATAGTAGATTATTTGCTGGCTCTCTCCATGGACATAGGTTCCAACATTCGAATCGAACAACATAAATTTCTGGTATTCCTTTATTGTTCCTTGTTTTATTTTTCTATCGATTTCTATAACTCTCGACATAATTGCAAAAGTTACAATCCGCTTCCGCTGTGCCGCTGATTACAACATATATCAACAAACATTGAACGTTTGCTTATGCCTTTCCATAGCTTGGAAGGTATTGGACCCCAACTTCTTCTTGGATGGCTTCGATTGTGCTGCATAGAGCACACATGGCCTATTGCCGTTGGACATTTGCTTCTATACTTAAAATGCCTTTTTAGGTGAGCTAGAGATAGATTACAGTTTGGAGCTAATCAAACTTTGGCGTCATGAAGAAATGCAAGATGCCTTGTCCTTCAGGTACTCCACCGTAGAAGTCCTGAAGTCGAATAAGATGGTAGAAGGAGCAGTTACAACTTAAAGTACACAACCGTAAAAGTCCTGGGGTTGAATAAGATGGTAGAAGGAGCAGTTACGACGAGAGAGAGAGAGAGAGAGAGAGAGAGAGAGAGAGAGAGAAAGAGAGAGGCCTTGAGCTCCAAGTACTCCACTACAAAAGTTGCTAAAGTCCAATAAGATGGTAGAAATAGTAATTACAACGTTTTATTGTATGTATAGGATAAGTACACAAGAAATCCATAATCTTGTTGTGAGAGTGCGATTAAGTTTTAAAATCTTCAAAAAATACAATCAAGTCCTTCTGTTACAATTCGTCATTTGGTTAACAAAAATTCTGATGTGATATTTTCGTATTTTTTTTAATTTCTTTTTTTAAAATCATTTTTAAATCTAATTCAAGTAAGATTCGAGGTAAAAACAATATGTAGATCAAAACAGTGGTACTTTAGTTAAAATTAGCACCACATAGGAAAGATAAAAAAAAAAAAAAATCCACGTTAGCATATTTTATTAACTGAATTGAAGGAATCAAATGAATAACTCGATTGCACCAATTCAATAAATTTGGGGACTTGATTGCACTTTCTGAACTAGCTCATAAGTTTTAGCACTTCTTATGTACTTATATATATGCGTGTGTTATTTTCATTGGTGAGAACCTTTGCATTCTGCCCCATCTTGTCGTCCAACATGTTTGCATAGCTTGTTACCAAAAATAAAATCCCATTTGCTTCGGAAACTCATTAATGCATCTTGCAAAGTAAAACCCATCCTGAATCACAAAAGCTGAACGATTAACGCATTTTTTATTTATTTATGGTTAGGAAGATCATTTTGTTGTGTTCTTATCATCGTTATTTATTGTGAAAGTTTCACGAGCGTTCTTTATACTATAGTTAAACTCGACGAAACACCCAAATTTTTCTAAATTGCCTCTTCACCCTCTAGAGCTGGGAGGAGGATTCACAAATGGAGTCCTCATTATCTCACCTCTAGGGGTTTAAGCCACTCTGATTAAAAGAATCAGGGGTAAATATTTTGATGCATATCGTGAAAAGATCAAACAAACTTTGAAAGGACTCCTTACAAACATGCAAATTATGGAATGATGTTCTTAATCCAATTGCAAGTGCAACTCAGTTAGATTATTTAACTATCAAACTACACCATCAGACATCTTAAACTTTAGGACTAATTTTCAGTGGTCCCACGAAATTTTACGTGGTATGAGAATGGGAGATCCCTAATTCAAATCTTTCTATTTCCTTAATTATCTTTCCTATTGTATATTTTCACATTTCAGTCTAAAAAAAAAGTCTAATTTACACACGAGTGGGGATGGTAGACTCTTGATTCAATCAACCCAGATCACTAGCTATGCCTTTTTTTGACTTAGGTGGATTGCTTTGCTTTGCACTTCTTCTTTTATGCTCCTATTTTCCCAAAGGAATCGGTCCTTACCAGCTTCAACAAATTCAGGCCCGTACCTGTGTCTAGGCCTGAATTTACCATCATGTTCTTGACTTGTCTCTTCTTTCATTTTAATGGTCCGAGCCTCAGTGATGAAACAAGAGATTAGGCCCAACCCAGCTATCCCCATCACCCTATACCTATATTTCTAGGCAAGGTTTAACAAATCATGTAACTTAGTGATTAATTGAAATGTTGCACATAATTAGGAGTGTTTCTGACCCCTAGAATGACAAGCTGACATGGCGTACTAGGCTTTGCAAACTCATTGAATGAACAATCATGCGTACTTCGATCGAAATCTTGTTAATTAATCAAGTGTATAGAATTGTTGTTTGTACATAAGTTGAAAAAGAGGTCGGTCTCATATTGTAAGAAGTATTTCAGATGGATAGAACTAATTATGAAGCCTAGGTGGGCCAATGCAGTTGCATTGTCATGCCAAAGACCAAACTTGTCAGCCTAGCTAAGAGCCTAGGCCCACCACATGGTCCACTTTCTTGATTTTCAACTTAGAAAGTCATAGAAATAGGACATTCAACCTGGAAAAATTTATAAAAGCCAAAATAACCATATACAAATCTAAAAATAGATTAATGACTTTTATTGATGGAATAGACCATTAATGTATAATTCAATGCTATCAACTCTTTTTTTTTTTTTTTTTGGTTGGTAATGCTATTAGTTTAAAAGAGTATTTCCGATATGTAAAAAATTAAGTTGATAAGATATAACTAATTTTTTTTGTGTTCAACGGATATTATATATTGGATTTGGGATTATGACTTTATGATATTACATAGTAAACTTGCAAAGTGGGTGATTGAAATATTTAATACAAGCTAAGCGGTAGTTGCACACACCATTCTTCTTATCATGTTTTTGAGGTCCTCAATTAATGTTAAGTAGGACAAGAGCAATGATAGCAAGAAACTTTCGGTAATTGAATTTTTTATATGTGTTGACTATGACTACATATATTTTGTTGGATTTTAGATACTCTGATAGGCTGGTTTAAATATGAGCTTGCGTCTTTCAAGTAGACAAAATAATTATTGTATCATTATTTTTAATTCTATAGGATTCACATTTGTTAGTCTTTTCTTATTTATTATCAATCATTTCAAAAGAAAGGGAAATGTGGCCTTCCCCCCTATAAACAAGCCAAGGACTAGCAGTTCTCCTAGGTCCCCACCGTCTTTCTTTTCGACTAGGCATGATTCATAAAATGGCACGTGGATGGCCTCGTCTTGTTCAGCGGAAAGACAAGACTATAGAAGAAACTAGAGTCGTGGAGAATAGAGAGAAACCAATTAGAGATTGATGGGGCAACGTAGTTAATGAATATGACATGCACCGTGAGGCCTTGTCAACTCTATCATTATTGTTTCCCGATGGAAGGACGATGGGAGGACGAGGGACCACCAGTACCATAAAACATCTTTATCTGGCCATGTTTTCACAAATATAGTGAAAATGCAAATGTCGAAACTGAAATTTGAATGACACTAAACAATTTTGCTTTGTACATGAGCAGACTAGCTTTTCACAAAATCAAATCTATACTAAACTTTCTTGAAAACACCATGGAGAATTTTTCAGAGAACCTGTCTAATTAATCCTAAGCTTATTCAATCAAATGCTAATCCAACCCAATTTTTTTTTTTTTTTAGTTTTACCAATTTTACTCTAAATCTTTGTACAAAATTTCAATATAGTCCTTTCGACCAAATTTCACCAGGAATGCTTAACATGGCAATGCGTTACGTAGGATAACTAGCAATGATTGTACCATAACATCAGCAATTTCAAGGGAAAATTAGATAAAATGACTACATTAAAATTTCCCGCAAAAATTTATAACTGACTAAGCAAAATCGAAAACTTTAGGATTAAATTGTCATCTGTACAATAGATTTAGGATTTGATTGGATAATTATTTCAAAAAAATTATATTTAGTATACTTCTTCTTTTATATTTTAGAGCTCATTCTAATTGTTGATATTTCGTAATATGTCTCTGTCTCCGTCTTATTTATGTCTAATGAATGGTTCCTATGGATCCCAAAGTATAAAAAAAAAAAATGGAAAATAAAACCCCGAGAGTATGGGATATCATCTAAATAAATTATATCAGCCATGATACACCCGTAATCATATATTGCAAGTATCAAATCAACAAATACACCAAAGACCACCGTAGGTGATAGGTAATACAAAGGGTAATAGGTTCGAACCTATAGTAAGCATAATACAGCATATCAACCCTCTTGCCCACACATAATCAAGATGCAACAACAACATATATCTAATGGAATATAGTATATATCGTGCTCCCCTCAATGCCTCAATAAATCTTAACTGTTGCTAAAATCTCATTTTCGTAAGTCAATAATTGGTGTTTATTGAGGCAATAAAGGGAGTATCGTGCGACGTAGAAGGTCCATGTCGTGATCTGACAAATCTCATAAAAACACTAAGTCGTGAAAATGAAAACCTCATTTCCACAAATACTTTAAAACTCTCCTCACATAAGCGCGCAGGAAGTTTCACAGTCGTAGCCAGCATTGGTGCATACCGGCGGCCTTCCGTAGTCACAACCATGCAGGCATGATGAAGAGGCGTTTCCATAGCTGCAGCGATCGCAACACCATTGGTAAATTGGTCTCCGGCATCTGCATTCGTGAGCCAGCCTCCCACAACCATCACGGCACACCGGTGGCCTCCAGCATCTGCATTCGTGGGTCAGCCTTCCGCATCCATCAGGGCACATCGGCTGCCTCTTGCATCTGCACTCGTCGGCTGGCCTCCCACATCCATCAGGGCACATCGGTGGCCTCTTGCATATCGGTGGCCTCTTGCATCTGCACTCGTCGGCCTGTCTCCCGCATCCATCAGGGCACATCGGTGGCCTCTTGCATCTGCACTCGTGGGCTGGCCTCCTGCATCCATCAGCGCACTTTGGTGGCCCTCCACAGTGACAGTATATCGGTGGCCTCTTGCATGTGCACTCGTCGGCCTGTCTCCCGCATCCATCAGGGCACATCGGTGGCCTCTTGCATCTGCACTCGTGGGCTGGCTTCCCGCATCCATCAGCACACATTGGTGGCCCTCCACCGTGACAGTTGCATTGACAGAACCAACCACAACCCCGATTATGACACGTGGGACAAACATACACCTTCCCCATCCAATACACAAGCGGGTGACCTGGCACCGGTGGAGGTTTGGGTTCTGGTTTGGGATCGGGTTTGGGTTTGGGTTCGGTTTTGGGAGGATCTTCTTTCTTCTTGGGGGGTATAATGTTGATGCCGAGAATGATCTTTCCTCCCTTGCAAAGTATCTTTTGCTTGACCTTCTCAGGATCGCAACCCACCACTTTGATCTTCACTGTGTTCTGTTTCTCGTCGAAGGTTGGATCTTTTACATCTGTGTTCACAAAGTTTTATTAGCTCCAAATATTAGAACACTCGGTGCTATTCATCATAAATTGTAGCAGGTAAAGATGCGCTATACAATAAGGGGTGAGATTCCCAATTCAATCTAATGGAACCAGTCATTATTTTTTTTTTCGTGGTTCTATCATAACATCTTATTATCCAAAGCATGACGAAAAACAAATTGAGAGCTCAAAACAAGTCTTATGCTTCAATCCAAATATCTTATTGTTCAATTATAATCTCTTAAGTCCTCAAAAGCAATAAATTGAACCCACTAATTTTTTGAAAAAAATTAAAAATAATAAAAAAAGTAATTTAGTCGGTCCAATGAACCGGTTCCACTTTTAGGAACCGGAAACTAAACCAACACTCCTAGGAACCAAATCAAACTGGCTAGTTTGGTTCCCAATTCGAGCTGTTCCTTGTTCGAGACGGTCCATTTTGCACATCCCTATAGTACACAATAGAACCAACGCAAGTACTATGGAAAGAGGAAAGGGAAGAAAAAGAATTGATGCATACCTCTATTATTCACTGACAGGATAAGAGAAGTATGTAGATTAATTAAATGAGGTAAAGGCGAAGGACTCACGAGGGATCTCACACAGGATTTTCGTGATCTTCTTGTAACAGCGACAACACTGAAGATCTACTTTGATCACCATCTCCGTGACCTATAACATTTAAAGTGAGCATAACAAAACTAGCTACAACATTGGGAAAGTATGGTCAGGAAGCTAAGTTCGAAAATTTAGATGAGAAGAACAGGAAGAGAATCGAATAGAAGAAATCAAGAAGATCGATGAGATAGAGAGGCAAGCTGAAATGAATGCGGATTTTGCACCTGCTCTGCCATGTTTCTTGAGCGAATGAGATGAACTGCCTCCTGAACAAGTTCGCCTCCTTTAAATAGCGAAACGTGAAGGTTCGTACGTTGGTTATGGTGTCATTTTCGCGTTGAATGTTAGGAAGAGCATGCATTGAACTCATGACGTACACAGTATTACATCACAAGGTCACCTGCATTATTGGGCTTTCACTCGTTTTACCTTCCATCATCAAAAGGATTACACTCAATCCCAGTCCGCACTGCAACAGAGGCGACTGTAGAATTTCATGGGTGAGTGTGTTGGGTTGAACCCTATTGTTTACACGTTTCGGTTGTTCGCTCAGTACATGCAACGGAAGTGGTATGGATTGCCTATCGAGTACGTTGCAAAATATTCGCTCGGACAGTAATAAACAAAACAAGAAGGTAGAGAGAACACCGCGAACAGTATCCGCTAGAGGGACAAACTATCAAGGCCTTCTTTTGTTTGGTTCTTCTTTTGTTGGAGCCTTCGTTGTGCTACCTTTGCCGTGTCTCTTGTTCTTCCTTGCTGGCTTTTCTGTTTTTGTTCGGCACCCTTACACTCATTATACCCCTGTTTCATTTTGAGTGTGAGTTCTGGTGTTATTCACATGTATATATTGGTTAAAGCTTAATACAATTACCTTTACCTAAAAAAAAAAGAACAAAACAAAACAAGAAGGTAACTCAAATATTGGATTCACTGGTTCAATTAGTGTGACTTACCTAATTGGAAGAGAAATGCGGGTTTCAATTACAGATTAAACGATACAACGGACACTAAACTCATACTTGAGTCACTCAAATAGGCTCAGTGTTTTTTAGCCTTCAACCACACCCAATAATTCGCACAGTGTTTAATTTACATCTTTCTTCACAAAGGAGTTCACAAATCTCATCATAAGATTTTTTAACTTCAAACACGATGTCATTCTTTCATGGATGCACTTCACGATCAGCACTTGAACTCCTGAAAATTCTCCATGAATTCCATCGGAAGCCACAAAGCAGGAGATCCCATTATGATCATCAACGGCATTGAACAAATACCACCTCCTTAGAGAATATTTATATGCAGTTGGATCCACCTTCACTCAAAAGTTTTAAATCAATGAATTATACGCCAACTAAGTTATCTTAATTACTCGACACCATACCATTTTTCCGATATAGGACTTTCTAACAAATTTATACATGCATCTTACTAAAATGATCAGTGTAGAAAATATTATTTAGGGACAATGCATGGAACTTATGACAAATTTGACAATGCAAATTAGGCCTCATCTTCCTACCAAACCCCCACAACCCTCGGGAAGAAGAAGGTATGAAATCTAAAAACTCTACCCAAAATCAGACTATTTATTTGAAGTGTGTTAGGAGTGATTGGTTCTAAATTGAGTAAATTCCCGCCCTAAAATCAGATCAAGTATTGTGGGTTCCCAGTTTGAAATTAGGAACCTGTCCACCCAGTCTTGGAACAAGACTAGACCAAACCAATTGGCCTCCAATCCCAAAACCGGTGATTTTTTCTTCTTCTTTTTTGTTTGGTTTCTTCTATTTCCTAAAAGGACTTCCTACTATTAAAAGAAAAAGAATTACTAACTACAGTTTGCTTCAGAATTTAAAAAAAGAAAAAAAAAATCATGGCTAGTCCGTTTATCCGATACTATTGGTCCGGTTATTTTCGTGGAAAGTAGCTTTTCAAACAAAAATAATAATATGAAACCAAAGTATATCAGGAAATGAAAGGATAGTGGAACCACCAAAAAAAAAAAAAAAAAGAACAATTCTGCAATCGACGATAGACCAAACTGCACGTACACAGTTCGGTTGGCAATGGGGATAAGGATCACGTTGGTAATTGGAATAATTCTATTTTGTTTCTCTCCATGCCATTCGCAGCGTTTTACTATCACGCTGATTTTTCCACGATTAAATAGACAGCTCTACCGACCAAAAAAAAAAATAGACAGCTCTAAGATTTGGGACCGCGAATATAATAGTGGATTCCATCAGTGTAAAGAGCACAAGCAATTGATTAGAAAGAACAAAAAAGCTTCACTTATCAAGCCATTATCACGTGGTTAAAGAGTCGCCATCCGCAGTACGAGGTCACATGGACTCCATTTATGATGTGTACGGACCGCAGATTATCACCTAAATGTGGCCAGAAATTTAGGTGGGACTAAAGTTGAGAACTTGAGAATACCGACATGTTATCAATCAATCGCTAAGTGTACATGTTCTAGGATTTGTAAACAATCTGTTCAAGGAGCTTGGGTTAAATCCAAAAAACTGAATCCTCAAAGATTGTTATATGACTGACCAGAAGACCCTAAAGCTTGTGTTTTCCCCCAATTCCCATACGCATCATCATCAGATACATTATCAGTGCAAGTCTCTTTCGCTCACGAGAACCTGATAACACGGAGGCAGACAAATGGCGAATTGGACGCAACTCCGGCAAGAGGTCCTGCGCTCGTCACTCAACAGGTAGCCACAGAAGACTCCATGACCTTCTGCTCCAGTGTGCACTTCATGGCGGCCTGCCGCCGACGAAGAGCAGTATGATGCGAGGACAGAAGCCCCTTTGGTTCATGACTCTCGTGGGCAAGCCACCCCCATCGTGAGTTCTAGAGCTTCTCTAGAGGAACAGGGCACAGAGTGCCCATGTCAGAATGTGTCCCCGAAGATTATTATACTTTTGTCAATGCAACTAAAAATCATTGATTCGGCCATCTAACGTGGCATGGTAAGCAATGATGTAGACAATTTTTATAATTTCTGATTTTTTTTTTGAAATTTTCCAACTTTTTTGTTTTCCTTTAGTTTATTTCATTGTGTTTTGTTTTGTTTTTTTTTTTTTTTCATTTTCCTTCTTCCTCAACCGCTCAGGCAATCAACCACAGACAAAGGCTAGAGAGGCTCACCCTCGCTGGATTTAGAGAGGGCTGACCTTGCTGGGCTCACCCTCATACGGACTAGCAATCAACAAAGGAAGAAGGGAAAAAAAGGAAACAAAACAAAAAAATTATAAATAATTGAAAATTTTTAACTTCAAAAATTATTTTCATTAGCACTGATCATGTTACATAGGATAGTAGGTATCCAAATTAGCAATTTTTAGTCAAAATTGACAGAATGGATATTGTCAAGAGGTTTAGAACTAAATTAGTCAAATTGAAAGATTTTAGACAACATTGACATACAATACAATAGGTTTATGATCTTTTTTTTTTTTTTGTAATTATTTAAAAAAAGTTATTCAAAAGAAATGAACTCAAAATAGACTTTCTCTTTCTTTCGTTCATGGCTCTTGTAATGATGTTGGATTTCAATTCCCATACCTAATATGTGGTTTTCTTGCTTGGCCGCTTTAGTGTCGAAGTTGATTCTCTCGAGAATAGCGAGTCCAAAGTCAAGGATGAAATAGGGGCAACTTTTGTTTTTTCATTTGGCACTAAAAGATTTCACTAAATGTCGCCAAGTGTCAAACCGCTTTAGATAATGAAAAGTACTGATTTTTTTTCTTTTTGGATAATTTGTTGTTAACTTATTGCTTTTATGAAATTTAATTATTATTGCAATATGAGACTAACTTGTGATCAATTACAATTGAATTGTGGAATTAACTGTTTTTGGCCATAAGCTCGTAAAAGTAATTGATCATGTTCTTGGTACCATGTAGTATTCTCAGGTGCAAATCTTTCTATAAGGCTGGAAAAAGAAGACATTCTTCAATTTATTTATATTATATTTGGCCGGATCGAGCAAAATTCGTGAACAGAATGAGTGAATTAAACAAATTTGAAATCCTCATGATTATGAAAATGTTCCAGATGGGTTTAACATCAACTGAAAATTTTCTCACTTCTTTTGCTCTTTTCGGTTCTATACTTGAAAATTATGACATATAATATTCTTTGGACTTGTAGGTTTTTTTTTTTTTATATAATATATATATATCAACGGAAGTGCTTCTACTGAATACATAAACTTGGTGCATCATATTTTTCTAGCGTCATAAATGTTATTATTAACATAATGTAACATTTTTCCAGATATATGCCTCTGCCAATTTCCTTATATTGACTAACATGGCAATTTGCTTTGAGATATCAAACAGCATTATAGGGAAAATTTATTGGTGGACGTAATTGATCAATATTTATGGCAATTCGCCGTGCCATGAACACTTGTTTATTTCTCTTCCAATTTCCTGAAATTGGCGGACGAAATTGATCAATACATTCAGTGCCATGCAAACTTCTATAGATGGCAACTAGAATCATGAACTTTCTTTTTAATTGTTGTCCAATCATTCATATGATATGACTTGAATTTTTCCCACAACAATATTTGGGAGAATTCTTCTCAATGAATTTGTCACAATGATTAAATTCAATCTTGTTACTAAGGGGTGATCGAATTTTCATAACGATTGGTCCATAATTTTTAAAGTAGGTGTATATCTTTTTCGGTAATGGAGAAACAAGTCACTTTTTTCAAAATAACTTAGTTTTCCTTTCAAACTCAAAACAAATAATTAAGTCATACACAAAGGAATTATTAAAGCTTCATCTATTAATAGCTCAACGTTACGTGGATCATGCACTTCTCTAATTTTGGTCAAATGGGATACTCCACGTACCAATTAAAATGAATATTAATTGGGCATCTAAAGACAAACTGTAGCTTATTGGTGTTGATACCTAAATTTTGGCTAAGTATTTAGGATTAGATTATACAGAAAATTAGGGATCAATTTAACCCTAACAAAAATGATTTTCACTTTACCTAGGTATGGGTATTATTTGCATCTACTAAGTTTTTTTTTTTTTTTCTATTTTTCTTACCCTATTTTCAGCCCAGCCCCCATTCTTCTTTTTCCTCAGCCTGGCCTTAGTGATAGTGGGCCATGTGCCCTTGTTGTCCCAAGCCATGAACATCTCACCACAAATAGAGATAGGGATGAAGGTAGAGGGGTGTAGGCAACAGGCAAGGGGGAGGGTGGCATCGTTGGTGTCCGAATTGGACTAGGTAGCATTGACCTAGAGATTGCTCTCTTGATCATTGATAAGGATAAATACCAAAAAAGTCCTAAACTTATTATATGAATACCAATTCAATTGTAAACCTTTTAATTTAATCAAATTGAGTCCTAATACCAATATCATCAAGCCAAATGGCAAAGACACAATCAGATTTGTTTCATTTCTTTTCGTGAAGTTCATTCAATAGTGCAATCAACTTGCTCTTTCATAAAATGAATCACCATAGAGGCAAGCCAAAGAGATGAATATGTGCTGAATGAGAGGATGAGAGTAGACATGAAGAGGACTCAACTTTATTGAAATGAAGAAATCAACAAGCAACAAGTCATGTGTTGAACATATTTGACCACATATACCACAATACTTGACCACCAACCTTATCGATCTTTCTATACCAACAAAGATAAAGACCCTAAGATAGCCCAGAACATTTGACTTATGTATCTTTCACCAAGTTCCTACAATAGCAATTGACTTTGAACTTGATCACATAAAGGTGTATGCAGTGGCCTTATCTCCACTAAAATTATCACATCAGCTCACGATAGTAACCTCTATTCCCACCACAAGACTCACAAGTTGGTCTACTACATTCATTCACGCATCATTGGTCTCCCTTGCTCAGGATAGGATCCTCTATTCCCACCCTTCCACATCGATCATAGCACATCACTGGCCTCCTCCACACACAATAGCATGGTCCCCCACCATAGCCTCCATAACATGGTGGACAACAACACACCCCCACTGTTGGATTCGCTGGCACTATTAATACCCTACGGGTAGCACATCACCTACTTTGGTGCCTTTTGGGGTGGTGGTGCGAGTGCCTATTGCAGAGGCTTTGGTGGAGTAGGTTTAGGGGCTTTCTAGGGCAGTGCTAAAGCCGGCGTAGGAGCAGGCTGCTCAACTGTTTTTTCCAGTGGCGAAATGAACGTGACCTTCTTGGGCTTCTTTGTATCCCTGTTAGGCAAAAGATGAGCGAATGGGAGTGTGAAGTGATGAAGGAAGGATCAAGTGATGATGGGGTATTAGTGACAAATTTATATGAACGACAGAGATAGAGAACGGTTAATAAAGAGAAAGGTCCATATTTGTTGACAAGAAAATATTGCGCAAGTAAGACTGGCCAAGTCAGCAAGAAACCAATCACTTCAAGCCCCCCCTCCCTCGCAACCCTCTCTCTCCTCGTTATGCGACACAGTGATACTCCGTCTCTCCACACGAGTCAACCAAAGTGTCAGGCAAACTCGAATTTTGCTGAGACTAAGAAAAAGGAACATGGCCGAATGGACGTCGGTTCTCAGGTCACTATCAAATTGAATCCTAGGCGAAACATGCGTTGCATGTTAGACGCAAATTGCGTAATCCCAAAATCTCTATAACTAGAACAGAAACATGCATAATTGAGTAGAAAGATGAACGCACATGTTTTGGGATCCATCGAAAATAAAGCAAAAGCAGAAAAGGGATTACCCACTCATCAAGGGGATCCACGTATCAAGTCATTCTCCTTTATTGCCCTCTGTATCACTGGCTCAATGAGGCAGCCCCCCTCACGTTTAGTGTTAGGTAAACGCCCCTTAGGTGAGGATACATGTGAGAATTAGGGTTAGAGGAGAGACTTGAGCACTATTTATAGAGTTTCCGGCCAGGCCCCCTTATTACGGACTAGGCTCAACTTGGCCCACACTAGCCAGTCCTATATTAGACTAATTAAGAAACCTTCTATATCACTTTAGACCAACCCTGTTTTATGGTGACTGTAAAAATAGTAAATTACAATATCAATTAATGTAGTTCACATTAAGAAAACTCTTACATTCTTCCACTTGGACTATATTAATTGAAATCATACCGTATGTGCACACATTGGTCCAAAGTTAATTCTTAATAGTCAATCATATCTTATAAAGTCTTAAACACCGAATCATAACGGTAACTGCATGTATACACACAGAGCCTTCCATGGTCACGAGTGCTTTCAACTTTATTGATATGGATTCAATATGGTAGTGTGTCAAATGCATAACATCTCTCATAGAGAGATCCCATTTGTCAATCACCATTCTCTTACCTTAGGTGTCACAAAAACTTGTGCCACTAGAAAATGTTTTATGGTTCCAATGAACCCACATATGTTTTGTTCTTACGGTTAACCTTTCTTTATGTATAATAAGACATATGTATAAGGCTAATAACCGGATGCCCCTAGCCTTCACTCAAGGTTTATACAATACCTTGAGATTTTTATCAATATGTATTCAACATAATAACAACACATTCAAAAATATTTTATTGAATGCAAAAGTTGATACATATCAAACCGTTACAAAGTGTAACAAATCACAGATGAAACATTTATCAAGGTAAAGCCAAAATAGCTCCTATTAAACAACAGCATCTCATGATACTCCTAAGCCCATGCTAATGACATGTCGCTCAAATACACATGGGCATAGGAAGTTAATTAGTGGGTCTGCAACCATATCATATGTGAAAATATGTTATATTTTTACGTCATCTTTCTGTATCGTCTCTTTATGGTCAAAAATTTTGACCGTCATCTATTTAGACCTCTCGAGACCTTTATAGTAAATAAATAATACTACAAACTTATTATCTCAATACAACTGTACGGGTCTATCCATAAAGTTAAAATGATTAACTTCTTCAGGAAGATTTAAAAGAATATTACTAACACTACTTACATAGTAGAATATGACATAGAACTTTATTTACTGCATTTCCTGCTAACATAAATATGTATTCCATTATTGATTGCATGTCATCAGAATAGCCAACAAAGTTTACATCTAAATACCCTACTAACTACAATAATTGAACATGTTTGTAAATTAGTATATAATCTCATGTCCTCTTTAAGTACCTTAAAACCTTCTTAACAGTAACCTAGTAATCACGTCCTGGATTTAACCAATATCTGCCTAGAAGTCTTGTCACAAAGACAATATTTAGTATAGTGCAAATTCGAGCATATATTATACTTTTAAGTGCACTAACACAAGATACACCTTGTAATTAGATTTTCTCAATATCTAAATAAGGACAATGTGATAGATTTAGTCCATCACCATTAACAATAGGAGCAATTCCTAGCTTGCAATTATGTATATTGAATATTTTCAATATACAATCAGAAAATGTCTGCCGAGAAAATCTAATATAATATGGCAAAAAAAAAAAAAAAAAAACAATCCTTACAGATCTCAGTACAAAGGATATAAGATGTCTCAAGGTCACAACTCGTAAGCAAAATATCATGTACATAGAGTATGAGAAAAAACAAATTTCCTCTCACTGATCTTACAGTATATTGAATTACTTTGTTCCCAATTGAACAAGATAACAACACTATGAAACTTTAATAATATTGTTTGGAAACTTGCTTAAGACTATGAATTATAACTTTTCAGTCTACACACAAGTTTACTTGAATCTGCTGCAAAATCATCCAGTTGCACTATATAGATTTTGTATCTATTTGATGTAACTCTATATCAAAATAAATTATTAATACCACGTTCACTCTGAAAGAACCTTTAAAAATAGTAGAAAGAAAAAATTATTTCTTCACTATAAACTATCCACCTCTCTTTCAGAGTGAAAACTTTAGCTACAAGTTTAGTTTTAAACTTCACAATTTTCCTTTGAAATCTTTTTAATTTTGTACGCCAATTTGCAAATAATGAACTTGTGATCTTTAAGCAAGTAAGTTAGTTTCCAAACACTATGATGTTTCACAGATTGTATATCGTTTTTTACGGCATCTAATCACATACTTGATTGAAAACAAAAAATGACATTTATAAATGTACCACTACATCAATTATATAGTGGATATTACAGTCATACTCTCACAAATAGACTATATAATTTAATGAAATAACTTATCGTCTTTCCTTAACAAATCTCCCGAGTAAAGTTACCACCGCTTCATTCTATACTTGAGAGATTTGAAAATTTTTTTTTTATCATAAACTATATCAAGAATAGTACTTTAAATCTCAACAAGTTTAGTCTATGGTATAGGAGATTCAATAATTGTCTATACCACAATTATCTGTATAGGCAAAGACAAAGACATAGTGATTTTCCATCGTACTATTATCCTTAATAGTCAGAGAGCATGTATTCTCTACAATTACGTTAAACGGTAGAAACTTTACGGTATGTAATTCCATAATACTTGTACCTTCTTTAAGGTCATAAAATTGATACCCTTTTGAACAATCTAAGTAATATGCAAAATAATTCCAAGTGAATCTAAATTCCAACACACTTAATATTAAATTAGATAACCTCACTTCTACATGACACCTCTAAATTTAATATGATTCAAGTAATTTAAATCCAGTCTATAACTCAAAAGAAGTTTATGAAATAACTTTGATAAGAAACACATTTTGTATGTGAAAATGTTGCTTTCAAAATATCAGCCCACAGAAAATCAGATAAATTAGTCTTACTAATCATACCCATCACCATGTTCAATATGGTGCATTTATGCCTTTCGACCAAATCTTTTTGTCAAGATTTTCAGGCATAGTAATTAAGTTACCACCCTAGAATCTACCAAGTATTTGACAAATGACCATTTAAGCTATTTTGCATTATCATATTCGCCAATATACTCACAGCTACTATTAAGCCTGACAACCTTTTAAGACTAATTGTAATTGTTTTATTATTTATCTCGGTAATTTTACTTCCACAGTAATCTATAGAAGTCTTTAGATAACCATTAAGAGTAGACATAATATCAACATTATCAACTTTTCTACTCTTCCTTTAAATATGTGTGAAATAAAAAAAGTTTTGGAAATAACCTCTTCAACCATATACAAGATGTATATGCCATTAGAACTTAAATATAATCTTTGCAGATGTGTCCTAATTTCAGTATTAGATAAAACATAACTTTAAGCCATTAAAGCTTTCATCATATTTTAACAGTACAGTCAATAGACAAGCTATTTTTCAAGTGTTTCTGAATGGAACGCTTCATGAACAGTAAGCAAATTCTATTACTCTTTTCTCAAGTAGTAAATCATATGTCAACTATGTAAATTTTGAAGTAGTAAAAACCTCAATAATAATGAAATTATTAATTACAAAAAAGGTGACTGAAAAACAATCAATATATATAATTAGCATCATGTGAGCACCGTGTAACTTGACGTACAAGTACACATCTAGAGAGTTACACGCATAATCATATAATCACATTTGGGCAGAACACATGACATACAGTTGTACACTTCTCACATGATAACGATTATGAGAATATATTTTAATTTTCGTAAATTCATCACTTTTGGGCAGATGAACCACTAGGATCAGCCAATCCTCTACCACACCATCATGTATCTCTCCATGAACTAATACACAATTACCTCATTTGGGAGTATGACCACGCATTAAACCAGGAGACATTTCAATCAGCATACAAGACCAAAATTTCTCAAATTTAATCAAGTGTGCCACTTTGGCGGTCACTACTCAATTGAATCCTTAAAATTCTCTCATACCAGGGATACAAACTTTATTACTCACATACATTATATACATGTGATTTTAACTTTAGTGATAGGGGCAGGTTATCACTAAAATCATATATCATGCTAATTACATTACTTTATCAATTAATAAAAATTAATCATATATATATCGAACCTAAAGATAGATTCCAATGAAATCACTGATCACAGCAACACAAGAAAATTATCATAACATAGAAGTAAGCATCTTTTGTGCACCCCAATTACTGATTACTAAAACAACAATAAAAGAATGCCGATCCAAAGGATCTCTCACAAGTTAACATCAATAGCAATACAAGATACTCAAGATTGACAAGCTTGATAGCTGATCAACTATTGCTCACGAGTTTTATAAGGCAAAACATGACTCTAAGGCCAATAACTGATTTATCAGCCCATTTTAAGTAACAAATTATCATTGCATCAACCAATGGCCTATAAATTGAGTCAAAACACAGAACAAAATATCTAAACTATAACAGTAGATATAATTGCTCTGTGTAAATGCCGTCATACTTCTTAACCATAAAAAATATTCAACTTGATAGACATTAACCAGCGACAAGATGAGTTTAGATACAATATGCAATAACTTAACTAACATGCATTACCCACATTTAGCAGATGTGTTAATCAATACAATCAGTTTGATCATTAGTTCTTAAGACGTCCATCATTCAAAGATTATCAACGTGTCAAGGAGTATACTTGAGCAACAAAAATTTCATAACCTTTACTATTTCTCATTAGCTCAATACATAGCTCAAATACTATCCCATACTGATTGTATCTCATTAAGCCAGTTTCAATTTGGAATAAATTTTGATTTTATTAATGAATCACACATTCATAATGTCTATGTGATAACATACTAGTAACCCATCACTTGTATTTCCAAAATCACAGAAAATACAAGAAAAATACGCAAAAATATGCTAAAAATACGCATCTTTAGGATTTTGTATGTATTTTCATATCCATAAAATTATTAAACATGTAAAATAAATTCATCACAAGATAGAGGACAATCATACAAATCCAACGCTGACACCAACGCGTCGAACGGCATGCGCGGCGCATGTTCGACGCCCAGGCAGCGCGTGGCCGCACATGGGGGTGCGTTTGGCCTCCCTTGGCGACGCGCCATCGACTGTCTTTCTCGTCTCGACGAGCTCAATCTGAATTTTTGATTTAATTTTATTTTTATTGAACAAGAAATTTCGAAAATCTCAAATTATGGCAAAATCCTATGCATTCGAGTTCTAGGGTTATAGAGACTCTGATACCACATGTTGGACGCAAATTGCATAATCCCAACATCTCCATAACTAGAACAGGAACATGCATAATTAAGTAAAAAGATTAATGCACTTATTTTGGGATCCATCAAATATAAAGCATAAGCAGAAAATGGATTACCCACTCATCAAGGGGATCTACGCATCAAGTCCTTCTCCTCTATTGCCCTCCGTATCACTGGCTCAATGAGGCGGCCCCCCTCACGTTTAGCGTTAGGTAAACACCCCTTAGGTGAGGATACATGTGAAAATTAGGATTAGAGGAGAGACTTGAGCACTATTTATAGAGTTTCCAACCAGGCCCCCTCATTATGGGTCAGGCTCAACTCGGCCCGCACTAGCTAGCCCCATATTAGACTATTTAAGAAACCTTCTATCTCACCTTAGACCATTCTTGTTTTACGGTGACTGTAAAAACAGTAAATTACAATATCAATTAATGTAGTATACATTAGGAAAACTCTTACATTGCACTCATGACGTCCATCGTATTACACCACCTCTATCGCTGTGGGCTTGCAACCTGTAGCAACGATAGGGTTATGAACAGATATTGCACGTGGTTTACCTCCCATTGTCGAAAATTGATTGAACATGATCTTTTATTTCGAGGGAATTCGTAGGTGCCTGTGCTGCGCGAACTGTTTCGTTTTACCCGTCTCAATGCTTAGCTCAGTACCGGGAACTAAAATTGCATGGACCGATCATCGAGTATGTCGAGTGATCGAACACAACAAATATGTAAACTAAGGAAATAAATAGCTTACCAGATTTGACCTACCTACTCCAGGAGTAGAGAAGCACAAGATTTAACTAAAGATCAAACGACATGACGGAGGTTATTAACTTTAAACTTTGAAAAGAGAAGAAAAAACCTTTTCAAGTTGCCTCCAAGATGGGATAGGTAATCGCTCCATTTTTCTCCAAACCAACTTTCCATGATTTGATGTGAAGTCCAACTTAGACTTTAAACCAGTGACATAATTTAATCAAAGCATATCAAATTCCGAGGTTATGTTTGACCATTCACATGACTTGCATAGAACTTATACAACCAAATCAATCTGCATAAAGTACATCTTGAAATTCTAGAATCGTGGAAAGAAGCCGAGAATTGTTCTCCATCGACAATAGACCAAATTACATGGACACGCTTTGTTTAGCAACTTATATTAGATTTGAAAAAAGGTGACCGTGAACGTAGTAGTGGAATTCATCTGTGTAAAGAGCGAGAAGCTAGTGAATAGAGAGAACAAGAAGCTTGCAAAATTCAAAGTGCGTGGCTGCTGATTATATCTTAATGCCGTAAAAGGATCGTGCAAATTGGAAAATTCCCTTAATTAAATACTAGCGTTGAGCACGCGTTAGAGGGGTGTGCAAAAGCGAATCAATAGAGGGGTGTACAAACTCCGTTCAATGATGGATGTTCACATGCGTATGTTTTTCAAGATTTCCTCCCTGATTAAGTAGAGACTTAGCTGCTAAGAATTTGATTTCAGCTCCCAACTTCTTCTTCAACTTGGACTCTTCAACTTTTAATTTGTTCTTCAAGACTTCCAATCTAGTTCTTTCACTTCTCTTCTTCGATCTTCTAAAGCAGCCCGAGAAGTCTGGATAGTTCATGAAAATGCATCACAATTTCCAACAATTTCTTTAATCTTTTTAACAAAAATTTCCTACTATCAAAGACTTCATTAAAAAAGTTTGAGACATCACTTATTTGAATGTACATATCGAACTTAGCTAATTAATAACTTAACTTTTATGAAAAATGCTTATAGTTTCCTCAAGTTATAAGTTTAGAAGTAAACATATGACTTGAAAGAGGGATAACAGCAGTATCATAATTTGTATAGATACTCACTTGAGTGTCAAAAATTTTAAAAATCAACCGCTTAAGTACTGTTGGCGATTTTTCTCTCGAGAAAATCTAATACAAAAGAACACTTCAAGTTCCAAAACTTGGCATAAATGGACACTTAAGTACCAAAACTTACAAAAGTCACACTTAAGTGTCACTTTTTATAGAAAATGGGACACTTGAGTGCCACATCTGATAAACCCCGCCAAAAATCCTATGTGGCATTTTTTTATTAATTTTTTTGCTTATGTGGCTCGCCGAAAGACTGACTCAACAAAACACACACAAAAATGACGTCGTTTTGGTATAATTTGAATTTAATATAAAAATTAATTAAATTAAATTTAAAAATAACAATAACAATAACAATAATAATTATAAAAAAAAAAAGTGGAGGAAGAGGAGGAGAAGGCAACCAGTAACAGTTGAGGGCTCAACCCTTGCCGCCCTCGCCATCTCCTTGCCATCATCAGAAGGTGGGGGAGGGTTGGTCGGGGCTGCCGAGCCCAAGCCAAGGGTCGACGACCTCAGTTGATTGGGGGCGAGGGTCATAACCCTCCCTCGGATCTGGCAAGGGTTGCCGACCCTTGCCCGGCCAAGCCAAGGGCTGCTAGGGGGTCTCTCCAATCGGCAACCCTCGCCCCAAATTTGAGCGAGGGCACATAGGCCCTCATCGCCGGTTGGCTGGGGTCGCCAACCCATGGCTAAGGCTCGATGACTTCGACCGATCCTCCCCCACCTTCCGATGACGGCGAGGAGGTAGCAATGGTGGTGAGGGCTGAGCCCTTAGTCGCCAGCTGCCTTCCTCCTCCTCCTCCGCCTTTTTTTTTTTAATTATAAATTATTATTACTATTGTTGTTATTATTACTATTGTTGTTGTTGTTGTTACGATGTTTTAAATTTAATTTAATTAAATTTTATATTAATTATTTACCATGTCAGTACCAAAATCAGCATGCAAAACGACGTTGTTTTACACTAAACTCACCAGAAAATTGACACGTTAGTGTTTTGGTCGGATTTTCTCGCCATTGGCACTTAACTTATTCATTTTGCTTCGATTTTGGTACTTAAGTATCCCTTTGTACCAAGTTATGGTACTCCTAGTGTCCACATGTTGAAAATCTGATATGGACATATCAACCAACGTTGGACATTTGCTTATGGTTTTCCAATAGCCAAGAAGGCATTGGACCCCAACTTCTTGGATAGCTTCGATGTGCTGCGTAGAGCCCACACGGCCCATCACGCTGGACATTTACTTCTATTTTTAAAATGCCTTTTCAGGTGAGTCAAAGATAGATTACACTTTGCAGCTGACCAAACTTTGACGTCATGAAGGACTGCAAGACGCCTTGTCCTTCGAGTACTCCACTGTAAAAGTCCTGAAGTCAAATAAGATGGTAGAAGGAGCAGTTGCTACTTAAACTACTCAACCTTTAAAATCCTGAAGTTGAACAAGATGGTAGAAGGAGTAGTTAAGAGAGAGAGAGAGAGAGAGAGAGAGAGGCCTTGAGCTCCAAGTACTTCGCCGCAAAAGTCCCTGAAGTCCAATAAATTGGTAGAAATAGTAATTACAGTGTTTTATTGTATGCATAGGATAAGTACACAAGAAGTCCATAATCTTGTTGTGAAAATGAATTTTCAAAAAATACAATCAAGTCCCTCTATTACATTGTCAATTTGGTTAAACGAAAATTTTGATGTAATATTTTTTATTCTTTTTAAATAAAATATATCTTTTTTTTAATCTATTCAAGTAAGATTTGTGGTAAAAATAATAGGATTTAGATCAAAACAGTGGGTTCATACTTTAGTTAAAGTTAGCATCACATAGGAAAGAAAAAAAATCCATATTAGCAATGAATTAAATGAACAACTCGATTACATTAATCTAATAAGTTTTGGGATTTGACTGTATTTTATGAAAGCTTTTAGACTCAACCGCACTTAGGCGATAAGTTTTAATACTTCTTATGTACTTATATATATTTATGTGTGTGTGTGTTGTTTTCATTGGTCAAAACCTTTACATGCTGGCCCATCTTCTTGTTGCGAGAAATAAAATCCCATTTGCTTCGGAAACTCATTAATGTATCTTGCAAAGTGAAACCCATCCTCAATCATGAAACTGTACGACTAAAGCATCTTTTGTTTATGGTTAGGAAGATCATGGTATTGAGGTTTTATCATCATTATTTATTGTGAAAGTTTCATCAGCATTCTTTATACTATAGTTAGACTCGACGAAACACCCACATTTTTCGAAATTGCCTCTTCACCCTCAAGAGGTGGGAGTAGGATCCCTTTTTTCAGAGATTTGGTCCCATTTATATTAGGATTCACAAAAGGAGTCCTCATTATCTCACCTCTAGGGGTTTAAGCCACTCTAATTAAAAGAATCAGGGCTAGAGATGTTGATGCTTATCATGAAAGATAAAATAAACTTTGGAACAACTCCTTAAAAATTTGTAAATTATGGAATGAAATTCTTAATCCAATTGAAAGTACAATTCAATTAGATTATTTAAATATTGTCGTGACCTCTCTTTTTTTGGCGCCCGCAATCGGGTACAGGTGCCTAAGAAGGCTGATGGCTTGACTGAATTTATTAAGCCCGGACTCTCCCAAGTCCACCAATTCACGACTTTAATAGTCTAAGTTTTTAACCTGTAAATCAATTTTTAAAATGGAGTTGCCATTAATCGATTTAGGGTGGAGTCGATTAGAAACCCAAGTGAAGTATCGGGAGAAATACTCGCTCCTGCGCAACCAGAGAAATTAGGATCGGGGACTTGATTACACTAGTTAATCACTAATGCTCTTTCGGTACCTAATCTTATTTAAACCCTAAGGCTTTTTGGATTTTTGAGGGATTTTCCATGCACTTTGGGGAGGAAAAAACATTTTTTTAGGTCTTTTCTCATTTTTTGGACATAAAAGGGATTTTTGGATTTTTGGGTATTTTTTGGAAAATACAAGTCCTTTTGGCTTTTTTTTCTGAATTTTTTTGGCTTTTTCATGAAATTTTGGCCCTTTTTGGATTTTTGGCATTTTTTGGAAAATATGGAATATATTTTATTTTATTTTTTTTTTTTGGAAAATAAAATATTTTTTAATATTTTTCAATATTTTTTGTAAAATAAATTATTTTTGATTTTTCTTGATTTTTTTCGGAAAATAAAACATTTTTCAACATTTTAAAAAAATATTTTTCGGTTTTCTGGAAATTAAAATGCTTTTTAATATTTTTCGAAGATAAATTATTTTTGATTTTTTATTAAAATATTACATAAAATAATATAAAAGCCGACCCCGCTAGCAACCCGAACGCGGGCTCGACTCGGATTTTTTTGTCTTTTTGTTTTTTTTTTTATTTTATTAAAATGGCGTCGTGGCCGAGCGTTTGGAGATGCTCGGCCCGGCCCGACGACCCGCTCCGGCAACCCGCTCCACGACCCGTCTCCCTTGCAAAAACCCTACCTGACTCACAACCCGCTTTCTAGCCGCCCCAAAATCGCGAACCCTACTCAACCTTCGGGACCTGAACCCGATTCGTGACCCGGAAAATTGCAAACCCTAGGGTTTGCGAATCCGCGGTGCCGAAGGGGGAAGACAGAGGCGCTATGGCGGCGACGACGGCTACGGTGGGTATGGCGACGACGACGGCGATGATGGTGATTGAGGCGAATAGCAAAGGCAACGGCAACAGGGTTTTTACCTTTCTTCGAGCGGGAACGGTGGCGGACCGCCTCCCACCTGGCAACAATCGAGGCGTGGCAAAGGTTTCTGGAGATGCAACAGTGACGATGATGACGGCTACAGCGGCTACGGTGACAGTGGCACAGCATCAAGGCTGCGGAAGGGCTCGGTTCTCTCTCCCTCTGGCCAGATCCGAGCCTCCACCGGCTAGATTTGACCTTCTCGAAGTTGCTCGCCATCGACCTTCCCCGAAGTCTCTTGGTGGAGGGTGTGCTGAGCTTGCGACTTGAGTTCTCCCCTGTGCTCACCCTTCGATCTTTCCCGATGTCTCTTAGTGAAAGATCTCCGAGCTCGCCACGCCCTCCGACAATGCTTGCGGCCACCTATTTATAGGCGAAGGAAATCCGGTCGACGGAGGGCCTCGGCCGCCGGCCTCCTACTTGCCCACTGGTTCCGCTCGGCTGAACTGGTGTCCCATCAAGCTTTCCAGCGAAGCTTGCTCAGCATTAATGGCGCCTGAGATCTTATCCTCTTCAGCCGATGTCGGCCTACTCTCCTCGGCCATAGGCCATCCTTCGCGCGTCGACCTCCCTTGTGCACGTGAGTTGCAACGGCGAAGGAAAGGGAAGGAGGAAGAAGAAGAGAGAAAAGGGCCGGGCCGGGGGTGAAGAAGGAGGAGAATGGGCTGGGCCTTTGCTTTGCTTTTTTTTGTTTTTGCTTTTTTTATTTTTATTATCTTATTTATTTGAAAAGAAAAAAAAATAAAATAAAAACTTAATTAATAAAATAAAATAAACCTAAATAAAATTAAGGCGTCAACAAATATCAAATGACATCATCTGACATCTTAAACTTTTAGACCAATTGTTAGCAGTCCCACAAAATTTTACATGGTATGAGAACGGGAGATGCTAATTCAAATCTTTTGAATCCCCTAATCATTTTTTCTATTTTATATTTTCATGTTTTAGTCTTAAAAAAAAAGGTTTGATTTACACACAAGGGGGAATGGTAGACTTTTGATTCAATCAACCCATATCGCTAGCTAAGCCTTTTTTTGACTTAGGTGGATTGCTTTGCTTTGCGCTTCTTCTTCGATGCTTCTTTTTCCGTAAAGGAATTGCTGCTTACCAGCTTCAACGATGTGAAGCCTAGGCCAGAATTTGTCATCATGTTCTTGACTTGTCTCTTGTTGACATTTAATTTTGACAACCCCATCATCCATGATTAATTTTTATCCCCTAAACAAAAATATTAAAATTAAATTACATAATATATAGTTTTAGGAGCATTTATTTATTTATTTTAAATCGTTACATCGGATTGGTGGTGGTTTGAACATCTGAGCTTAATTGATCTAGACTAAACCCACCGAATCATAAAAGTCAAGCCCAATGAATATCCCACGTGGCCAAAAATTGCATGTGCTGCATGGGTTATTAAAATTGGAAAATTCTGAAATTTGGAAAGGAATTCGGCCATAAAAGGACAGGGAAGAAATATATTCATATATTCTCGGTAAAGGCAAGTATAGAAAGGAGATATTGCATGCTTATTTTTGTAAGATTTAGAATTCGGGAAGTCCCCGTCGATCGTATTTTCACAATTTTACAATGAGAGCGTCTATTCGACCAATTTGTGGACTGATATTTGGTTCAAAGAAATAAAATCGAAGGAGAATATTCAGCATGCACGGTTAAGAAAAGAAAGAAATATGTGTAGATTGCTAAAAAATGAAATCACGGTAAAAGAAGGACAAAGTATCAAATTTTTAAGCAATTAGAGGATCTGCTTTCTTTCGAGGAAACCCTAGTCCTCTAGGCTATAAAAGGAGGCCTGCATAGACGAAAGAAAGAAGGGAGAGCACGTTCGTTCATGAGTGAGACGCAAGAAAAGAAGAAAAGTGAGAGAGAGGATTAGAGAGAAAGGGGACTTCCCTGCGTCACTAAATTCCACAAAGCCAACAGCGAAGGACCAAGATTCGCTGTCCTTGCCTCCGTCCATCAACGAGTCCCGATCCGTTGCCGAGCTTGGAATTTCTGTTTTGCAGGTCTTGTGGAACCCATTTGGCGACTACCGAGCAACCGTGAGCGCCGCCAATCGCCGGCCATCTTCGCGTGATTCCCATGAGTGATTCCCCTGATCCATCATGCATCCGAATTAGGAAACGTCATTCGTGCGATATCATGAATTAGGTATGAATCTTGATTAATTCGATTTTTCATATATCTCATTACTAGATTCATAAAATTGCAATCTTGTTTGAATGCTTGGTCGATATTGCCATAACCCAAAAAAGTTCTTTTGAATCCCCTTGGATTAGGAAATTTTCCTAACTATGCTATGGTTGACAGTTCGATGTCATACCCAAAATATGACTCGCGATCGTATGAAAAATTGTCAATCCGATCTCATACTGAGATATGATTCACGGTTTTTATATAAATTGACCAATTTGATCTCATGCACAAAATATGATTCGTCAATTTACTTCTGAAATTAGATGGATATCGATAATTTCTCGTGTAATTTGATGACATGTTTGTTTTGGATTTTATTCTATTTTTGTTGAGTTTAATGATTTTATTCCTAAAAAAATCCAAAAAGATTAGACACAATTAATATAGTTTTTTTTAAAAAAAAAAGAATAGATTGCATGTTTATGTTGGTTATTTTATAATTCCGAATTTAGTAAAATATCAAAAATATCATTTTAGAATAAATTGGATTTTCTTTTCTAGGAGAGCTTGTATGTTTTAACATAGGCACATTTAATTTCGATTTGTAATTAAAACGAAAACACAATAAAAATCACTCGCATGTCACCTAAGATTAGTTCATTCATTGCACATCATTGAGTAAATTGCATGTTTAGCGTAATTTAAATTGAAATGCATGACACATTAGAATAGTTGCATTAATCTTTTCCCATCATTCAATTAGGTCATTCAATTAATATTGCATGACATATAGTTTGCATATTAAGTTTATTTAATTGAGTGTTGTGTCATATTAGTATAGACCCATTTTTGTACATTATTTGCGTAGATCGGGTTTCATTAAATAATAAAAGATCCTAAAAAATAATGAGTAACAATGTGTTAATAGAAATCATATCTAAGATTGTGAATTATAAGCTAACATTATAGATGTTTTCATTGCTATAAGGTCAATCCTACAATTTATTTAATGTTTTATTGGGTGTTCAATTGGTGGATTGCATGGTCACCTCACATATTAAGGAGTAATAAAATGAATCTAACCTACCTTCCAAGCGTTTTTTTTTTCCATAGAAAGAACGATACCAAAATGGCACTTGAGTAACCTAGTGTAATCAAGTCCTCATACTCAAAATATTTGGTTTTTAGGAGTAAAATAATTATTGTGTTATATTACTTATGTGTCCAATCAATATACCATAAACTGATTAGTGTTAACTCATAATTGAAAGATCATTTACATGTTAAAAAGTTGAGCCTAATTCGTGAACTGGAATGAACTTAGGAGAGCCCGAGCTAAATTTAGGCTTAGTAATCTATTAGTTAAACCGTATGTCGCGACCTCTTTTTTTTTCGAGCGCCCGTGATCGGGTACGGGCGCCTAAGGAGGCTAATGGCTCGGCTGAATTTAGTTAAGCCCGGACTCTCCCAAGTCCACCAATTCACGACTTAATGGTTCAAGTTTTTAACCTGTAAATCAATTTTTAAAATGGAGTCGCCACTAATCGATTTGGGGTAGGTTGATTAGAAACCCAAGTGAAGTATCGGGAGAAATACTCACTCCTGCGCAACCAGAGAAATTAGGATCGGGGACTTAATTACACTAGTTAATCACTAATGCCCTTTCGGTACCTAATCTTGTTTAAACCCGAGGTTTTTGGATGTTCGAGGGATTTTCCATGCATTTTTGGGAGGAAAAACATTTTTTGAGTCATTTTCTAATTTTTTTGGATTTTTCATGAAATTTTGGCCCTTTTTTCGGATTTTTGACATTTTTGGAAAATATGAAATATTTTTGATTTTTTTGATTTTTCGGAAAATAAAATATTTTTTAAATATTTTCTGACATTTTTGGAAAATAAATTATTTTTTATTTATTTTCGATTTTTTTGGAAAATAAAACATTTTTTAACATTTTTTAAATATTTTTTTGAAAATAAAACATTTTTGATTTTTTTTTTTATTTTTGAAATAAAATATTATTTATTTATTTAAAAATTTATTTTATATAAAAACTGACCGGGTCGGATCCGCGGGTTGGGTCCGACCGCCCGATCCGAATGAATATTATTTTTTATCTTTTTTTTTTCTTAATTAAAACGACGCCGTGGCCGGGCGTTTGGGGACGCCCGGCCCGGCCCGACTACCCGCCCCACCTTCCTGCTCCACAACCCGGTTCCTCCGGAACCCTACCCGACCCGGATCCGGCGCATGACCCGGCTCGCAGAACCGGAAATCGCAAACCCTAGGGTTTGCGAATCCGCGGCGCCGAAGGGGGAAAACGGGAGGCTTACGGCGGCAACGGTAGCGGCGGCGGCTACGGCTGCTACGGCGACGACGGCTACGGCAGCGACCGGGACTGGACGGTGACGGAGATGGCGACGGCGACGGAGGCGGCACATTACCTGCTCGCGGTGATGGTGCGACTAGGGTGGGGGATGACAGTGCGACCTCCTCCCGCGGATTTCTTCTTCTCCGGCGTCTCTCTCTCTCTCTCTCTCTACTCCTTCCGGCGGGGCTCAAATCTGAGGCCGCGAGCCCTCGGCCCCCCTGAAGTCTCTCAGTGGGGTGTCCAAGGGCTGCGACTCGATCTGGCTCCCTCTCTCCCTCCGCGATCTCGGTGCCCCCTCCATCGTCGTCGGGGGGGAGGTATTTATAGGCGAGGGGTGGCCGGTCGACGGAGTTTCGACCGCCGATCGCTACGGCCGTTGCCGGCCGAACCGGCATCCCATCCGACACCAGCTGCCCCCCTGCTCCACGTCCCATCGCCGTCCATCCGTCCTTCCCCTTCGTTGCGCCCCCTGCGCGTGCTCTGCAGAGGCGCGAGGAAGGAGACGACATGGCGGGGCCGGGCCGAGGCGGAAATGGGCCGAGGGCCCATGCGAAGGTTGCTTCTTCTTTTCCGTTTTTGCTTTTCTTTTTTTGCTTCGTTTTTTTTTTTTCGTTTATTATCCGAAAATCAAATAAAATAAAGCCTAATTTTAGGCGTCAACACCGTAGGTGGTACACTCAAGGTTAGATCACAATATCTCTTCTTTCATTTTCATGGCTTGAGCCTCAATGATAAGGCAAGAAACTAGGCCCAACCTAGCTATCTCCAGCACCCTGTACCTATATTTTCTAGGCAAGGTTTAACAAATCATGTAACTTGGTGAAAGAACTAATTGAAATGTTGCACATAATTAAAGTCTTTTGGATCCCTAGAACGACCAACTAACGTGGCATACTAGGTTTTGAAAACTCATTGAACGAACAATCGTGTCTTTCCATCAAAATCTTGTTAATTAACCAAGGGTATTGAATTGTTGTTTGTACATAAGTTAAAAAAGATGTCAGTTTCACATTTTAAGAAGAATTTCATATGGATAGTACTAATTATGAAGTCATCACCACCCCATGTACAAATCTAAAGATAGATTAATGGCTTTTATTAATGGAACGGACTATCAATGTATGATTTGATGATGTCGATTTAAAATAAGTATTTCTGATACATATAAAGTTATGTTGATAAACTATAACTCATTTCCTGTGTTCAACGTATATTATTTACTAGATTTGGGATTATGAGTTTCTGATATACATAATGGATGATCGAAATATTTACTATTCACAAAGCGGTAGTTGCACACACCATTCTTCTTATCATGTTTTTTAGGTCCCTCAGTTAGCGTTAAGTGAGACAAGAACAGTGATAGCAAGAAACTTTAAGTGATTGAGTTTTTGATATGCAATGAAGAAGACTACATACGTTTTGTTGGATTATAAATACTTTGATAAGTTGATTTAAATCTGAGGCCACGTCTTTCTAGTAGAGAAAATGATGGTCATATCATTATCTCTATTTCTATACAATTTGAGATGCGATATTTGTTAGTCTATTATTATTTATAATCAATCGTTTCGAAAAAAAGAGCCACCCCCCCCCCCAAAAAAAAAAAAGAGCAAGCCAAAGACTGCCAGTTCTCATAGATCCCCACCATCTTTCTTTTCAACTCCGCACGATTCACAAAGTGGCACGTGGATGGCCTCATCTTGTTCAGCGGAAGGACAAGATTGTAGGAGAAACTAGAGTCGTGTAGACTTCAAGCTCTCGTGAAAAACGTTGTAAGTTGAGAATAGAGAGAAATGAATTAGAGATTGAGGGGGCAACGTAGTCAAGGAATATGACATGCCCCGTGAGGCCTTATCAACTCTATCATTATTGTTTCCTAATGGAAGGATGATGGGAAGACGAAGGACCACCACTACCATAAAACATCTTTATCTTGAGATGCTTTCACAAATGTCGTGAAAATGCAAATGTCGAAACTAAAATTTGAATGACACCAAACAATTTTGCTTTGTACATGAGCAGACTAGCTTTTCACAAAATCAAATCCACACTAAACTTTGTGGAAAACACCATGGATAAATTTTCTGGGTACTATCTAATCAATCCTAAACTTATTTAATTGCATGCTAATCTAATTCTATTTTTTTCTTTTTTTACCAATTTGGTTCTATACCTTTATACAAAATATTAATATAGTCTTTCCGACCAATTTTCACCGAGAATGCTTAATGTGGCGGTGTGTTAAATAGGATGACTGGCGATAATTGGACCACAATGTCAGCAATTTCAGGGGAAAATTAGCTGAAATGACTACATTAGAATTTTCCACCGAAGTTTAGAACTGACTCAGAAAAATCAAAGAGTTTAGGATTGAATTATCATCCGTACAATAGATTTAGGACTGATTGGGTAATTATTTCAAAAAAATCTATTTATATACTTCTTCTTTTGATTCTAGAGCTCATTCTAATTGTATAATCTATCTCCATCTCTCTGTCCTATTCAAGTCTAATGAATGGTTCCTATGGATCCCGAAGCATGAAAAAAAATGGAAAAGAAAACTCCGAGAGTGTGGAATATCATCTAAATAAACTATATCGGCCATGATACACCCGCAACCGTATATTACCAGTATCAAATGGCAAATACATTAAAGACCACCGTAGGTGATAGGTAATACAAAAGGGTAATGAGTTTAAACCTATGGTAAGCATAATACAACATATCAACCCTCTTGCACACACATAATCAAGATGCGACATATCTCTAATGGAATATAGTATATATCGTGCTCCCCTCAACAATTGCTAAAATCTCATTTTCGTAACTCAATAATTGGTGTTCATTGAGGCAGTAAAGGGAGTATCGTGCGACGTAGAAGGTCCATGTCGTGATCTGACAAATCTCATAAAAACACCAAGTCGTGAAAATGAAAACCTCATTTCCACAAATACTTTAGAACTCTCCTCACATAAGCGCGCAGGAAGTTTCACAGTCGTAGCCAGCATTGGTGCATACCGGCGGCCTTCCGTAGTCACAACCATGCAGGCATGATGAAGAGGCGTTTCCATAGCTGCAGCGATCGCAACACCATGGGTAAATAGGTCTCCGGCATCTGCACTCGTGGGCCGGCCTCCCACAACCATCACGGCACATCGGTGGCCTCCAGCATCTGCACTCGTGGGCCGGCCTCCCACAACCATCACGGCACATCGGTGGCCTCCAGCATCTGCACTCGTGGGCCGGCCTTCCGCATCCATCAGGGCACATCGGTGGCCTCTTGCATCTGCACTCGTCGGCCGGCCTCCCGCATCCATCAGGGCACATCGGTGGCCTCTTGCATCTGCACTCGTCGGCCGGTCTCCCGCATCCATCAGGGCACATCGGTGGCCTCTTGCATCTGCACTCGTGGGCTGGCCTCCCGCATCCATCAGCGCACATTGGTGGCCCTCCACCGTGACAGTTGCATTGACAGAACCAACCACAACCCCGATTATGACACGTGGGACAAACATACACCTTCCCCATCCAATACACAAGCGGGAAACCTGGCACCGGAGGAGGTTTGGGTTCTGGTTTGGGATCGGGTTTGGGTTTGGGTTCGGTTTTGGGAGGATCTTCTTTCTTCTTGGGGGGTATAATGTTGATGCCGAGAATGATCTTTCCTCCCTTGCAAAGTATCTTCTGCTTGACCTTCTCAGGATCGCAACCCACCACTTTGATCTTCACTGTGTTCTGTTTCTCGTCAAAGGTTGGATCTTTTATATCTGCATTCACAAAGTTTTATTAGCTCCTCGTATTAGAACACTCGGTGCTATTCATCATAAATTGTAGTAGGTAAAGATGCGCTATACAATAAGGGTAATCGATTCACAATCCAATCTAATGGAACCAATTATTAATTTTTTTATTGCGGTTCCATCAAAACATCTTATTATCCAAAGCATGACCAAAAACAAATTAAGAGCTCAAAACAAATCTTATGCTTCAATCCAAATATCTTATTGTTTAATTATAAGCTCTTAATTCCTCGAAAGCAACAAATTAAACCCACTAATTTTTTGAAAAAAAAAAAAGAAGCAATTTAGTGGGTCCAATCAACCGGTTCCACTTTTAGGAATCGGAAACTAAACCGACACTCCTAGGAACCAGATCAAACTGGCTAGTTCGAGCTATTCCTTGTTCGAGACGGTCCATTTTGCACATCCCTACAGTACACAATAGAACCAACGCACGTACTATGGAAAGAGGAAAGGGAAGAAAAAGAATTGATGCATGCCTCTATTATTCATCGACACAAATAAGAGAAGTACGTAGATTAATTAAATGAGGTAAAGGCGAAGGACTCACGAGGGATCTCACACAGGATTTTCGTGATCTTCTTGTAACAGCGACAACACTGAAGATCCACTTTGATCACCATCTCCGTGACCTGTAACATTTAAAGTAAGCATAACAAAACTAGCTACAACATTGGGAAAGTATGGTCAGGAAGCTAAGTTCAAAAATTTAGATGAGAAGAACAGGAAGAGAATCGAATAGAAGAAATCAAGAAGATCGATGAGATAGAGAGGCAAGCTGAAATGAATGCGGATTTTGCACCTGCTCTGCCATGTTTCTTGAGCGAATGAGATGAACTGCCTCCTGAACAAGTTCGCCTCCTTTAAATAGCGAAACGTGAAGGTTCCTAAGTTGGTTCTGGTGTCATTTTCGCGTTGAATGTTAGGACGAGCATGCATTGAACTCATGACATACACAGTATTACATCACGAGGTCACCTGCATTATTGGGCTTTCACTCGTTTTACCTTCCATCATCAAAAGAATTACACTCAATCCCAGTCCGCACTGCAACAGAGGCGACTGCTAGAATTTCATGGGTGAGTGTGTTGGGTTGAACCCTATTGTTTACACGTTTCGGTTGTTCGCTCAGTACATGCAACGGAAGTGGTATGGATTGCCTATCGAGTACGTTGCAAAATATTCGCTCAGACAGCAATAAACAAAACAAGAAGGTAGAGAGAACAACGGTGAACAGTACCCGCGAGAGGGACAAACTATCAAGGCCTTCTTTTGTTTGGTTCTTCTTTTGTTGGAGCCTTCGTTGTGCTGACTTTGCCATGTCTCTTGTTCTGCCTTGCTGGCTTTTCTATTTCTGTTCGGCACTCTTACACTCATTATGTCTCTGTTTCATTTGGAGTGTGAGTTTTGGTGCCGTTCGCGTGTATATATTGGTTAAAGCTTAATACAATTACCTTTACCAAAAAAAAAAAAAAAACAAGAAGGTAACTCAAATATTGGATTCACAGGTTCAATCAGTGTGACTTACTTAATTGGAAGAGAAATGCTGGTTTCAATTATAGATTAAACGATACAACGGACATTAGACTCATACTTGAGTCACTCAAATAGGCTCGGTGTTTTTTAGCCTTCAACCACACCCAGTAATTCGCACGGTGTTTAATTTACATCTCTTTTCACAAAGGAGTTCACAAATCTCATCATAAGATTTATTAACTTCAAACACGATGTCGTTTTTTCATGGATGCACTTCACGATCAACACTTGAACTCCAGAAAATTCTCCATGAATTCCATCTAAAGCCACAAAGCAAGAGATCACATTATGATCATCAACGGCATTGAACAAATACCACCTCCTTAGAGAATATTTATATGCAGTCGGATCCACCTTCACTCAAAAGTTTTAAATCCATGAATTATGCGCCAACTAAGATATCTTAATTACTCAACACTATAACACTTTTCCGATATAGGACTTTCTAACACATTTATACGTGCATCTTACTAAAAGGATCAATGTAGAAAATATTATTTAGGGACACAATGCATGGAACTTATGACAAATTTAACAATGCAAATCAGGCCTCATCTTCTTACCAAACCCCCCACAACTCTCGGGGAGAAGGTATGAAATCTAAAAACTCAACCCAAAATCAGACTATTTATTTGAAGTGTGTTAGGAGTGATTGGTTCTAAATTGAGTCAATTACCACCATAAAAACGGATCAAGTATTGTTGGCTCCCAGTTTGTGAAATTAGGAATCAATCCACCCGGTCCTGGAACAAGACTAGACCAAGCCAATTGGCCTCCAATCCCAAAACGGATGATTTCTTCTTCTTCTTTTTTGTTTGAATTCTTCTATTTCGTAAAAGAAGGAGTTCCCTACTATTAAAAGAAAAAAAAATTACTAATTACAGTTTGCTTCAGAATTAAAGAAAAAAAAAATCATGGCCAGTCCGTTTATCCGATACTATTGGTCCGGTTATTTACGTGGAAAGTAGCTTTTCAAACAAAAATAATAATATGAAATTAAAGTATATCAGGAAATGAAAGGATAGTGGAAGCACAATAATAATAATAATAATAATAATAATAATAATAATAATAATAATAATAATAATAATAAATCTCCAATCGACGATAGACCAAACTGCACGTACACAATTCGGTTGGCAATGGGGATAAGGATCACGTTGGTCATTGGAATAATTCTATTTTGTTTCTCTCCATGCCATTAGCAGCGTTTTACTATCATGCTGATTTTTCCACGATTAAATAGACAGCTCTAAGATTGGGGACCGCGAACATAATAGATAAATCCATCAGTGTAAAGAACATAAGCTATTGATTAGAAAGAACAAAGAAGCTTCCCTCATCACGTGGTTAAAGAGTCGCCATCCGCAGTACGAGGTGACATGGACTCCATTTATGATGTGTACGGACCGCAGATTATCGCTAATTAGGTTAAATGTGGATTGTAATTTAGGTGAGACTAAAGTTGAGAACTTGAGAATACCAACGTGTTATCAATAAATCGCTCACTGTACATGTTCTATGATTTGTAAAAAATCTGTTCAAGGAGCTTGGGTTAAATCTAAAAAACTGAATCCTCAGAGATTGTTATATCACTGACCAGAAGACCCTAAAGCTTGTGTTTTCCCCCAATTCCCATACGCATCATCATCAGATACTTTATCAGTGTAAGTCTCTTTCACTCACGAGAACCTGATGACATGGAGGCGGACAAACGGCGAATTGGACGCAACTCCGACAAGAGGTAGCCACAGAAGACTTCATGACCTTTTTGCGAGAGAGAGAGAGAGAGAGAGCATGTGGTCCTATCTAATACTATCTAATACTGATAGCTGCCCACCAGTTACCACTTAAACCCTACATGTTCGATGCATCATGTACCAGGAAAAATATAACTTTGTTTCCTTTGTTTGGTACTTTGTCTATTTTCTCTTTCTTTCGTTCATGGCTCTTTCGTTCATGGCTCTTGTAATGATGTTGGATTTCAATTCCCATACCTAATTTGTGGTTTTCTTGCTTCGCCGCTTCAGTGTCGAAGTTGATTCTCTCGAGAATAGCGAGTCCAAAGTCAAGGATGAAATAGGGGCAACTTTTGTTTTTTCATTCAACACTAAAAGATTTCACTAAATGTCGCCAAGTGTCAAACCGCTTTAGATAAAGAAAAGTACTGATTTTTTTTCTTTTCGGATAATTTGTGGGTAACTTATTGCTTTTATGAAATTTAATTATTTTTATTGCAATTTGAGACTAACTTGTGATCAATTACAATTGAATTGTGGAATTGACCGTTTTTGGCCATAAGCTCGTAAAAGTAATTTATCATGTTCTTGATACCATGTAGTATTCTCAGGTGCAAATCTTTCTATAAGACCGGAAAAAGAAGACATTCTTCAATTTATTTGTATTATATCTGGCTGGATCGAGCGAAATTCGTGAACAGAATGAATGAATTAAACAAATTTGAAATCCTCATGATTATGAAAATGTTCCAGATGAGTTTAACATCAACTGAAAATTTTCTCACTTCTTTTGTTATTTTCGGTTCTATACTTGAAAATTATGACATATAATATTCTTTGGACTTGTAGGTTTTTTTTTTTTTTTTCAACAAATATAAACGGAAGTGCTTTGGTGAATACATAAACTTGGTGCATCATATTTTTCTAGCGTCATAAATGTTATTATTAAGATAATGTAACATTTTTCCAGATATATGCCTTTGCCAATTTCCTTATATTGACTAACATGGCAATTTGCTTTGAGATATCAACCAGCATTATAGGGAAAATTTATTGGTGGACGTAATTGATCGATATTTATGGCAATTTGCCGTGGCATGAACACTTGTTTATTTCTCTTCCAATTTCCTAAAATTGGCAGACGTAATTGATCAATACATTCGGTGCCATGCAAACTTCTATAGATGGCAACTACAATCATGAACTTTCTTTTTAATTGTTGTCCAATCATTCATACGATATGACTTGAATTTTTTCCACAACAATATTTGGAAGAATTCTTCTCAATGAATTTGTCACGATGTTTAAATTCAATCTTGTTACTAAGGGGCAATCGAATTTTCATAACAATTGGTCCATAATTTTTAAAGCAAGTGTATATCTTTTGCGGTAATGGAGAAACAAGTCACTTTTTTTATTTTTCAAAATAACTTAGTTTTCCTTTCAAATTCAAAACAAGTAATTCAGTCATTCACAAAGGAATCATTAAAGCTTCGTCTATTAATAGCTCAACGTTACATGAATCATGCGCTTCTCTGATTTTGGTCTGATTTTGGTCAAATGGGATACTCCACGTACCAATTAAAATGAATAGTAGTGGGGCATCTAAAGACAAACCGTAACTTGTTGGTGTTGACACCTAAATTTTGGCTAAGTATTTGGGATTAGATTATACAGAAAATTAGGGATCAATTTAACCCTAACAAAAATGATCCTCACTTTACCTAGGTATGGGTATTATTTGCATCTACTAAGTTTGTTTTTTATTTTTCTTACCCTATTTTTGGCCCAGCCCCCATTCTTCTTTTTCTGCCCCACGCCGCCCAGGGCCAAGCCTTTTTCCTCAGCCCGGCCCGGCCTCTCTCTACCCCTCCTTCCTCCTTCTTTCCTTTTCCCTGCAACCCACGCGCATAATGACAGGTGTGGGCCGGGTCGTGAACCGGGTCGGGCGTGGGCTTTCTTTTATTTATTTTTTTGTTGTTGTCAGGCCGGATTGGGCTCAATGTGCCGAGCCCGGCTGATTAAGGCCCCGGCCTAGAGACCGGGGCCCACAGATCACGTTATTTCGGTTCAGCCTGGATACAAAGACCCGACCTGGATCCATTTTATAATATAATAGTATACTAATGTTATCTTAATAGTATAATATACTATTATTTTTAATAGTAAAAAATAAAAAATTAGAAAAATCCAAAAATATTTTATATTGTCCAAAAAATCAAAAAGCCGAAAAAATGGTTTTTATTATCCACAAATGCATGGAAAATTCTTGAAAATCGAAAAACCCTAAGGTTTAAATAATATTAGGTATCGAAAGGGCATTAATTAAATTAATTAATTAATAGTCCTCGATTTCTTATGCATGAGTAAAATATTTTTTCCAGTATTTTATATTGATTTTTAATTGACCCACTTAAAATCGATTAGTGGCAACTAGAGGTGTTAAATGGGTAGAAAACCCATTTATCGACCCATTTATGCTTAAATGGGTCGTTAATGGGTCAACCTGTTTTTCCCAAGACACCCATGTGGGTTTTAAAAATAAAAGGACTGGGTCTTAAATGGGTCTACTATATACCAATTTACCAACCCATCAAAATAAACCCAGTAACCCACGAAGGCCACACCCACGATTGACGAATCTACGACCCCCTCTTCACTTTCGATTTGCAGCCACCTCCATTGCCTCGTTGCCGCTGGCCGCCACCCATCGTTGCCTCTTTGCCGCTTGCCCCCGAGCCACCCATCGTCGCCTTGCCACCGCCCATCGTTGCCTTGTCGTCGCCCATCTCTAGTGGCCGAGGTTTTCCGACAACTCAATCGTCGTAGTGTCACCACCAGCGGTAGGGTTCGGGTCAGCGAGGATGGAGGAGGGTCGCTCATGCTAGTCAACAGCGGGTGTTCCAAGAAGGAGGGAGGGAGTCGAGGGACTACTTCCAGCAGCAGTCGTATGGAATTTGTCCATTCAATCAATCGGGAATTTTAGCACCATGATCAATCTCGCGGATCGGCCTAGACTAGGGCGTTCCTCTCGATTTCGCGAAGCACGTCAATCGACATCTTCATTCGACATCGACTATAAAGGAAAACCCAAAGCATAATTGGGTTTTTCTTTGCTAAGTCATGCAGTCCGCAATTGTAATGCTTCCCGGGTTTTGTCTACGCTTTCTGTGATGTGGGTTGTGAGGACTTCTTGAAGATGAGAAGTGGGTTCAGTACCCTTTCTTGAGCTTCCAAGGGGATGAGTTTTTTTTTCTTTAATTTCGCTTGGTTTGAGGATTCTTGACTTTACTTACCCCTTTCTCCTCGTTGCTGTCTATGTTGAGTTGCCTTTTTTAGTTGTGGCTTGAGGCTTATTATGTCAAAATAAGCGATGACATGTTTGATCGATCACTGGTTGCTTAGTGTTGTCAATTCGTTTGCGGAAGTGGTGAATTTGCTCAAGTCGATTCGACGGTGGAAGTGGTTTGTTCTGTGCTAGGTTGATGTGTGTTTTTTCTGCTGCGAATTTGGAAGGGTGCCTGAATTGCATTGTTAGAGCATATTGTCTTTTCGTGTTAATGGTTCCATTGGTCTCATGGTGTTGCTAATGCCCATTTATAGTTTGTTATTGTCAATCCTGTTCCATGTGGATGATTTGTCCTAGACCTTTTTATTTGAGAGTTAGGTTGGAACATTTGGTTTTATGATGCTGACTTGTAAGTTACATTGGTTGTGAGTCCACCATGTTAAGACACCTCATGTATTGAGGCAAATCAGTTGTTGCTGGTAAGATGTAGCGTTACCTATGTGCTGCTCCTACCATTGACAGCCATGTACTGTAGTTGATCTTCATTTTTTATTTCCTTACGGGCAGTTCGCTCATCGCTGGTGGTAACCGCTTTGTGAGTTACGGGAGAGCCGGATCTAGTGGAGTTGCAGCGGGTGGTATCTTGCGAATAGAGAGTTGTTGCGGTTCCTCAAGCTTAGGCCTAGAAAGTTCTAAAAGAAGGTAAGGATGAATTTGATTACTGCTGTGATTTTTCAATGTTCTAGTGATTAGAAGTTGCTCTTTCGACATCGTACTCCTCCACTCTGTTGTTAGAGCTTCTTTTCGGTAGCTCATTCTTTACCCTTTATGTTAGATTCATAACATGCAATCCTGAACCCTGAACCTATTCTAATTTATGTTTTCTCCAACTAATTAGTTGACATGTCAAGAGATAACGAGGATCGAGAAGAATATTCAACTACGGAACAATTCGAGAGATGTAGAGTTGCATCCTTAGTTCATGAGGATGAGGAAGATAACTCTACTTGCTCTAAGCGTTCAAGAAAATGCACTTCGATTGTATGGTCTGAATTTGAAAAGTTCAAAGATGGTGATGGCATGAAGAAGGCTAAATGTAAGTGGTGCAAAGTAAGTTACACGGCTAGCCATGGGACAAAAAACTTGTTGCGTCATTTAGATACTTGTCCCAATCGAGAGGTTAATGTTGATGGTTCTGTAGTACAATTTGACCAAGGTGTGTTTAGAGATATGCTAGCAAGAGCGATAATCAAACACAATTATACATACTCTTTTGTGGAGCATGAGGCTACTAGAGAGTTGTTTAGTTACCTCAACCCTAATGTGAAGCACATTTCAAGGTTTACAGCAAGAAGTGATGTGGTAAAAGTATATGAAAAAGAGAAGGGAATTTTGAAATCCAAATTATTGTCTCTTTCAAGCCGAATATGTTTGACTTCCGACCTATGGACTTCTGTTACTACCGATCATTATATGACTATCACTGCTCATTATATTGATGAGGATTGGGAATTGCATTCAAAAGTCTTGTGTTTCTCCTATGTGCCACCTCCATATAGTGGTCCCATACTTTTAGAAAAATTGCTGACTTTGTTAAGAGAATGGGCTATTGAGAGAAAGATTTTCAGCATTACTCTAGATAATGCATCATACAATGACAATATGGTTGATATTTGGAGAAATACACCTTCTGTGAGATCCTCTTTGTTATGTGATGGACAGTTTTTTCATGTGCGTTGTGATGCACATATTTTGAATCTTATTGTACAGGAAGGTTTAAAGGTTATTGATAGATCATTACATAATATTAGAGAAGCTGTCAAGTATGTGAGGGCTACACAAGGGAGGAGAATAAAATTTGCTGAATGTATATCGCAGTCGTGCTTAAAGGCCAGTAAAAAGGTACGCCAAGATGTGGTTACGAGAAGGAATTCTACATACCTAATGCTTGAAGGTGCCCTTTTCTTTGAATGTGCATTTTCACATTTGAAGTTAATTGACCATAACTTTGTCACATGTCCATCTTCTGAAGATTGGGTTAGAGGAAAGAAAATTGCTTTCTTGTTGAAACCCTTTTATGATATTTCTACTGTTTCTCGGAGTTAGATATCCAACAGCGAATTTATATTTTTATGGAGTATGGCGATTCAGCTTCGTTTAATACGTGCAAGGGATATTGAGGATGATGCTATTAGTTCTATGGCTAAGGCAATGCTCAAAAAGTTTGAAAAATATTGGAAGTGTTATAGTGTTGTCTTATCATTTGCTATTATATTAGATCCTCGCTATAAGTTACACTTGTTAGAGTTTCGTTACTCAAAGTTGGACATGGATGATCATGTGGAATTTGTATGGGGCATTCGAAAAAAACTCTATACACTTTTTGATGAATATGTGACTTCTATGTCTAGAGGTGATTGTTTTACTTCTTCAACTAGTCGAGGTAACATTTCAATTGAGGGCATCGATGAGAACATTGGGGATGACATTGATGAGTATGATGCATTTGAGAGTGAACACTTTGGATCACAATCTTAGTCACAATTGGATTTGTATTTGGAGGAGAATAGGCTTGATAGAAAGAAGTTCCCAGATCTCAAAGTCCTTGATTATTGGAAGACTCATTCTCATTGGTATCCCGAGTTATCCCTCATGGCACGTGATATATTGAGCATTCCTATCACTACCGTTGCCTCAGAATCAGCCTTCAGCATTGGAGGACGCATTTTAAATAAATATCGTAGTTCCCTTTCCCCTGAAAGCATAGAGGCTGAGCTGTGCACTAAAAATTGGTTATTTGGAGTTCCGCCCGAGGATGATTTGGATGAGAAGTCTCTTGTCATTGACTTTCAAGATTATTTGCATTAGGTACTTTCTTTCATCTCATTCTTTTCGTTTGCTCATATGATTTAATACACTTGTCTTCATAGTGATGTATTCTTTTCAGGTTTTAGACTAGTTGTTGGGTCTTAATTTGAAATTCCTTTTCCTTAGGTATCAAGTTGATACTGATGCCTTTTTGTCAGTGCTGGCGCTTCAACCTATTCCGAAGATGGAATCAGTGCCTACCATTGTTGTGGGGCTTCCCTTTTTTTTTTCCTCTTTTACCCCCAAATTGACGGTCAGAGACGATTGGATTGGTGGATTTTTTGTTCTGTGAGTGATGTTCATGGGGCAGTTTGTGGTGATTGCGAGTTGGGCTCTGATTCTTGTTTCTTTCTTTTTGCATTTTCGTTGGCTGATTGGTGGGCTTTTCTGTTTTGCAGATACTGAGCAGACAGAGCCGTATGGACGAAGAAATTTACAATCAGCTGTTTTGGAAGGTTGAAGAAAAAGGGTATGACGTGAGCAAGCTCCACAAGACTCCACATAGCGACAGTCCACTAGAAGAAGGACCCAAGGACACCAAAGGCGTTTGGTGGATCAAGTCCATTCTAGGAAGATAGGGGGAACTCGATTTCACAGCCAACTTGATGAAGATGATGCAGCAGAGGCTTCATGGAGTTCTAAGTACATATGAGTTTTCATAAATAATCAACATATGATGTACCCCTATTTTAAGTCAGATTGAAATCTTTTAGTCTTGAGACTACCATGCGTTCGTTTTGTTTGATGTATATTTTGCTTCTGCTGTGTGCGGATATTGTATCAGTGATGAGAGATTGGCAATGAATAGGAGTTGTTCAATTATGAGATCCTTCTCGGGATTCCTTTCCACTTGACGGAGTGTGGGTCGTGGCAAATTTCAATACTTGTGACCTCTTAAAATCAGTCTAGGCATAAAGGTGGCACCTGTAGAGAATGTTGCATCAAAGTTATTTGTTCGATGCTCTCGGCAAAAGGGGCTCATGAAGATCTATAGGCACTTGTTCAACTATCAAAGTACTGCACTAATATTCCTTAAATTCTTACATCCATTGAGACACATTCCATCTATAAAATAAAAAAATTCTTTAGAAAAATCGGTCACTTGGCCAATTGGAAAAATGATACTAGAGAAGGATAGATTGGTTTCACTTTTTACGTTGGAACCCTTGTGAGAATACTTACATAATTTGCTCGATCATATTGCAGAAAATATATATATATCCTCTAGAGCTCGAGGCTCGCTTGTGGCCGATTGCCAACCATTGTCGTGGCCGGCGGCCGGCCAAAGAAGAAGAAGAAGAAAAAGAAAAAAGAAAAAGAAAAAGAAAAGTTATATTTAAAAAATAAAAATAATTAAAATTTTATTTTAAAAAATAAAAATAATTAAAATTCGATTTTTTAAAATAATTATTTTAAAAATTATAAAAATTGTCCATTAAATTTGTATTGTATAAAATTATTTTAGCAATACCATTTTTATATATATATATATATATATATATATATATATATATATATATATATAATAAATTAAGTTTAGTTAAATGGGTGGTGTGGGTTGGGTATGGGTCGGGTCGGGTATGGGTCAAAATTTTTGCATTGCAATAAACGGGTCATAAACAGGTTAAATGGGTCGATTTGGGTCGGACCATTTATGACCCGACCCAAACCCGACCCGACCCACCCGTTTAACGGGTCTAGTGGCAACTCTTATTCAAAGTTGACTTACAGTTAAAAACGCGAACTATAAGTCGTGAATTGAGAACCTTGAAAGGGCTCGGGCTAACCCTCACACTTAGCGATCCATTAGCCTCCACACACGTCCGCGTTGAAGGAGCATTGAAGGAAAAGGGAGGTCACGACAATTAGCACAAGGAATTTATTTAGAAACAAATTGAGTGACTAGTTTGGTGGTTTTGCTGCATTCTTAGAAATGTTCTTCGACACGAGCGGAACTTTGAGCTTTATAGTTGGGATTCAACTTCACAAAACAACTTGATTTTACTAAGATCGTCATTGAGATTGACTCGAATGTCATCATTGATTTTGTTAGTTCAAAGTTTATAATTGAGAAATGGCGCGTGATCGGAGCCAAAAGAATCCAGCCTTAGATATTGGAGGCCACCATCCATGTGTTTACTTTTACGCACCATTCTCGGTTTTCAGCGTGTAATTGTTCTGAGGTGTTGAACGTACGATTTTTTCAACCTCATTAAATACATGCACAAGGCCATGTGCATGCATGCCCATGGAAATTGGTGGGTGCCCTTTACTGCTTCGGAAGCCTATCTCTAGGCATTGAATCCCTTCTCCTCTCTTGGTCGTCTTTTGTGTGCTTCTTTTTGTCTTTTGTTGATAGATGAAGAGAGATGAATGAAGAGAGAGGGACGGCAGTAGCTATGCTCGTGCATGATGGTCATGTGCACATATCACCTTCAACTACATGGAGGGGCATGATATAGAAGTAGGTGCCACCGATGAAATCCATAAGCATCTCCATCTATCTTGTTCTCTTCCCATGCTCCTATAGAAGGAGGACATCGGAGGCTGTAGGGAAACAAGCAAGAAGTGATAGCTCAGGAGAGAAAGAGAGGCATGTGCTTGGAGAGAATTGTGCATAGATCGAGTCCGTCGAGTCGAGTTTTTAAACACTATGGGTATTGGGTATAAGTAATTGTAATCCTGTAATTCTCCAATTTATAATGGACAATTTGCTGGCTCTTCCCGAGGACGTAGATTTCGACATTCGGACTGAATCACGTAAATTTCCAGTGTTCTTTTATTGCTCCTCGTTTTATTTTTCTGTCGATTTCTATAGCTCCCAACATAATTGCAAAAGATCCGCTTTCGCTGTGCTGCCGATTACAACATATATCAACAAACATTGGACATTTGCCTATGGTTTTCCCATAGCCTGGAAGGTATTGGACCCCAACTTCTTCTTAGATGGCTTTGATGTGCTGCATAGAGCACACAAGGCCCATTGTCGTTTGACATTTGCTTCTTTACTTAAAATGCCTTTTCAAGTGAGTTAGAGATAGATCACACTTTGGAGCTGATCAAACTTTAGCATCATGAAGAATTGCAAGACGCCTTGTCCTTCAAGTACTCCACCGTAAAAGTCCTAAAGTCCAATAAGATGGTAGAAGGACTAGTTACAACTTAAAGTACTCAACCTTCCTGAGGTTGAATAAGATGGTAGAAGGAGCAGTTACAGAGAGAGAGAGAGAGAGAGAGAGAGAGAGAGAGAGAGAGAGAGAGAGGCCTTGAGCTGCAAGTACTCCACTACAAAAGTCGCTAAAGTCCAATAAGATGGTAGAAATAGTAATTAAAACGTTTTATTGTATGTATGGGATAAGTATACAAGAAATCCATAATCTTGTTGTGAAAGTACGATTGAGTTATAAACTTTTCAAAAAATACAATGAAGTCTCTATATTACACTCCGTCAATTTGGTTAACAAAATTCTAACGTGACATTTTTCTATTCTTTTTTTAAATTTTCTTTTTGAAAAGATATCTTTTCTTTTTTTTTTAAATCTAATTCAAGTAAGATGCGAGGTAAAACTAATAAGTAGATCAAAATAGTGGTACTTTAGTTAAAGTTAGCACCACATAGAAAAGAAAAAAAAATCCATGTTAGATCTTTTATTAATTGAATTGAAGAAATCAAATGAATAACTCAATTGCACCAATTCGATAAGTTTGGGGACTTCATTGTACTTTCTAAAAGTTTTTGGACTCAACCGCAGCTGGCTTATAAGTTTTAGCACTTCTTATGTACTTATATATGTGTGTGTCTACGTGTTGTTTTCATTGGTCAGAACCTCTACATTCTGCTCCATCTTGTCGTCCAACATGTTCGCATAGCTTGTTGCCAGAAATAAATCCCATTTGCTTCGGAGACTCATTAATGTATCTTGCAAAGTAAAAACCATCCTTAATCACGAAAACTGAACGGCTAAAGCATTTTTTATTTATGGTTAGGAAGATCATTTTATAGTGCTTTTATCATCATTATTTATTGTGAAAGTTTCATGAGCGTTCTTTATACTATAGTTAAACTCGATGAAACACTCAAAATTTTCAAAATTGCCTCTTCACCCTCAAGAGATGGGAGGAAGATCCCTTTTTAAGAGATTTGGCCCCATTCACATTAGGATTCACAAATGGAGTCCTCATTATCTCACCTCTAGGGTTTAAGCCACGCTGATTAAAAGAATCAGGGGTAAATATTTTGATGCCTATCATGAAAAGATAAAATAAACTTTGGAACAACTCCTTACAAACATGTAAATTATTGAATGACATTCTCAATCCAATTGGAAGTGCGATTCAATTAGATTATTTAAATATCAAACCACACCATCAAATATCTTAAACTTTAAGACTAGTTGTTAGTGGTCCCACAAAATTTTACATAATATGAAAATGGGAGATCCCTAATTCAAATCTTTCTGGTCCCCTAATTATCTTTCCTATTGTACAATTTCACGTTTTAGTCTCAAAAGAAGGTCTAATTTACACACAAGGTGGGATGGTAGACTCTTGATTCAATCAATCCAAATCGCTAGCTAAGCCATTTTTTTTCACTTAGGTGGATTGCTTTGCTTTGCACTTCTTCTTCGATGTTCCTTTTTCCCTAAAGGAATTGGTGCTTACTAGCTTCAACAATTTGAGGCCCACACCTGCGTGTCTAGGCGTGAATTTGCCATCATGTTCTTGACTCATCTCTTCTTTCGTTTTCATGGCCCCAGCCTCAATAATGAAACAAGAGATTACGCCCAACCCGGCTATCCCTATTGCCCTATACCTATATTTTCTAGGCAAGGTTTAACAAATCATGTAACTTGGTGAGAGAACTAATTGAAATGTTGCACATAATTAGGAGTCTTTTCAATCCCTAGAACGACAAACTAACGTGGCATAGTAGGCTTTGCAAACTTATTGAACAAACAATCATGTGTATTTCAATCGAAATCTTGTTAATTAATCAAGTGTATAGGATTGTTGTTTGTACATAAGTTAGAAAAGATGTCAGTTTCACAACGTAAGAAGAATTTCAGATGGATACGACTAATCACGAAGTCATGATGGTGGATGCAATGCATTGTCATGCCAAAGCCCAAACTTGTCGGCCTAGCGAAGAGCCTAGGCCCACCACATGGTCCACTGTCTCGATTTTCAACTTAGAAAGTCATAGAAATAGGACAATCAACTTGGAAAAATTCATAAAAGCCAAAATAGCCATATACAAATCTAAAAATAGATTAATGACTTTTATTAATAGAATAGACCATTAATGTATGATTCAATGATATCGGTTTGAAATGAGTATTTCCGATACAAAAAAGGTTAAGTTGATAAGATATAACTAATTTTTTGTGTTCGATGTATATTATATATTTGATTTGGGATTATGAGTTTATGATATTACATGATAAATATGCATAGTGGATGATTGAAATATTTTATACACACTAAACAATAGTTGCACATACCATTCTTCTTATCACATTTTTAGGCTCCTCAATTACCATTGTCGCAACCTCCCCGAAGCAGGCTAGACCACCTATGGGTTTGGCTAATGGATCTGGATCAAGTCTTAAACTTAGCTCGGGTTCTCTTAAGCCTATACTGGGTCGCGACTTAAGTTCAAATATTTAGCATACAAAAGATTATTAGATAGGAGTCGTCACTAATCAATTTATGGTAGGTTAATTAAACACCTAAGTAAAATAATGAGATAATTATTTTACTTCTACGAACTAAAGATTTTGGGACGGGACTTGATTATATTAGATTTCTTTAATACCCTTTAGCACCATTCTTTTTATTTTCAAAAATGTCTTTACAAGTTTAGATTTATTTTAACTTAAATCACTATCATGTAAATGAGGTGATCACATGGATGCTTAACCATTATTAAACACTCAATGAATCAAATAATTTTTTTTTTAAACCTAAATCACTATCATACAAATGCAAAGGTGAACCCACATGGTATGCTCAACGTTGGGGATTTGAACTTCTCCCCTCGTTATTAAACACTCAATGAATCAAATAAATTGTTCAAAAAAATTAAACAAACAAAGCAAGCAATTTTTTTTTTTCTTTTATCCTGAAATTAGAACTTTATTATATAGCACGTATTTAAACTACGTAACCTAATATTACTAACAAGCAATTTCTAATTAAATTGACCTAACATGCAAACTATTTGACATCCACCTAATGTTTTTTGTTTTTTATTTATTAAAATTCGTAATAAAAAAGAAACCTAATTAAAATGCCTAAAATGAATAACTTTCTAAAATGTTTTAGGGGTTAATTTGACTTAAATCCTATCCTACCTTAGAAAACTTTTTTTTTTAAAAAAATGAGATTATTGAAATGTGCAAACATTATTTAAGACCCTATCTAAAAAATGTTATTTGGATATAACCCTAATCTATGTGCAATCATATTCAAGCTAGATAATGGAGTCCTATTTATCCTAACACGCTATCTAAAAAAGCAATCCTAATTTATGAAACCAACATATTCCGACGCAAGCTTTGATTTTTATTTTTATTTTTATTTTTAGTGTTTTTCTATGACAAGCAATTATCAGATAAACATTATACCTAAATCACTCAAAATATTCATCAAATAAAGGATTAAAACAATTGAAAAAATAATCTGTTGTTTCACGGATTAAATTAATGATTAGTTTACCCTAAACATCATAACATATAAGAAAGTTCAAAATAATTAAAAATTTGATCCAAGTCTTATAGACCAAATTAATAATTATAATGATTTAATAATCAAAACACTATCAAAATGCCCCAAATATCAATTAAAAAAATGATCCAACGTCTTATGGATCAAATTAATAATATAGTAATTCTGGGCAAACCCTACAGATAATGCCTGAAATATTCATAAAATAAACATCGACATTCCATATTCCAATTTAAATAATAACGAAACTTGATTAAAAAAAACTTAAAAAAGACTACGTTTGACTTCTTTTCTTTTCTTTTTTTTTTGTAAGGACCGCAGGATTTGATTTGCGACCGCCGATTTGCGCCAGCGTCGGGGATGGTGGCGCGGGCGTTGGGCAGCGGGAGGCACAGCGACTGGTGGGCGGACCAGCAGCGACGACGGGCGAGCAGGTCGCGGGCGGAGGTGCTGCTGGTGTTCGCGGTTGCGGAGGTGCTACTGGTGGTGGTGCGACAGCAGCAATGCGGCAATCAGAGGCTCGGGGGTGAAGGCTGCTGGTGCAGTGGCGAGCTATGCTGTAGGCGTCGGCGACGGAGGAGGCGTTGCTGGCTGCTGGCGGATGCTGGCGGGCGGCGATGGTGCTGCTGGTGGCTGCAGCGAGGCGACGAGCGGCGCTCGGGCAGAGGGGTTGTCAGGCGCGTTATATATTAAATATATTTTTATATATAAATACATAAATAAATAATAATAAAAATAGGGCGAAAATATTAAATAATATCGGCAGCATTGGGTCGCGAGCAGCAGGCGGGTCGCGGGCCGGCGCGGGCTGCAGGCGAGGCAGGGCGCGGCGGTGGCTGGTGGAGCTGCGAGCGAGGCGGACGGGCGGCGGTGGCTGGAGCTGCACGTCGCGGGCGAGTCCGGCGGGGCGGGGACGGCGGAAGATCGGCGGAGGCCCGGCTGCGAGTGCCGGCGACGGGGCTGGCGTGGGTGCTCGCGGACGGAGGCCGGCAGGGGGGCGAAGACGCCCGCGCGGGGAAGACGAACTGTTTGCTGCTTTTTCTCTTTTTTATTTTTTATTTTTCTCACCTGTCGCACGTCCCCTCTCTGTCTCTCTCTCTGCTGTACTTTCTCCCCTTGCCGACCTTGACTTCTTTCCCTCAAAAACGAAAAAGACTTTTTCCCTTTCTTTGTGTTGTTTCTTGAACCGGAAAAATACAAAAGAAAAAGGTTCCCCCTCTGTATGTGAGCAACCTTTTTATAGGCCAAGGATTTGATCTTCGTGAAATATTTCATTTCCTTTTTAAATGTGCATGAATACCATAATTTCTTTGAATATATCGCTGAAATATATGTACCCCACATAATATCTCTCTTTTGTATTTTTCAAATATTTCATCTGAAAATTTTTTTTGCCCAAAAATATGTCATCGGTGTATATTATCTAAATATGTGAAAAATCTCACGTTGTATAAAAAATCAACATTCACTATCGGTCTAATACAAAAATAGAATAAAAAAAATAGATGCTCCTAAAACTATAAGTTGCAATTTTAATTCTATTTTTCGGATAAAAATTAACTTTTTTTTAAAAAAAAAATAAAGTGATAAATGGTAAACAATCGTCAAAATTTAAAGTCTTGACAACAAACGTTAAGTAGAACAAAAGCAATGATAGCAAGAAACTTTCAGTGATTGAGTTTTCTGCATGTGTTGAAGATGACTATATATGTTTTGTCGGATTTTATCCTATCATTATCTATTTTTGTAGGATTCAAGATGCAATATTTATTGGTCTATTCTTATTTGTTATCAATCATTTCAAATGAAAGAGGGAAATGTCGTCTTCTCCCCTATAAACAAGCCAAGGACTAGCAGTTCTCCTAGATCCCCACTGTCCTTTTCGACTCGGCGGGATTCATAAAGTGGCACGTGGATGGCCTTGTCTTGTTCAGCAAAAAGACAAGACTATAGGAGAAACTAGTGTCGTGGAGAATTCAAGCTCTCGTGAAAAGCGTGGTAAGTTGAGAACAGAGAGAAACCAATTAGAGATTGATGGGGCAACGTAGTCAAGGAATATGACATGCACCGTAAGGCCTCATCAACTCCTTCATTAACGTTTCCTAATGGAAGGATGGCGGGAAGACGAAGGATCCCCGGTAACATAAAACACCTCTTTTTTTTTTTTCTTTTTGTAAATATCATAAAACATCTTTATCTGGAGATGTTTTCATAAATATCGTGAAAATGCAAATTTGAAACTAAATTTGAACGACACTAAACAATTTTGCTTTAAACATGAGCAGATTGGCTTTTCACAAAATCAAATCCATTCTAAACTTTCTTGAAAACACCGTAGGGAAATTTTTAAGGAAACTATCTAATCAATCTTGAACCTATTATATAGATGCCAATTCAATCATAATTTTTTTTTCAATTTTACTAATTTGATTCTAAATTTTTATGTGAAATTCTGATATAGTCATTTTAGCCAATTTTTGCCAAAGATTGCTAATGTGGTTGTGTGTTACATAAAATGATCAGCAATGATTGGACTACTACGTTAGCAATTTCTAGAAAAAGTGAGCTAGAATGACTACGTTAAAATTTTCCGCAAAAGTTTAGAGTTGACTTAATAAAATCGAAATGTTTAGGATTAAATTGTCATATGTACAACATGTCTAGGACTGATTGGATCATTATTCCAAAAAATTCTATTTAGTATACTCCTTTTGTATTCCAAAGCTCATTCTAATTGTTGATATTTTATAATCCGTCTGTCTCTTTCTCTTTTTTATGTCTAATGAATGGTTCCTATGGACCCCAAAGTAAAAAATGAAATGGAAAAAGAAAACTCAGAGAGTACGTAATATCATCTAATAAACTTATCGGCCATGATACACCCATAACCGTATATTACAAGCATCAAATCAGCAAATACATTACAGACCACCGTAGGTGATAGGTAATACAAGGGGTAATAAGTTTAAACCTATGGTAAGAATAATACAACATATCAACCTTCTTGCACACACATAATCAGGATGCAAATGGAACATACTATATACCGTGCTCCCCTCAATGCCTCAGTAAAATTTAACTGTTGCTAAAATCTCATTTCATAACTCAATTGTTGGTATTTATTGAGGCAGTGAAAAGAGCATCGAGAGAACAGGGAGTTTCATGATTCGATAGATCTCGTAAAAACACCAAGTCATGGGAAACCTCGTTTCAATCAATACCTCAAAACTCTCCTCACATAAGTGAGCAGGGAGTTTCGCAATCGTAGCCGGCATTGGTGCATACCGGCGGCCTTCCGTAGTCACAACGTTGCAGGCATGATGAAGATGCGTTTCCATAGCTGCAGCGATCGCAACACCGTGGGTAAATAGGTCTCTGGCATCTGCACTCGTGGACCGGCCTCCCACACCCATCATAGCACATCAGTGGCCTCTTGCATCTGCACTCGTGGACTGGCCTCCCACACCCACCATGGCACATCGGTGGCCTGTTACATCTGCACTCGTGGGCTGGCCTCACATCCATCCGCACACATTGGTGGCCCCTCGCAGTGACAGTTGCATGGACAGAACAGACCACAATCCTGAATATGACATGAGGGACAAACATACACCTTCCTGATCACATATCCCAGCGGGCAACCTAGCACGGGAGGGGGAGTGGAGGAGGTGGAGGGGGCTTTTCCTCTTTTAGGCTTGGGGGGAATAATGTCGATGCGTAGAATGATATCTCCTCCCTTGCAACATATCTTTCGTCGGACCATCTCGGGATCGCGCAACCCACCACTTTGATCTTCACTGTTTTGTTTCTCGTCAAAGATTGTATCTTTTACTTCTGCGTTCACACAGTATTATTAGCTCCAAGTATTACAACAATCGGTGCTATTCATCATAGATGGCAAGGGTAAAGATGTTATACAATACGGATGATCAGTTCGATCTAATCCAAATAACCGTCACTATTTTCTTTTTCTTTTCCATGTTTCTATTCAGATATCTTATTATCCAAAAATGACTAGAAATGGATTAAGAGCTCAAAAATCCTATACTTCCATCCATATATCTTATTGTTCAATTATAGCGCTCTTATTTATTATAAACAATAAATTAAACCCACTAATTTTTTTAAAGAAATAAAAAAAATGCATATTTATTCGTCTGTTCAGTCTAGTTCCCCATTCTAATGGGGAACCAGACCAACACTCTTGATAATCGAACCAAACTGGGCCAATTGAGTCCATCTGATGATTCCTAATTTGGGCAGTCCGCTTTGGTATCCTCACAGTACACAATAGAATTGACACATGTACTATGGAGAAAGAGTGAAAGGGAAGAAGAAGAATTGATGCATACCTCTGTTATTCATCAACACAATAAGAGAAGTATAAAGATTAATTAATTGAGGTGAATGACGAGGGACTCACGAGGGATCTCACACAGAATTTTCTTGATCTTCTTGTAACAGCGACGACACTGAAGATCCACTTTGATCGCCATCTCAGTGACCTATAACATTGAAAGCAAGCATAACAAAACTAGCTACAACGTTGGGAAAGTATGGTCAAGAAACTAAGTTCCAAAATTTAGATGACACATCAAAATGAGAAGAACTGGAAGAGAATCGAATAGAAGAAATCGAGAAGATCGATGAGATCGAGAGGCAAGCTGAAGTGAATGCGAATTTCGCACCTGCTCTGCCATGTTTCTGGAGCTAATAAGATGAATTGCCTCCTGAACAACTTCGCCTTCTTTAAATAGAAAACGTGAAGGTTCCCACGTTGGTTCTGGTGTCATTTTCGCATTGAATTTTCGGAATGCATGCATTGAACTCATAACGTCCACATTATTACATCACCAAGTCACCTGCATTATTGGGCTTTCACTTGTTTTACGTTCCATCATCAAAAGAATCACTTTCGATCACAGTCGGTACTGCAATAGAAACAGGAGAAGCACAGAGGTGACTGCCAGAATTTCATGGGTGAGAGTGTTGGGTTGAACCATATCATTTACACATTTCGGATGGTTCGCTAGTACATGCAACGGAAGTGGTATGGATTGCCCATCGAGTATGTTGCAAAATATTCGGTCAAACGGTGATAAACAAAGGTAACTCAGATATTGGATTCACTAGTTCAATCAGTGTCACTTACTTCATAGGGAGAGAAACACGGGTTCAATTATAAATTAAATGATACAAAGGAAATTATAATATTACCTGGATCACTCAAATAGGCTCAGTGTTTTTAGCCTTCAATCACACCCAATAACTCACATGGTGTTCATTTCCATCTCTTTTCACAAAGGAGTTACGCAAGTCTCATCACAGGATTTATTAAATTCAAACACAAACTTGTTCTGTCATGGTTGCACTTCACGATCAGCACTTGAACTCCTGAAAATTCTCCACGAATTCCATTGGAAGCCACCAAGCAGGAGATCATGTTCTGATCATCAACGGCATTGAACAAACCATCTCCTTGGAGAATATCTATCTCAAACTTTTATAAGGAAACTTTCTTGAGCTGTCTCCAACATTTGACTGGGAAATTGCCGTTCTTTCCACACCAACTTGACATGGTTTGATCCAAAGTCCAAGTTGGTCTTTGAACCCTTGACATGATTCTCGTAAAGTATATCAAACGACAAAATATTATGTTAGACCAAATTTGAACATTAAAATATACGAAGTTAAGCATATATGAAAGTGTTGTGATAGCGCAATAGAAATTCAATACATTTATATGGGGAGATTGTGAAGAGGAAACCCAAATCTCAGGTTAACATATGCAATCGGATCCACCTTCACTCAAAAATTGAAGTCAATGAATTATGCACCAACTACTATATATATACCATACCAATTCTCCGATGTAGGACTTTCTAACAAAATTTATACGTGCATCTTAACAGAAGGATCAGTGTAGAAAAAATATTATTTAGGGACACAATGCATGGAACTTATGACAAATTTAACAATGCAAATCAAGCCTCATCTTCCTACCAACCCCCCACAACCCTCGGAAAAATGGTATGAAATCTAAGAACTTACTGAAAATTAGACTATTCATATGAAGTGTATTAAGTGTGATCGGTTCTAAGGTGAGTCAGTTTCTATCCTAAAACCGGACCAAGTATGGTTGGTTACCAGTTTGTGAAACTAGGAATCGATTCACCCAATCTTGGAACAAGACGACGCTAGACCAATTGGTTCAATTAATGTCATAGTCTGATTAGACCACACCACCCCTATCTTAGACCAATTTTACAATTACGTTAATTTTTCCACTATTAAATAGACAGCTCTAAGATAGGGGACCACACATATAAAGTGGAATCCATCAGTGTAAAGAGCATGAGCTATCGATTGGAAAGAACAAAGAAGATTCCCTCATCAAGCCATTATCGTGTGGTTATGAAGTCGCCATCCGCAGTGCAAGGTGACATAGACTCCATTTATGATGTTTACGGACTGTAGATTATCGTTAATTAGGTTAAATGTGGCTTGTAATTTAGGTAGGAGTAAAGTTGAGAACTTGAGAATATTGACATGTTATCAATAAATCGCTCTGTACATGTTCTAGGATTTGTAAACAATCTGTTCACGGAGCTTGGGTTAGATCTAAAAAAACTGAATCCTCAAAGATTGTTATATGACTGACCCGAAGACCCTAAAGCTTGTGTTTTCCCCAATTCCCGTACGCATCATCATCAGATACATTATCAATGCAAGTCTCTTTTGCTCACGAGAACCTGACGACACGGAGGCGGACAAACGGCGAATTGGGCACAACTCCGGCAAGAGGTCCTGCGCTCGTCACTCAATAGCTAGCCACAGAAGGCTAAGATATCTTAATTACTCGACACCATACCATTTTTCCGATATAGGACTTTCTAACAAATTTATACATGCATCTTAATAAAATGATCGTGAAGAAAATATTATTTAGGGACACAATGCATGGAACTTATGACAAATTTAACAACGCAAATCAGGCCTCATCTTCCTACCAAACCCTCACAACCCTCGAAGAAGGTATGAAATCTAAAAACTCTACCCAAAATCAGACTATTTATC